>WBMW01001490.1:194286-460667 GCA_013396635.1 Penelope pileata | reverse complement strand
AAAAAAAAAAAAAGAAACCCAACATATTCTTAATATATCCAGTGGCAGACTCCTGCTAAAGTGGCATGAGCAGATAGTGCTATAAAAATCTTACTGCCTAATTGTAAAAATACTTTCCAGTAAAACTCTTGTTGATAATAGTTGGAGGTCTGCTCTGATTGTAAAAAGCAGGTAGTAAAATCCCTCTGGAATAGTGAGGGATACCTGCTGAGTACCTGGGGGGCTTCACGTCAGTCTGAAGGTTCCTGTATCAATCTCTCTGCATGACAATGCATTCCTACCATTAGGTCATGCAGATGGTTGACAGCTTGACTAGTAGGGTCCAAAGAGAACCCCTGGATAAAGTGCAGGCAGCAGTGGCAGACAATAACTCTGAGTACCTGGCTTATCGCTTCTGATTTAAATGCTGTAACAGTCACTGAAACTACACTTGTACCCCAACATTTCAGCAAGGAACCACGCAGGCTTCTGTTGACACTTACTGAAAAGCTGGCACGCACCGACACACCTTAGTCTATCAAAAAAATCAGTTGGGAGACAGAAGCATGGGGAGCTAAGTGACCCACATTGCACAGTGAGTTGGAGCCAAAGGGAAGAAGAGTGTAAAAGTCTAGTGAATGGGAGTCAATTACGTTGAGTGTAGATAACAGCTCTTTCATGTTAAAAATAATTTAAAAGCCTTCAGATAAATGCATCCCGTTGCAGCTAGTTTACAAAAACGTGTTCCAGTCTCTCCCCATGAATCTCTGAAACTTCTGCACTAGGTATGCTACCAGCAAGACTGCCTTGCTCTGAGTTGGATTTTGCACTCTGGTGACTGTGAGTTAGTTAACTCATAGGGGTTAGTCAGCAGCTCCCACTGTCACCTGCTGTAAGGCAGCTTGGCAGATCTGCAGAGTTCCTGCTGGGAGTGGGAAGCTCACAACTGCAACCACTAATGGTAGGCATCCTGGTAGATGTGCTATAGTTGTTAAATTGAGCTAGTAATGCCAACATTTACTGAGCCACTTCTGTCTAAAATGCTTGTCTCTCACTGGCCAAGTTGCAAGCCATTTGGTGATTGAGTAGTAATCAGGAGTTAGGTTATTTTCAAATAGTCAACACTTTTGCCCCAAAGTCAGCTCAGCTCACTAGAGCTGAAATTCATCCCTGCTCTACCTTGCTTGGAATATACTAAGCCTGCCTCCATTTTTTCTTTAAATTGTGTCCCTGAGCTGCAGATGAGGGGAGCAAACTGACTGCACGCTGTTAAGATTTTTCAAGATGAAAATCAGCTTAAACAGTTCATTATCAATTATACATGAATGTAATTGGATCATTTCCTGTAGGAAGAAAATATGCTCAGTTTATGCACTGGGAATCCAGGAAGCAAACTATTAAACATTTAAGGAGGAGGGGAGGAGGAGAAATGCAACAAGTTATCATTAAAAGAATTATTCTGATTAAATCAGTCATCTTCTTTAATTCACTTGGATGGTCTAATGTTCAAGTTGCACTCAGTGCAAGGTTTAGAGCTAACGTGCTATGTTTTCCATGTGATTGAGAGTGAGTAGATAGTTTTGGGAATTACTGCATGTAGTTGTTAAAGGGACTCAATGGCCTGGAATTGAATGCTTTCTGCTCTACCCTTCACTGCTGTGCAGCCCGTAATTTGACGTTCTCTGACATACTACAAACCATATAATGTTCTCCTGGAGAACAGAGAGCTTGATAAGCTGGCGACGTAACTGACATGGTTCCGGTTTTCGTGAGCATGCATGTGCCTTGTGATTTGGATGCAACTTGTCAGCTCTCCCTACATGGCTATCAGTTCTGTTACATAAGGGACACACGTAAAACTTACTGAAAATGAAGCTCTCACAAGTCCAACTGAAATCTAGTGTTTCCTTAGCAATAAGTTTTTTTGAGACAGATTTTACTTACTAATTTAAAAAAAAAAAAAAACAACTTTTTTCCTGTTATAGAAACTAACAGTTTTTCTAGATTCTTATTTACATTACTTGATAAGTACTGGGTTTAGAGTTGTTTTTAGTAATTTGAGGGTAAAGGTTCTGATGCTGTTAAAATACACTTCTCTTACGACCTGCAGTTTTGTCATCTACATTTGGTTTACTTGGTGACTGCAAATGAGGCACTGCTTAGGCATTGTATAATTAGAATATTCCCACTAACCTGACACCGCACCAGGCTTCTCTCTGGTGGTTATTTTATGCAAGACCATATGTCTCAGGGATTTTTTTCATTTAGATGGTGGACAGAGTAGCAACCCTCCCCCCACCACCTTTCCTGTTGCGCTTTGTCTAAGGCAGTGCTGAGCAGCATCAGGAAGTAGGCTGAAATTGGCAGCGAGTTGTATTTAAGAGCACAGATGTTTGGCAGCAGACAGAAGTAGATCCCCATTATGCACATAACTGCTGCAGTTGCTCTGCCATCGCTTTGTTGGAGAGACGCATCAAAATGGTGTTTCCTGTGAAAGCATTTGTTTCAGTTCCAGTTATCTTGAATAGATTGCCTTCCATCTAGTGTGAGGTGGTACTGGTGCCTGATGGCTTTAGTCAGAAGTCTGCACTGGGTTGGAGGGGAGGGAAGAGGGGAAGAAGATGGAAGAGCATGGCTTACTTCAACACAATACCAACATGTTATGTGGCGCTGTCCTGTAATTCTGATATTGGAATTTCACTTTGCATATGCATCCCACTTTTTTTTTTTTGTTTTACTCTTAACTTAAATTTTAACTGTAAAGACATGAGCCACGTAACACTGTTTGAAACAAGATTTAACTTTGGAGACAGGCAGTTGACTTCAAGGAGTGTGTGCTGCATGGAGAAGCCAGCCTATCTAGAGAGTAGGGTATGCTGTGAAACTTCAGGAGGGTGTTTCTGACTTACAGATCTTGAATGTGATTAACGGTACTCAACTGTAATTAGTTAGATCAAAGGATCTACATATATTCATTTGCTTGTCTCCTACTCCAGGCCTTTAACCTTAAAGTCTAACTGCATCACAGTATAAAGGGGCACAACTCTTAGTTGAGGAAAGCAACAGCTTGCAGAAGAGAAAGAAACCTGCAAGGACACCTGCGTACATACAGCCTAAGCTTGTACTGCCTTGATTTCACATTTTCCCTTCTGCACACTGTAAGACTCAGTTACCACAATATGGAAATTACTGATCTATGAACAGCCAGCATTTCAGTCTTTAGAAGAAAAATAGCAAGTTAATCCATTGCTCCACTTAAGCACCTCCTGCTTAACTTTCATTTCATTTTTACTGCCTCAGCAGTAGTGGAAAAAAGTTTTAAAGGTAGGGGAGAGAAAAAAAAAAAAGTTTCCGATAAGACTTTTAAGTGACTCATATAAAAATAAAAACACATGGAAACATGGGATATGCCCAGTCCTAATACAGCCAATCAGAACAAATGAGGCAAAGTCATTTTAGGAACTAAACTGACCACTTCTGTGAACTCCATTTTAACTGGCTCTTCTTGACTCACTCTGGCCAGACAGGCCCTTAGCCCAACCTAGCTGGAAATGACTAAACCAAACAATAGTACGCCACTGTTTTCATTACAAATTCCTCCAAGGTTTTTTTTTTACAGTTCCAAGCTGGGATGAAGCTCAAGAAGGTATGAACTTACCCAAGAAGGGAGTAACTCAAGTACAACGCTCCACAGTCTCGGGGTTCCACACAACTCTGACCCAGCATTTCTACATCTCTTTTATGTACACTGCTAGTAAAACTGATGCAGGCCTGTTAACTGCTTTGTGCTCAAGCAGCTCGGTTCCTGCCTACCACTCCTGTAGCTGCTCTCCAAGCACCACCTGTACAGGTGTATGGCACTCCCTCACTAACAATTAGTGGGAAACAAAAGGTGTAGGCAGGCCCTAATTGGCAAGCAGCCAACACAACTTGAGTGTTACAGCTGACAATCAAAAGAAGCTTTGCCTGCATACACAAATCCAACTGAGACTAGTAATGCTAAAGTTAGGTTTAAATGCTATTTTGTTGCCATGGCCCCTCACAGATGCTGTTTGCAAGTTGGCTGTTTTGTGCAGCACTCCCCCTTCCTCGCCTGTCCCCTCCTTTCAGTATATTTTAAATAATCATCTTTGTGCTGCAGTAACAACTACAGGGTGTGGGTGGCTGACTAGTGCTGTATGCTTAGCACTGTGTCTTGAACGAGGGTGGAAGTGAAGGAGGTGTAGCTCTTCCTGATGTAGGTGTCATGGTTAACTGAGAAATGTACTTGATATGTTATAGGAGGAAAAGCAAATCCGCTCTGTGTCAGACTGTGAACATTTTCCATTTCAGTTCTGTTTGTAGTTTGCCATAGTCCTAGAGCTGCTTTCCTCACAATTGGTTCTATTTTGCTCACTGTATGTTCAGTCTAAACACAGAGCTCCCCTAGAGAAAACGATGAACTCTGTGTTTGGAAGAGAGAGGAAAGAAAAGGGGTGGTAATCTCAAGAAAAGCTGGTATGTTGAATTTGCTAGTAAACTGGCATTCAGAGTTTTTTTAGTGCTCTTCTGCCATATTTCTGCTTTGTGCAGCACACGTTTTGCAGCGAGTATACACATGACTGGCTGGCAGAATATCAACAGGCAGTGCTCCAGGCTCTGAGCTCGGAGTGCACTGAGCAGGAGCTAATACTGCAGTAAATATATTTTTCCACACTGACTGTGGAAGTGATTATTATTGCACTATCAGCATATATTTCACATGACTTGCCATAAGTGAGTTTAGCAAATGGCATTGTTTGTAAAAGGTGAATGTTTTTCGTCTTCGGAACTTGGTTCTGGAAAAGCAAGTCAGATGCATTTGTTTTATTACAGTACATACAGTTTGCAGCACTGCGTTTCTTTCCCCTGTAAGGAGTCAAGCCAGCCTCTTTTAGGATTGGATTCCAATGAGCAACGTGGAAAACAGAGAGGTGCACGTTTGAAATTGAACTGTAGGCAGTAAAGGACACTGGTGACTCTGGAAGTACTTTGTTCAAAACCATTAGTCTGCTGAATATGATCCAAATTGTCAAAGAACTCTTCCTCCTGCAGTTCATGGCTATGCTAATCTTTTAACCAGGAAGCGAGTACCTTACATGTTCAGATATATATATATATATAACAATGTATATAATATATAATTTTATATACACATCATTATCTGGTTTCAGAACAGTAACTAGACTTGAAAATTGTTGTGGTGGTTCAGTAAAGAATCCAGCTGTGCTGATGACCTGCTCCAAATCCTAAATTCCATTTACAGTTCTGGGGAGGAACAGATGCCATGAGAGTTATGATTTATGGTGCTGCTTGCTGCCAAAAACTTTTGAACTGCATACTGGGGCTAAGCAAAATCAAATGATGCTGTGAAATGAATTGACACTTAGCATATTTTGTTAATTGTTGATGTACAGTTGGGTTGCTCATGGCTTGTTCCTAGTGCATTGTTTTCACAGTATCTTGGAACATGAAATTCATTAAAGTGTTGGAAGGGAAAGTTGTTGTTTTAGCCTGCACGTAACACTGTACCGCATGGTACAGCTCTGTTCCACAGTATGTTCCAAGTACATGGTAGTCAAAATACTTACAAAGCTGCAGGAGCTGTACAGCTGAAATTCTCAAAACTTTTGAAGGTGGTAGTGAGGGTGAAAAGTGAGCAAAAGCAGAGCTGGGCCCAGTGTGTGACAAATTCAGGGGATACTGGAAGGTGCAGAAGGCAGGCTTTCTGTGGGAGTAAGTGCTTGCAATAGAGCAGAGGCAAGATCTATCGCAAGGAAAATTTATAAACAGAGATAGTCTGCAAAACTCACAAGCACTGGTGAGACTTATTCCATCCAGCCATTTGGCTGTCTTTTTGTAATTTATCGCAGGGACACGTGCTTTTTCTATGCTAATATAATTATTTGTGTGAGTGTATTGTTTCTACAGCTTAAGTAATTCTAACAAAATATAATCCTCTTTTTTGATTCAGACACCTACAGGTCAGAAACTGACAGCGCTTCTGTAAAAGATCTCTAATTGAAACAAGTGCTAAACCACCTATTTATAAGGTGGGCTGTGCATTTTACGTAAGCCTTTAGCAGCTTTCTAGAGGGAAATGCATAGAAAGCCAGGCCACCCATACAGATTGATCTGGATTTTAAGTACTGATTAGCAATCATATTGCTTGGGTAGAAATTGGTTAGGTGAGAAGTGGTCCTAACCTGAGAAGTTGTTAAAGTAGCTGGGCTTTCTACAGCTGTTTTAGCAACATTCACATACATACTAGTTTGCACCTGAAAAAGGATAAACTTCCTTTGAACACTAAACTATGGCTTGTAAACCTCTGAAATAGCTTGTGTGGGGATATATGACAATCAGACAATGCAGAACTTCAAATGAAAACCTGAATGCCAGTTAGCTGGTCCAGGAGTTCTGATTGCTGTGCTCTTAGCTGTCATCAGTGAACTAGTAAACAGGATGTGACAGTAACAGCTGAGTACATAGAGACTCCTCTAAAGGACAGAGCCCCTGACAGCCACGTGCATGCCAGGTACTATGGCACTACTGTGGAAGGAAGCTGATTTTCTGTGTGAGACATGAAAGCCTTGATCCAGCAAGCGACTTAGTGCAATCTCATCCTGCTGTATTCAAGTGAACACACACGCCTAAAGTTACAAGTGCAGTTAAGGAACACGGTATCTTGCTCACAGATGGAATTCAGCAGTCTAGCAGCTGATTTACAAGTGACCCTTTCAGAGTAGGAAAGGTCTTCCTTTTTCTTTTTAGCCAAATTGAATCCCAGTGTATATCCATGAATTTACATCAAGGATGAATTTGCTTTTAAGTGCCCATGGGATATCTCAAATGCCTTTATTCTGATAACTTCTACTCTCAGAAATATTCTGAAATGATTAACTTGCATTACTGACAAATGCTGTGGAAACTGTACAGCATCCATTCACTTGATGGCTATAAGATGTGATTTCACTAAAAGCCTCAGAGGCTCTTTTGCTTCCAGCTAACCCTCAGAAGCTGTGGTGGGTGGTGTTTGCAGCACTAAGCATAAGCTGTGTTCACAGTGCTCATTGCTGAGGTAGCTTTTCTAAAAACTATTCACAGAAAACAGTCTTTTTTTTAAATTAAGATGCTTAGCTGCTGCAATATGGCAGTGATATAACATACTACGTACAGAGGAACTACAGGATAAGGTTTCCTCAGCAGTCTGGTTTTTGTTACTGCTATGAAAGACATTTGTGGCCTGAATTTCATGTCATCTTTTTCAAGTACAAGAGACTGTCCATCTTGAAGAACAGCACTATTGCCTTCATTTATCAGCAGCCACACACGGTTCCAATTGGGCATTAAAATTAAAAGCCTACAGCTGTGATGAGGTCCTGTGTATTTGCAGCTGTAACCAATTCTGCACAGCCATGTTCTGTCTTAGACTTGCAAGAACCATTCTGTAGTTCCTCCACAGCTCTTCATTTCTGAAGCCATAAGGAAGCAAGACACCGATGAACAGGTTTAAATTCTCTTTGTTTTGTGGGGAAGCGTTTGTTTCTGGGACAGCTAGCACTCAAGGAAGCGGCTAGAAGGAAAGCCTTCACATGCCTGGGAGAACAGAGCCCTGTATTTGGTGTGGTGCTCTAGAAATGAACTAGATGCTATCAGCTCATTGAATCTCTCCTCTGTATGCTGTTAAACTAAGGTGGTTTATAGTCCTATTTTAATTTGTTGTCTATCAGCAGAGTGCTCATGTATCCCATTCAAGGATGGCCTCATACAGTCATTTCAACTCTTCCTGGCACTAAGTTTCTAATTAATGAATTTGCCGTGCCAGATCATTCCCTTTGATTGTCTCGAACCAGAGAAGAGGGAGCATAGTACAGATTTTTGAAGAGTTCATTTCCATCTTACTGACTTTGGAGCCCAGGTTTCCACAGCAAGATAAGTTATGGTAGTTTTAAATAGGGAAGGTGTGAAGTTATATGCATGCTTTGGTTTGTATGTTGCTGTTGTTCAAGTGTACTTTCGTAACATACACAAATGAGAGAGCTCCACTAAAAGCTGTTGCTTAGACTGATTCTATATCTCCTCTTTACTTGTAGAAATGGCAACAATACTCCCACATCCCCTGTGCATAAGCCCACTGCTTCTCCCTTTCACTGTATGGTAAGACATTAACGTCTAGAAAAGGGGAAGTAGGCACTTATGTGCTTCTGACAATCCATCATAAGCTATTGAAACTCCTCCTAACGGACAGAGATGAGCTTTTTATTGGAGCGCATTGTGCTATCTTGACAGAAACAGCTTGGATGGAAACAGTGAGAAAAAAATATTAAAACATATAGAAAAGAGTGTGAGCCAGAGAAAGAATAGTTAAAAAAAAAAAAAGCCACAAAATTCAATGCATCCTGTTAAACGGGAAAGAACAAGCACTGATTACCATCTTTGAAAACGTTTTCTAGTTCTCCATTTTAACAGCTGTGAGCCAAATCTTTCAAAATGATTAAGCCTGGTAAAATTAATAGGACTTGACCTTTAGCATGAATTCCATTTCTGATTCACCTTTGAAAGTTCATTTATCCATCTTGTCCAAATTTTGCTTTGAGTGAACATTTGAAAGAACCCATGACATTAAGCCTGAAGAAAGAGCTATCTATATATTTCTAGGTTAGTTACATCTGATTCACCTCTCTGCGTTTCTTTAATTTCTGTTTCTTAAGGCTACTTAAGGCTGCTGAAAGAAAGGGTTTTCTGAGATAACAAGGTAGATTTTAATAGCAGCTCCCCCCCCACACACACTATGTACAGACTGTCAAGAAAAGTACCTCTTTGAAAGTTTGAGTAACTCAGAAATACAAAATTCAATATCTTCATGCAGTTGTTTTCCTAGCATAAGCTTCATTTGGATGAAGATTACGTTAGGTCATTACCCTCACCAAGAAATTACACGTTTTTGAATACAGCCCTCTCAAGCCAAGTAGAGATTGGCAATAGCTTAAATGAGAAAAATTAGTGTCAAAGCACTTATTTTTAAGAAAAGCATTAAAAACCTGTTTTCTTGCTTTTGTCACAAATATCACATCTACGTGTAGAAATAGGAATTTCATGGTGTCATAGGGGAAATGAGTGTATTTTGAACTATTCCCTTTTGTTCATGAATTTTGATATTTAATTCTAAGCCACATATTATGTCAATTGCACTTTTTTCCACTACTGATTCCTAAATTCAAATGGAGTTAAACATGTCCAAATAGGTTTTTCCCTGCTTTGTATTGCATCTGGAAATAGTGTTGGAAAATCACTATAAATACAGTGGGGTTACAGTAGTACTTCCCAAGGAAAAACAGATTAAGTATCTGTCATTGTTCCAGTCCCTCCCTTCATAATGCAGCCCTAATTCGTCAGGTGGTGAGCAAATGGGGACAAGATGAAGTCAAGTTTATTCCCATGGATCTACTGCTACAGTGAAGTAAAAAAATAAAAAAATAAAAAATAAAAAAATCTGAGCCTTGATATTGCCAATGGCTAGATCTTCACATTAAAGCAAATCCACAGTTTCATTGACTTAAATAGGACTATTCATGTGACAGTCTTCACAGAAACAACAGAACATGTTTTTACAATACAGGAATAAAACACTTTATTTCTTATTTTATTTTGCACAAAGCACTTTTTTCTTTCTCTCTAAAATAAGCCAAGGAACAGCTCTTCTTTCTACACTAGAATAACAATCAAAAAGCTAAGTCCTTTTTTGGAAGCAAGAGATGAAATCTTCAGCTAATATAAACTGCTTGAGTTGCACTCAACTTCAAGCTACATTCTTTCCAAAGATCTCTATTGCTGTGTCTCATCCAAATGTATGTGCCTGCAAGGTCTCTCTTTTTAGATTTTTAGATACAACTTCATGTTTATAAATGGTTATTGAAAGCACTACAAAAATAATTTGTGCACAACAGTTTGTGGGGAGACAGGTGATATGGAAAGTGTTAAATGAGACAGGCAGTTTTTTCTCTGGGAACCTGGCATGCTTTTTGCAGTGACAAATGTGTTACTGTTTCTACTGGGTCTGGATATGTAGCAACAGAAATCACCAGCAAACAGAGTAGAGTAGAAAAGGCAGCATTTAAAGGGCTGAAAAAGGAACTGAGAGTAAGGTAGTTACGATTTACTGAGTTTCTGCCTGTTTATGAGCCAGCCTATTAGAGCAAATGGAGGTACAGAGGGGACAGTAACAGGACATTATACTATGTACATGATTTGAAGAAATTGATTCCATATAGCATTATATATGAATGCCTGCTAAAAATATTATAGACTACAGGCAAAACTAAATACAACATGGAAGTTTTATTCAAGGAAATTAATAACCATTGATAAGAATCACACGTTATCACATGAAGGAAGGAAGTAAAAATGTGCATTTTGTTCATTTAGTTCACCCTACAAGTTTCAAGTTACTTCTTCTCTGAGTTAGCAGAAATGCTGTTACTTGCCTATAGAGGGGAAGACTTGGCTGTAATTAAGAATAGCATCCAAGACAACCTTTTGAAGTTCAAATCATTCCAATTTGACTAGTTCTTCCCTTCTCTTACATTCCATCTTCTGTATTTCTACATTATCTATAGGAATATTTTTTGTCCCAGCCCTATGGAAGAATATTCCATGGCTGATTAAAGCAGCAAAGCAGGCTGGCTAATGTAACAGTTAAAAAAAATAAATTGTTCCACAGAATGCAGTTCAGTCAGGAAAACCATGCGCTCCTGGTCTGCTTTACATAGGGCAGGATGCCAGCACTTGGAATAACATGCACTTGGCTTGACCCACAGTTTGTTGGAAGTCTCCTTTTCACTGGGCTGGATTTTGGATCAGGCTCCTTGTGACTAACTTTTGGCTTAATATATAGGATTGGGTTCCATGGAAAATTAAGTTAGAGAATTAGACAAATTTTAAAGCCAAAAATGAGACATCATCATTGTTTTGAAGAGTATCCCAAGTTTAACAAACTAATCCAAGTCTTCTGAACTCTTAGTAGATTTAACTGTGCAAACATGCGGAAGTTTTGTATGGTTCAAGACAATGTCCTACAAAGTCATGCACATGCCAACCAAATCTGGCACTGTGTATGGCAGCTTTTAGACAAATATTTTTAGAATAATATTCCTTACTGAAATAGCATTCTGAAACCTATTACTGTTTCCTCATTTGCAACAGGTATTGAAGCAATCATGCACTGAGATTTTATATTTGGAACCATCCAGTGTCTGTGTGGGAGGTAAGTTACCATTTAAAAATAGTTTTCAGTTATTATACAACTGATATCTGTATTTTGCCCAAAGGAAAACCCCCACAGGTCATCTGGAAAAGGAGCATCTCTATCTAAAAAGTCCTCAAGGCATTTCAGTAAAGTCAAATCCTTCTATTGGCTCTTTTTTTCCCCCTCAGGAGCTGTCTACTAAGGTCGGCTCTTAGAACTTAAGTAATACAGAAGAACATCTTTGAGACACTTATCTCCCAGTGTGCAATGTGTGCAATTAGTCATGCTCTGCACTTATCCCAATATTTAAAGCAGTGACAAATTTCTGACACTCAGGCTCTTACCTGTGGGTCACTGTGTTAAATTTTGGGAATCCTGATAATATAAGCCCATATAAATGCCTGAGAATACTTCTAGTGCCCTGGATGTGTGGAATGTGAGCAGTGAGGCATTTGACTGTTCTGGTGCAACAAGAGGTAGCATTTCTTATGTAAAAGAGTTGCTTAAAGTTGTAAGGGCTTGTCTTCTTTCTAGTTTCACAATTTGCACACTTTGCAACAACCTTATTTTGTTTGGTTTCAAAATTGCTTTATTTTGATGCCTTTTAAAAACGTGGTTCATCTCAATAAAATCAGTAGCCTTAGTAAACAGTCTTCCCTCTTCCTCTACAAGATGTACAAATAGCATGGCTCTTACGCAACTTTCAGAGAAATAGCTCTGAGGAGAAATGTTTTCTTCTGGCACTTTAGAGAGACCTCATCAAAATCTGAAGAGTCTTGCAAATAGACACCCAGATTTCTTATTTATCAGAGTATTCACTGGGAAACTGTGTGAGTATTCACCATTTCTTAATGTGCAATTAAGATGCACAGAATTCACTTAGACAGGTCCTGATGCTAGTCAATCAACTTCAGTTGGTAAAAATTTTGGAACAGTTCTTTATTTTCCCTGCAATGACTTAACTCCACAGTTAAGTACCAGGAATCAATTAAGAAGGTATTCTGGGTAAGTTACTATGTTGAACTTCATTTATTGCTAGTGGTATTTAAGTTCTTCTTCCCTAGATTTAGGCCTTACTGCAATACACTGAACACTGGTGTTTTTTTCTTCTTCTCCAGAGGAGTTCCAAGTTGTCCTTAGAGGAAGTGGCTTAACCCTTGGTGGGAGAACTGATGGTGTTACTTGTACCTACCACGTGAATGGAACTACCATTCGTAAGTATTAGAGTTAGAGATGATCTGCCTTTATATTTTGTAATAAGTGATTTTTTTTCCCCTTCTTTTTGCCTCATTTAATTAAAATCTAAACAGAAAGGCATGGAAGGAAGAAAAATAGGAAAGCTCCGAGGATTAATAAGCGGATGCAAGTTCACATCTTGCTTAGTGGTTTGAATTTGCTACCAGTTACCATTAGTTGTCTTAGTTTCAGCTGGGACAAAGTTAGTTTAGATGGAAAAGATGTCATTACCAGAAACCTCTGCCATTTTTGATATCCAGAAACTGAATTGGACAGCTAGTAGAATTACCTCCAACGTCTTTCTCTGAACAGTCTGCTTTAGAAGCAAGCCAGACTGGAGTAATGACAAAAATGGACCTGTAGAAAAATCCACTTTTTTCCCTACCTGATGTCTGATTTTTGTATTAGTTTGTCTTAAATTCCTACCCTTTTCAGCATGTGTTTCCAGTACATTTTCTTCCAATTTCTCCTGCCTCTTAGAAAACCTTCTGTAGTAGTTTGAAAGAATAATAAAATAGCACAGCTCTAGATAAAGGCAATCTGTGTAAATAAATTCTGCTTGTATAAATTTCCCCTTTAGTTTCAATTAAAATTGTCACCTTTGTTCCCCATATCGAACTAAGGCTTGCTTATTGATACTTGTTGTATATTAGCTTTATAGAACTATAATTTGAAATGTGACCAAATTGTCACAGTTGTATGTTTGTTACCCTAGTATAACTTTTTTACTTGGAGAAGTGGGATAATGGGCTTAGTTCTAGTTGAAGAAAAATCAGTTTCACGCTATTTAGGATTAACAGTTGAGACATCAGTAACATGACTTTAAATACAACTTAAACTCAGTTTAGGTGGCTGGTTTGCAAATCTTCAGGTCTTCCCCAGTTCTGTTTCTGGTTTCCTTCTGACTTGTATTATAACCATGAGCAGTTTACTTCTCTACAACCCTTGTCTGTGCATCTGAGAAATGAAAATAACAGCACATACCTTCTTCACACTTGAGACTTGCAACAATATGGTTATGTTTGTAGTGGTCTTTGTGCATCCAACATCTTCAGGAGTGCACTAAGGTACTGGTGGAGACAAGGACCTACAGGATGCAAGAGACAAGGAAGGATTCAGCTATTTTTTGCAGGCATCACAAGTGTAAGCCTCCACTATCCTAATAGTGGTTGCTGCTATTTTAACAACAGTTGTGGCATGAGTTAGTAGCAACGCTATCAGCGTACAGGCTGACACTAAATGATTGCTAGGTTGAGGTGCTATGCTGCACTGCCAAAACCAGCCTCTAACTACTTGGATTTTCATATGCTGCACGTTGAAAGCAGGATATGAATCCACTGTGGAGAGTGTCCAGCAGAAGCTGTCAAGGATGGGCAGAAGTTGAGAGAACACACACAACTAAAAAAGTGGGTTTGTGACAAGAAAGGAGGAATGGTCAAAGTTAACCATTTTTTGTAATAGTAAATACTAGGCTGGGCTCTGCAAATCCACTGAGAAGATAACAAGAGACATTAGGCTTAAAATTTTGCAGCAGATCTAGTGCAGGTATTAGGACAATGGTTCTCACTGTAAACATTTCTCAGTTTCTGGAATAGGTTACCTAGAAAGGCTTTTAACTGCTTAGATGAATGTCACGGAAAAATGTATTGAGCACATGGTCTTCTTTAAACGACCTTTACAAGTGTTTTCTGTCTTTGATTTCTCCGATTCCCTGATCACGTAGTTATATATAGCTATACGAAGCATGCATGTCTGCATTGCCATGGTGGAAATAGCTATACTTGGATGGGATGAAGCCCCCCAAATACTTAATAGCATCTGATGTGAGAATTTCCGGCTAGATTTATGGGCTGCTTTTTCTTTTCTTGGCTTCAGGGAAGGGTGTGCTGAAGCCCACAAAGGGAGGGAAATGGCATAGTGATGTATTATTATATGTTGCAGCATAAAAACACAATCTGCTGTATGGGGTCCTGCCAAAGGCCTGCCACAACACACCCAGCTTCTTGCCTTGTCTTCGGCAATGGACAACAGCAAATGTTTACAGAGCGGTATAGGAAGGAAATGAGGAAATCTGATGCACTCCTTCCTTGCTCTGAAATGCAAGTTCTTTCCCTACAGCTGGGCTCCAAGCAATTTTGTCTCAGGAGAGACAAATGCATACAAAAGGGTAGGAAGTGCTCTTTGAGCATGAACAGGAGGAAGGAGGTAGTCCCAAGAAAAGGAAAATTATTCCCATGTTGTGTTCTCCTGCATGCAGAAACTGATATGCTCAGTGGAACCCTCACCATTTGAGACCATAACTGAGGACACACTTTTGAGAGTTCCACTTTACTGGTGGCTTGGGCTCCACTTTGAGATCAGCCTCAGAGCAAACTGTTTTGTCAGTTCTTCAGGTTTTAAAAGATACATTTGGCATGTTTCTCTTTCTGCATTCATAAAGAACCATTACCAAATGCTGGAAAGGAAACCTGCCAAATGTAGCTGTGGGATAGAAAAATAATCTATGAAACATACCATTAAGACAAAAACATATGGCAATGTGCTAATCCCTCTTCCCCACCTCACAACTAGCCCCAAATCTAGGCCAAGCAGTCAGTGCAGATTATAGTACATGAGACAAGCTCATTTATGCTAACAGCTCCTCCTTCAGCTATCCCTAAACCACTTGCATGTCTGCCTTCTCCCTAAACCCAGGACAGAGTCATCTCCATGTTTATCTCACAGATCATTTCACCTCCCACTCACCCCCTAGGATCGGGGATGAGTCCACGCTTGCAGGTGCACTTGCAATACGGAAATTAAAAGTCCTATCACAGGGGAAGTTGGGAGAATGATTCTGTGGAACAGACTTTGTCCCAGTTTGCAAACACATGAGATAGAAGAGCTCACTTTCAGCAAATCCCATAATGCGCAATGTGTGCAGTGTTTTTCCTTTGTGACCTCTTCACCTGGAGTATATAAAGGATGTCCTGAAAGCTTACTGCTGTCTTCTGCCACCCAGTTGTGTGGACAACATTTCTTTTTCCTCCTCTCTTTTTCATGGTTGCAGCAAATAATGCTCTGGCGGACACGCTACACTACAAATAAATGCTTTATAAGCATGACACCTGCAAACACTGAAACCTCCCAAAAATACAAGCAGCACTGGAGAAAGACTACAACCACAACTGGTAGAACAGTCATTGACTGCAGTGCACAGCACTTAAATAGAAACAAACATTCACCTTTCAAATATTAAGAAATCCTAAATTATGTTGTCATTCTTAAATGAAAAAAGGCCTTGATTATAGGAAAACATCTCTAGAAGAACATGAGCTGAAACGCATCAAGCAAGCAGTATAATATGGGCACGCATGCTGGGTACTGGTTTGGACTCCATGGCATATTTACACATCATGTCATTTAAACAGTATGGCATATTAACCTTGTGTGATTTGTTTTGCAGATGAAAAACCAAAAAAGGTGGAATCAGAGTTTTTGCTCTGCCCTGCACCAATCCTGTACAGAAGTGGCCAGTAAGTACTCAAAACAAATGTCATCCTATGTTTTGCTAGAATTGGACCCATTATTGCCGATGTTAATCATGTGGGCATTTAGCTAGAGGCAGTCTTTTGTTGTTTTTATGTGGGATGGTTTGTTGTTGTGTAGTTTTTTGTGTTCTTGTGTTATTTCCCTGGTGTATTTGCCAGCTTTGGAATGGGCTTTAAATAGTCATCTGTGACCAAACCAATTTGGACAGTGCCTTAAAAATGAATATTCAGCCAGTTTATTAAACACTGAAAAGGTCTGGCTTGTCATAAGTTTTATGCAGATTAGCTGTTTTAACAGGGCATAATATGCTCTCTTCTGGATAATCTTTAGGCTCATTGTTAAACAGATTACATTATCACTGACACTTACAAGCTATTATTAAAATTATGTGTCAAGATGTGTACCACTGCTCAACATGTAATGATAAAACGAGGCACTAATTTAACAACAGCAGCAATCTCATAACAGCACTGTGGCTAAACTGCAGTTCCAGCCTTATTCTAAGTGTCACTGGCCATGGCTCCTGATTACTTCTGGCCCTTTGAGAACTAATTCTTCCCTCCTCCTCTCAAATTCAGACATGCCTTAGGCTTTTAGAACCACTTCAGCTTCATTGTTCAGATTTACGAGATAGCAGCATGAACTAAAAATTCTCTAAGCTAATCAGAAGTCAGAAAATTGTGTGTCAGATCTTAGCCCTGTGGGAGGGAAAAGACTGTTTACTTTCTCAGTTTTGCAAGTAGGTCCTCTCAATTATTTGGGATGAGGTTTTAGGGTTTTTTAATGTTTACTACAGCTGTGCATTGCCAATTTTTGAGGCTCTTCTTAGCAGTTTAAGAACTAAGTATATTGCATAGATTTTGAGTAGTTAGTTTTCTGAGTTAAACAATAATCAGCAACCTCAGTTACTGTAAGACTGATAGCAAAACCCCAAATACACGTCTGTTTTATGCCTTAAATGGCAACAGGGAGAGGAAAAGTTGGAAGGCAGTAGAAGAAAACTTCAGCAAATAACCTCAGTGGAAGAGAGTGGGGTGAATCACTGCAGAAGAGCTGTGTCGTAGCTTCTCTGCAGCAGCCAAAACTCATCTCTGGGGAGCGAGCACTGTTTTGTAGCAATTCAGGAAGTAAGCATGGAGGAGAGTTACACTGGAGAGCAGAGGAAGGGCATGAGTTTAATTCTGCTACGTTTTCCTGTTGCTAAAGTTGCCTCTCACATTGCTGTGCAAAATTCTGATCTTGTCCCATGTGCAGCAGGAGTTTTAGTGCTATTTGCTATTACATTATACTGTGCAGTTACGCTGTTTTTGATTGAGCTAGGCTGCATGTGGTTGCGTGCCAGCTGTACAACAATACAGCTGAAACAGACTGCTCTCCTAGCTAAAACAAACCAGCACCATGTGCAGCTGTAAGAGACCTGATTTTATCATGAGGAAGATGTAAATCAGTCATGTTGCAAACACTTCCTTTCCATGCCAGGTATCTTAGTGGAGTTACACGACCTACCAACAGTAGCATAACAGCAAGTTAGACCCCATGTATTAAACATCCCAGGACGTGACACTGTAAATGCTTTTCCACACACTGTAACTAACAATGCATAAGCAGCCTGTCCTGCTAAATGAATGTAAAATGCATGGAACATTTGTATAAACTGAAGCACAGTAGAAGTTATTTGAAAATGCTGCGTTTTCCCCATTTTGAAGCATTACTGGAATAGACAACCCACCATAATGTAACTGCAATCTAGAAGAAGCACCTAGTTATGGCATGCTTCTCAGCAGTGTTTACAAGAATACATGACCACCACACATGAAGTTGTGCTGGTTCACAGAAAACTGTTTTTCAAAAGTTGCTATGTAAAACATAGTTCCACCATCCTATACTGAAGTAATTACAGCTTTGGCCCAGAGATAAACAATCTTCTGTGAAGGAGAGTGACAGCTATGAAAGATACGTACATACTTGAACTCTTGACTTTCCATTGGCACAGCTCAGACTATTGCTGGATAACTCCCAATACTTCCTCACATAGTGGAGCTAATATTAGCTGCTAATGTAGCAACAACCAGTTGGCTCTTCTTGTGCTCTTTTCAGTGGAGTTAAGTACAACACAAGCAAAGTTAGCTTTGCGATTTTTAAACCTGCAGCTTTGCTTCTGTGCTTTTCTGAGCCTTTTCTGGCTCAGAAAAAGGTTTCAATATATTTTTGTAATTTGAGACACTCCTAGACTGATGAATTTGTAGTTTTCAAGTATGAAACAAAAATCTATGCAGAATAGGTAAGGTCCCTGGACTGATGCCATTGTGTATTTCTACTCTGTTTCCAGCTGTTGGCTGAATTTAGTTAGGAGCCTCCAAAATGCCAGCTGTAGACTTACAGCTAAGCATTCTTTTCAACCTGTTTTCATAGCAGCATATAGCAGGTTGATGTGGTATTCCTACATTGTGTGACAACGTGACTGTGCTGTTTGCGCTATTTAAAATACTTTGACATGCCACTTCCAAGATACAGAATTACATAGCTTGCTTACAAAATCAGCTTATTTCAAGATTACTGATTAGCTAACAATTACATAGATTTCTACATGAGAAAGCCATGCATTATAAAAAATTAAAGTATTAAATATTCCAAAATGGACAAGTCCCTTGTACACTGTGGGAAGATGAGAAGCCCAAGAAAATGTAATCGCTTTTTTCATGTGCTTTGAGAAATCTCATATATTATAAGGGCAACTGTAATATTACAACCAAATGAGCATGCAAAAAGGACTCATTCTGCACTAGTGACCACTGAAGAGCCATATATTTTGTGAAGATCTTAAAGATTTGAGAAAATCAGTTCCTCTTTACAGCTCAGGCTGGACTTAGTTGTCCAGCCATTCCTTCAAGGGAATCAAACTAAATCAGAGATTTGTTTCCTACTTCAATTACTTCAGAGACTCCTGTACTCACTGTACTTTCGAAATAAAGAAGTGCTTATCTCTTTGCAAGACCAGTACACAAAAGCTTTCTACCACTGCTTTCATTCTAATCCTTTTGCTCCAAGTTCTTTGAGGTCGCACTCTGAAAATGTATCCATAGACTTTGCTAACAGATGGTCTCTGTTCCTCTAAGCCAGTGGTGAAATCCAAACCCCTCTGGCTTCAGTGCAAGGTGATCAGGACAACATATGTTTCTCTTGATTCCTAAACTTCTGCAAATCTTACTTGGTTTGCTGAGGACAACAAAATCGTTTAAACTATTACACCAAAACAGTATTTCACTGAAGTATTTGTAGTAAATATTTACTTAAATACCTGAATTTGTTGCTTAAACTTGTTTCTCACTGGAGTATTGCAGTAGGAGATTTTGTATTAGCTGGCCCCTAATGCTAAAATCCAATTTAATATTCTTGTGCAGATACTTAGCTAAGCAATGCAAAACAAAGGTTTGGTCTAGGCTAAGAATAAAGCCTTCAGAATGACCCAACAGGCTGAGAAATAACTAATCATTGTTCTTAAAACACCATGGAGAAGTACAGAAGATGTTTTTAAAATGTACGTGTTGCTGCTGACCAGCTCCTGCCTTCATGCATCCTTGTGCTTGGATTCATGTGAAGCATGTACTTTAAGATTAGCTGATAGAATGAGATGAGCATTCACCTCCAACTCCGAGATAAATAAGCTTCTTGTGATTTGAAATGGACTTAAGTATATTTGAACAGATGTACAAAAAGTTTCATCGGTTTCAAAACACCAACAGGAGGGTAAACATTGTGTCAAGTGGGATCACTGCTTTCATTTAGGTGTCACGTGATTTCCATCTCTAAATTGAGTGACATTTCAACACCCTTCCAGTGAATAACACTTGACCCTATATAAACTGAAGTGTGCCCCAGGATAGAAGTGGGTAGTGCCTTTTTCCTTGGGCTTATAAGCTTAAGGAATAACAAATCAAAAAAAAGGACTAATCCAAACAAACCCGAATGCAAGTGAAACCTTGCTCAGAGCTGCCGTGAGTTTATGATCAGATCACACACAGATGGACAGCCTGCACTACTTGTCTTCCACAACCTTAGTGGCCCTCTATTCAAATCACGTTGGCTTCAGTTTGTGTATATCCTCTCCTATATCCTGTCCAACATGAACAGCTGATGGGGCTTAAAGAGTGAACACTAAACAGGGATTTATTTGTGTGATTTGAAGAAAAATTATAATGCTTGTGTCCTCAAGTTCTTAGCCGCTTCCAGTTTTAAGTTATCCCACTTAAGCTCGGTCTGTAACATGCAGTTCACTTGAAGCAAAGTACACAAATGATCGTGAGAAAAATCTATTGGAGCTCAGTTTGATTTTTTTACATACTGCTAGTAAAAGCACTTGGAAGAAGCACAAGTTCACAAGCTTAGCAGTAGCTTTGGATGTACCCTATCCAGACTTCCAGCAAAGAGTCACTGTGGGAAAATACAGTTTAGCTGAGCAAGTCTTGCAAGAGTATGAATGCAATTGGAGAATAAATAGCTCAGGCTCTTACGATTCTAAGAAAACATGAGAAATTTTGTCCTAGAAAGAAAACACAGGGGGAAATGATCTCTAGGATGGAACACATGGATTTATGTTTGAGCTGCAAATGCCACCTTGAAACATGCTTTTAGTTGGCTGTGAACCAGACTTCTCACAGGAGGAGCCTGTGTCATTCCAGCCTTTGTTCTTCCTGTTGACAACAGCTGCTTCCCTTGTTTTGTGCTCCTTTGTGAATGGGATGGCAGCTCAGAGGGAGCTCAGACAGGAACAGCACTGTGCCATTTCAGCACTGTTATTTCTTAACTGTTTAGATTTAAAGTTTTTCAGTTTGGTTTATCACTCCTTTACTTTTGAGCCTGTCTTTAGAATTTGAATGTTTTCCCTTAGCTCTTTGGAGTAGAAAAAAAGTGAGGGAACAAATTCTTATTTTACATAGTACCTTCAGCCTTCAAGTAACAGATTTCTTGAACTAGTTTAACCACCTACTACATCTGTGACTTCCTCTTCCAAGAACTCAGATTTTTCCTGTTTCATTTTTAGAAAATCAGTTGGTTCCCCCCTCACTGCACAAATTCCTGTAATAGTCAGTAATGCTGTCTGTTTTCACTTGACAGTTCACATTACCTGCCTTCAGTCTTTTTTTTTTTTTTTAAAAAAAAAAGTCTGTGATAGTCTGAACACATGCAAGATTCTCTTGCGGATCAGAATTGTGTTAGTATGATCTTCATCTCTGAAGTACAGACTCAGGGCAGAGTGAGCTGCTCCGCTTGTTGCTGTGGATCACATGCATCACATGCTGGGCTGAGGACAATGGGAGTTAACCACAAGCTTCAAGTTAAACAGGGCTTTGAGAACATCTCTTAATACGGCCTTATGGGAAGTCAAAGCTGTTCTCTGGAAGAGCGTGCAGCACTGTGCAACTGAAGAAGTAGACTTCCAAATCCAGCACATTTCTTCATATGCATTTCTGACAAATTCATCTAAAGAGTTCAAAGTGAAACAAATTCCAAAGGAGTCTGTTTAGAATATATTAATTGCAGTTTACAGGAAGTTGCCGCTCACTACTTCAGAGGCCTTGATTATCTACTGCAGCTATGTGGGAGAAAAGTAAAACTAGCTGAAAGCCCAGGAATTCATGCCCAAGCTGTCACTGATTCTCTTGCCTTCAGTCTCTGCCTCCCAGGGAGGCAGTCTCTGAATGCAAAGAAGGACTTGCTTCATATTTACTTCTTGGTCCTTTGAGTTAGAAAGGTTTCCATAAAAGTAGGAAATGAATATTTTAATTTTCCAGTTTGAGAGTCATTTTTATTAATTCCAGCACCAGATTTAAAAGGAAGAGCATGGAAACAGAAGCAGATAGACACCAGAGAGGAATGGATTGTGGTGCTCCATCCTGTAAATTACCTCATTTTGTTTTAGACAGCTGCTCTCATTCAAGAGCAGCTGAAAGGTGTTCTCTGAAATGGTTGTCATGGCAGGCGGTTAACAAAGGATCCTAACTATTTTTTCCCCCTTGGAGCATGTTATTGGAGTATGCTCCTCTTGGAGTATGTTATGGGAGCCTTTACTCCACCCACTGTTTTTTGTGGCATGAACCTGAGAGTCATAATCTTCAATATTGCTTTTGAATTCAATCTCTTGGGGAACAAGAGCATTTTGCACTGGCCAGCTATGTTTCTAAGCAGAAATGCCAGGCAGAATGCCATGCAAGTGCCTGCATCTTCAAGGATACATATAATACACGCAAAAGTGGTGAAGCCATTCTTTTTCAAGTTTAACTTGACTATACTAAGAGAAACTTGGTACACTTCATTTCCTTTTCTGCTCTAACACCTGTAGGTGCCAAGCAAAACTGACTTGTTTCCGTCAATGTTCCAGTATACTTGCAGTGTTTTCCATCCACCTAGTTTAATCAGTTCCCTAAAGCATTGCATTTGATGCACAGTGATCAGATTTCCTTTTTTTTTTTTTTTTTTTTTAAAATAAAAACTGCTGCTTCTTTATGAACTGTTTACTTTTCCCCCCTTTTTTTCCTCTGGTTGATAATGGCTCTAAAGAAGTATCTGCAGTGTTAAAAAGGTGATGCTGCGTAAGATGACTGATGCTTAATATATTTGCCTAATTAACTTCTGGCTAACAATTCTAACCCATTAAGTAGCTAGTTTGTATTTGTTTCAAATAAACACATCTGGTCCTGCAATGGCTGGAGGTTCTGCTTGTGTGTGGGTGACAGATGTGATGGTAGTTTCCCCAGTGCTCCCCTTTAAATAATTAACAGCACACTGGTGAAGTAGCCTTAGACAGACAGCCTCGAAGCCAGCTGTATGGTCTCAGAGCTATATCTACGGACATGTGCCTCATCTCATTAGCCTGCTCCATCTATTACATCCCCTCTTTGAAAGCTATGTGTAGCTATAAGAAACATCCCTTTAAATAACTTTGGACTCTTGGCTTCTGTTCTGAAAGGCAGAAGGAGAAGAAATAATGTGTCAGGCCACCCAAGGGGCAAAGGGATTTGAATTCACAAGCCTCACAGATTGATCTCTTACCAAACAAAGGGCATTTGAAACAGTCCCGCCCTGGTGTTTCAGTGCTTGGAGTTGCTAGGCTAGGTTTGGAAACAACCTTCTTTTGAAGGAAACATCTTTTGGTAGCCTACTTCTTTATGTGGTCAATAGCTTCCTAGGCTGGAACAGCTGGTAATTCTTACCAATCTCAAAAGTGAGAAAAGCTAATATCAGTTTCATGCAGGGATCATTCTTCTCAACCCAGCTGTCATTTGATTTTTCAGATGTTATTTTTTTGGGGTGGGGTGCATGTGTTTAAGGTCTTCTTTTTAAACCCCTCCCCAGACACAGAAGGAATGTCAATAACTGCAGTATATGTAGCAAAAGGCTCATTTGCACGAAAGTTAATTCCTAAAACTGAGGCTTGAGTTCTTGTTTACCAAAAGGCAAGGTAAGATTTATTCCTACTTTGGAGGGTCCGTGAACCCTGGTTGTTCTATGGCTATACCATAATGGGTAACATGCAGCTGTCATTAGTTCTGGTGGTACAGGCTCAGTCTGTGACCTTTGTTTTGTAAGGCATCAACAATAGCACAGCTGCCCCTGCATAGCTGAGATCTCAAACCTGCAATTTGGCAGGAAGAACAGAACAAATTGGATAAATATACATAAACACATTGTGAAGGAAGGGAAAACAGAACAGAATGAACCAGAGCATCATCCTACAACTTGTTTGATAAGAATGATTTAAGTAGGCATATGGTATAGTTAAATGTGCTTTCAAAAACATTGGCCTGATTCTTGAAGCAAATATGAAATAAATATCTAAATTGAAAGAGAGCTGGTATCATTAGTTCTCTTGAAGGAGGCATATGAATGCCTTTGGAAGTGTGTGCAAGTGGGGGCTGGGCGTGAATGATACGCAGATTTACATTCCCCCACAAAATTATCATTAACTTATTGTTAAAATTACGCAGTTGCACTTCTTTCTAACGCTGCAATCATTAAAAAGCCAAGCAGGCAATGAGCTAATATTTGTACCTAACCCTGCACCCATTTTCACATCTTATTAGTTAACGCTTGGTACAACAGACTCCCCTTCCCACCCTCGCTGTAATACTTCTCAAACACAGTTTCCATCCAACAGCCTCACTGCCTACAATGCACATATTCAAGAACTGAAAATCACTGCTGTGCTCATCCTACACGGCGACCTTTCAGTGCTGTCTTATTTAGTAACTCAGTAACAATTGTAAGTTAAAATTAGCCTTTGTCTTTCAGCATTCCTTTTACCAGATGGAAAGAAAATATGAAGTCGGTAACACGTTCAGAATTTCTTAGCTTTTTACAAAAGAAACATACATTTAAATGATGCTTTTCACAAGTCAGACCAGGTATAGCTCTCCCACATCAGCTGTATGCAAAAACACAGCGGTATACTAATTCACAAACTGAGGTTATTTCCAGAGCATACTGTTAGACCTACAAAGTTATCTATTTTTTTTTCCCCTGGAAAACCTGTAGCTTTGTCAAGTTCATTAAGTTGAGTAGAACATTTGTTTGTTTGCCGTAAGAAGTATTGAGAGAAGTAGCTTGTAGCTTAGCTGCTTTGTTTCTTTTCCTTTGCCAAATGAGTAGCTGAGAACCAGGTGAAGGAAGTAATTACTGTCCTTTCCCATGCCTATGGCTATAATTACTGATTAAAGTGAGGTTTATCACTTCCCCCCTTAGCTACCTGTGGAATTTTGCAAAACATGCTGCAAGTACAGAGAAAAGGTACCGAAGAGTGGAAATAATATTAAAGTCCGCACATTTGACCTGTGTATCTTCTGGAGTCCTTACAGAGGAAATGAACGTTTAAGGGGGCATGCCGAGCATCTTCTATTTTCTTACAAATTAAGGAAATACATAGTTAGTCATTAACGTAAGGGCAGATTTACAAGCAGTTAGCCACCTGCAGGTGATGCAGGTTCAGCATGGGTTTAAGGACCTACCATCTTGGAAGTTTTGGCCCTAGTCTGTAAGCTCAGTTGCACCTATGCATTGTTTGAACAACACTTGGCCAAGAGAAAAGGGGACCAGTTAAATCTGAATTAATTAAGGTTGCTCAGTTAAGAGGCAACCTGTAAAGCTTTATATTCAAGATAACAGCAATCACCACTATACAAAAGCCCAAGCACAATAAACTGATAAGCTATTCCCTCTCAGTAACTGGTTGTATAGCTGTACCTTAGGAAGCACTAGAGGAAGGAGACCCAGCAATCTTCTGTTTCCAAAAGAGGTGCTAGCCATCAGGGTAAACACAGAGCTTCTCTTGGCTTGTCAGCCTCTGCAACTCTTTGTCTCTTGCTTAGGCATAATAGCTGAGCAGTTCTCTAATGCTACAGAGACAACAACAGCCAACACCAAATGGGAAGCACAGCCTGCTTCCTTCCTTTTGAATTCCCTGGTGCCCTCATCAACCACTTGATCTCATTGTGCTCCCTGATTGGTAGGGTACCATCTCCAAATTACTTAGGTTTTTGTCACCTGTTGTCATTCCAGAGGCTCTGTGCTCATGTGATTTCAGTTCTTCTCCAGCATAGGTGTGCACAAGGCTAATTAGGCCCATTGATTTGGTATTAACATTATCTGTGAATGTAAACAGCTCTTCTTCCAATGTATCCCTAAGCAAAGAGGGCTGACACGAATCAGATCCTCGCCTACCTAGGCTGATTTCTTTCTGTGCAAAGACACCAAGACATGGCATTTGTTTGGCACTTCAGCTACTTCTTTCTGTGTGGCCATCTTGTTCTCACAGAATTCAAAAAGAGTATAGTTGCCAGTCACTGATTACTTACATGGTACAATCACCAGCTTCCTCCCCTGCTCCTCAATGACAAAAAAAACCCAAACCAACCAGCTGGAGAAATGCATTCAGGTAGGAGAAAAGCAGAAGTAAGGCTAGATGAGGCCTAATGTCTGTTATAAATATTAACTTCTGAAAATATTTTAGAAATACATTTAGTTTGACACAATTAGATTGTAATGGGGACTATTCACAGATGGAAACATCTTCAATGAATTGTATAGGCTAACTGGCTCCTAAGACATATGGATCCGATGTTAAGATCAGTAGTAATTTCTAATGCAGTCCTTCACGTTCCTCAATAGGGCACACAGTGCTCCCAGAGCATTAAGAAAGACTGCATGAGCAGAACTAAGTGCTTAATATTATGCAGTGGACATAGTATCCTGAGCTGAATTAATAGACTAATTTAACATAATAATGACATTTCATACCCTGTTACTGCAGGTTCCCATGATTCCTTGAGATCACAACGAATGCATTGCTGGCTTCCAGCTCTTTCAAATTCACCAGCGGTGAAATACTTATGTACCTCTGCACTTGCATCCCGTGGAAAGCCAAACCCAAATAGGCAGTATATTGAACACTGTGCTAGGAAAGCTAGACACTTGTAGCTAGGTAAGAGGATCCTAAGACAACTGTAACTTGAGTAACCTACAGCAGGGAAGGAGTAGGGAAAAAAGGAGTTTATACTAATTCTTATTAAAAACAAACCAACAACAAGAAAAACCTTTAAAACCCAACACTTTTTAAATATTTGCCTACAGTGCAGATCATAGTATATTCTTGGGAAAAAATTATAATACTCATTTTTATGCCTGTGTGGTTGGTGGGAGGAAGACAACTCTAAACATGTATCATAACTGGAGCTAACTCCAGCAGAAGTCTCATTGACTGGAGAAAACTGTTTCCTATGCTTCCCAGGCATAGTTGACCCTTGGCACAGCAGAAACACAATGAACATTTGGCAGCAAGGTTTGTAACCCTGCTCCAAGTGAACTTGGTGTGTCCTTATGCAGCTGGGGCTTTTGATTTAGAAAGAGCTACAAAACCAGAAGCGTGGGTTTGAAGTACCTTCCTGCCTGGCTTTGTGCTGCCTCCACCTATGGCAGGGATGTGTCCCTAGACTCAGTGCATCTGATCTGTAGTCCTGGAGTGTTTGTTAATCAATAACTGGTGGAAGGATACGCTGCTAAAGGAGGTTCCCCTGCAAATAATGGCTAATGATTTTAAACTCGAGTTTGCCAAATGAAACCCGTGTTCATACAGTAGGATGGGCGTCTTGGTGTAATTGCTTGTCCAGGCACAAACCTCACAGAGTTACCATTACCTAGCCCTCGGAGGCCTATGGCTGCCTCCCTTACCCTATAGCTGAGCATTAATTATCTCCCTCTGCATGTGACTGCACCTGCTTTCCAACCTGCTTGGTGGAAAGGAGGGGTGGCATGACAGAGGCCACTTCACCTGGCACAAAAATGTGCAGTCCACCTACTGAGGTGAGGTCAGGATTGTTTGGCAATGGAGCTTTGCCTTCAAACTCAAACACAAAATATTTGCACTGAATGAGAACATGTATTTGGTCACTCTGTGAGAAGTGATGAAGGGTTAAACACCTGTATATGTTATTGTCAGTCACGGTGTGTTCCAGTTTCCCCATTTTTCAGATGGCCAAAGTAAGGTACGGTCATTCTAGCACCCTTTGCGAATGCTGTGTAGGGGGTGATAAATTACATGGAGGTGAAGCGCTGAGTGTACAAAAAATGACCCTTAAATCAGTTGTTCTGCTATATTCTTCTCCTACCAGCGTTACTGATTTTTGTGTATGTGATTTCTGTTTATGTAAGTATACGTATATACGCATAAGTACATTTATACTCACACAAGCGCTCTTACTATTGGCTTACCAACATTAACTGTGTAATAAAACTGCATGCAATTCATGGAAGTAGTTGTTTTAAGGGAAGGCACCCTTTTAAGTACATAGATTTATTTTTTTTTCTTCCTACTATGTACAGCATTTTATCTATTTTAATGCTGGCACTTGATTCCAAAATACCTTTAGTCACCATAATTTTAATAACTTTTTGAGCAGTTGCCAGTTTAATTTTCAGTGCGTGAAAATTGGAGGTAAATTATTTATTACTTCCAGCAAATGCCTTTCACAATTTTATTTAATTTTTTCATCTTTTTTAATGGGTCATAAAATAGCAGTCTTTTATTGGATGCTCATAAAGGAGGGAGCAAATGAATACTTTGCAAATAGGTTACTGTGGATTGAAATGTCAGTTGTATTTCACAGGGTATGAAAGTCTTTAGACCAGAGCTGTGGTGACATATGGCAATGGGCCATGTTCCTCTTCTGTAACAATAAAACAGCAGTGGACGTAAAGGAAAGACAGAATTGAGATTGTTGAGACTTCTCAAGTTACATTCTTTTGCTAAATTGTGTATTAGAATGGCCAGTGGTCTGTGACTGATGTTTAAAGTTGTGAGAGTCTTCTGGTTACCTCGAGTCACAAATAAGAACATTTTTTTAAAAGCTCTACCAGACTAAGTTTTCCAGGATTGATCCTCATTCAGAAAGTGATACTTGCCTGTAACAAAATACAGGAGAATCCCTCCCACACTCAGCAGGGGTTGTGAGCTGTAAATAGAGACAGTTTTTTCTACTATAACAAAACAGATTTAAAAGATGGTCCGCTGGCAAATTGCACATTAGATCAGTGGTACATAAAAAACAACCGAGCGGATGACAATCTGCACGTGTTAATTACACATTCACTCAAGTTTACAATCCTTTGGCCCCACTTGACTCAAGCACTGTGTTACCAGTAGTCACCAGGTAGGAATGAGAACCCTGGAGGGAAGCACTGAAGAGGACACTGGGTCTGGGCCCTGCAGGGTTTGAGGAGCAGCATGAAGGTCTGCACTTGCTTTTCCCTGGCAGCTCGTGCCTGACGCTGGGGCTTTCAAGGTAGACATGCAGAAGCTGGCCAACTCCTTGTGTTCTTGGCTATAACTGCAAGAAGGCTTCACTATTTGTGTGTGGTGTGAGTGGGCCTCAGCTGTTACAACTTCTGATTATCATCCTCAGGGTCTGCTTCTTCTCCCTGTGTAACTAAAATCCACACCATAAACCACACAGACTGTCTGACACAGCAGAGCTGAGGTTTTTGCTGGGCGCTGGAGAATGTCTTCTTGAGTTGCCACAGCAACATCAACATTTACACTTCCTGATGCTTTGTGGGTTTTAGTCAGCGTTGACCTGAGAGATGCTCTTGTTTTGCAGCCGCTTTTGTAGCAGAGTTCAACATTTGTTTGCATTCTGTGCTGGTACAAAACTACTATCACTCTAGGCTTTCCCTGCAAAAATACACTTGTGCCAAAAGGTCTGTTTTACCACAGGGAAAACTTGCCCTTGCGTGTGCTGCTCTGTTGTTTGAGTGTGATCAGCCTCACAGTGACTCAGGCACAGCGAGGATTCAAACACGGGCCTCACACGCCAGGGCAGTATTTCTTACAGCCTTGGGCTGGGACACTGACAGCTCCTCTTCTCTTGTCTCATTCTCTGTACAGACATTGGTAGAAGGAGGGATGACCTTCCTGGGGTGCTTGGAAAGCAGTTAGGATACTGTGGTGATAGTCACGTAAATCACATAAATAATGGATGGCAGATCTGGCCACAAAGAGTTACAGAATGAGGCATTTACTGCCTGCTGAGACATTTTTAAAAGTATTTCTGATCATTTGCAGCATGGTCTTATAACCAGCTGACCAAAAGCTGTGCTGCTCCTTACCTTGGGATGTAAGCCTACCATGAGAAGTCTCTTCAGTCTCAGAACTCTTTAAACTGTATTGCTCCAGTCTACAGAAAAAAAGTATCAAAAGAGGTCTAAGGATTTAGGAATGTTAACTGCTGACATAGGTTGGTTCTGCTTTTAGTTGCCTTGAGCTTTACTGGGATCTCACTGAAGGAATGTGATACTCACAAAATACTGACAATCACCCACTGGAAATGAAGGAGCCCCAAACCTGTATCACTTTTGAATATCATTTTGTATTCAGAATGTTTTCAGTTTGTGCAGAATGCAGAGCTAAAAGCCTTGCACACATGAACAGTTAATAGTAAATAAGATATATTTATTTATAGGTCTTTCCCTTGGATGTTTGCAAATAATTGAATAGAAGAAACAGGGTTCTTAATTTTGTAAGCTCCAAATTTGAAGGGAAATTTATAGGAAGCAGAAGTACACACAGCCCACCAAACAGGTGGATGCTGAAGAAATGAGAAAACTGTTCTCCTTATACCCTACAGACATGACAATTTCAGGAAGGAAGTGGTTTTGTATGTTGACAGGTTCATCCTTTTGAAGATGAGATAATTATCTGTATGAGTTCACTCTGTAGCTTCTAGAACTGAACGAGTATGATCAACTCCTACAAAAATCTCCAATGGCTCGTCCCTGCAGCTGTGTATCAAAATGGAAGCTGATACCGAAACTGGTTGTTCTTACTGCATTGTATCTGTGTTGAGAACTGATGTGTTCAGTGAGCCTGCTGCTTGGGATATTTGTCAGAACAGCTGACAGCTAAAGGCTGGGGGAATGCGAAGCTTGACAGCAGTGAAGCGGCACTGGGGACTTGAAATCTGCTCTTACTGCAGTCAGTGGGAGTTATAGCTTTGGGCCCAGTTCTCATTTAGACACTCATGTTATCAGTGCCCTTTTCTGGGGCCTGTTGTATTGCTGGAATGGTGTAAAGATGCATTACTGTGAGGGAGGAGCAGATCTTTATGTCTCACTGGTAGCGGAGTTTGGTCCCAGCGATAGTGATAGGACCTTGCTCAGAGGTCACACCTCCTAAACTGTCAGTAAACCCCCCATTTCTGTAGCTAGAAATCTTAGCTATTATACAAAATTTTTCATAGGTCATTGAAAGCTGCATCATACCTGGACAACGCTCATTGTCTTTAGTGTGGCTTAAGGTAATTTCTGCACAGTGTTATCAGAAGCCTTTGAGGTTCCTGCTTTGTTCACTTTGCCAGTGAAGAACATCAAGAACAACAGCTTCATTTCCTGTTCACTAAATTATACAGCCCTGCATGTTTCAGCCTAGTCTGATCAAGCTCACAGGGACAAAGAGGATAAGCATGGAAGCTACAAAGCACTGACAGAGAGAACTAATGGAATCACAGAATCATTAAAGTTGGAAAAGACCTCTAAGATCATCTAGTCCAACCACCAACCCATATCCCCACCATGCCCACTGAGCTATTTCCCTCAGTGCCACATCTGCGTGTTTCTTGAGCACCTCCAGGGACAGTGGCTCCACTACCTCCCTGGGCAGCCTGTTCCACTGCATTACCATGATGCTTCATACAGCGCAAGAGAGATACAGAGGCAAGAGAGAACTGGCCACATAAATTGAAGAAAATAGCCTATATTGCAGCAGGAGTATGATACATGACACAGGGGAGGGAAAAGAAAAAAGAGTGAGTTTTGTTTCAAGCACTGATGTGTAAGAGAGAAACTGCATGAGAAGTTTAACGAGTTTGACTATTAGTCTTGAAAGCTGGAACTTTTCTAGGGAATCCAAGGAAACCCGATACCTAAGTCACAGGTCCAGGAATTCCAGAGATACACTTTCTTTCCTAACTAACAGGAACTGTTAGAAACGTGATACTTTACTGAGATTAACTACCTACCTGCAGGGTATGTAGCAATGTGCACCTGGATTTTTGCTTTCTTAGAGGGGAACCTGATGAATCCCTTAGGGTGGGGCGACAGCTTGGAGGTTGTAAGTGTAAAAAACACTGCTGCAAAACAAGTAATGTGATTCCTAAAGATCTAAGTGATAGGTGGGAGCCTCCTTTTATGAAAAGCTGTAGGAAATGATCTATATTATATTTTTAGTGGACTTACTAATTTTTGTGTGTAGACCTTCATATACAGGAGAATGAAATTAAACATCAGTAGTGATTAGAGGGACAGCCAACACAGTGAGAACATGTCTCACCAGTACTTTACTTTTCTACTGAAGTTTCAAATGTCTTCAGTTTCCCGGCCACTCAGCTGAAAATCAGGAGAACATGAGTACCTGACATTTCAGCATCTATGCTAGCAATGGCAGTCACTTGCTGATGCCTCTTCCTTTTCAACCATGTGTTTTTGGGACTGGTAGCAGCATGTCAAGCAGATCAACAGAATGCCAGAGGGTAAAAAGCATTGTGAAATGGTATTAGAAAATGTTCCTGACAGAGAACAACACACGAGTCAAGAAGAAGGATGATATTGCCAAGCAGCAAAGGGAATTGATTGGATAGCAGAAGAAAATCCATAGGAAATCAAGGATTCATGTTCACTTTTTTTTTTTTTTTTTTTTTTTTAAATGAAATGGGGAAAAAATAAGCATGTGAAAGCAGTCTGGAAATTTGAACTCAGTAGCTGGCAGTAACTGTAGTCAGATGTTCCTGGCCAAATCCAGAAGTTCTTCACTAGTGCACAGGCAGTTATTGTTGGTCTCAGTGGAGTTTTGCCCAACAAAAGACCAGAGAAATGGTTCCAAACAAAGATAAATGAGGAAAAGCTAAAATGTGTTTATACACAGTAGAAGTATTATGGGAAGTAATGAAAATGCACAAGGTATGTAAACATTTAGATTCATAGACTTTAAGAACATATGTTAATTTAAAAATCAAAACTACTTAGTGTGCTATGGTTGGATTTAGTGTGCTTGGAAGGGTTTCCAGAATTCACACCAAGCAATATAATCCCAGTCACAGCATCAGTCACTGGGAAGGCACCCACCATTTACGTAGGAAAGTACAGAAAAAGTATAAAGGCTGAATAGCTTTTATGTTTAGGAAACATGACCACAATGAATGCCCTTTCTTAGGTGTAACCAAGTCCAAAATTTGGTGTGGAGCCTGTGGGATGTTATTCTGACTAGAAAGACAGGGCTGAAGAGGGAGAATGAAATATTTAAGAGAGCCATCTTTCTGCTTTGAATTTGCATTTAACTGAAAAGTTGCCACTCAGAAATACTTGTCTCTGCTGTGATGTCTTCTGTATTTATGGGCTGAATTCAGCTTTCAGTTACACCTGTACAATCATAGTTAAGGCACTGGTGTGATCAGAGTGCAGAAAGATGGGACTCTGTGATGCTGGAAACTTTACTGAGCTGTAGGTCAGTGACTTGGACAGAAAAACGCTGTGTGTTGTGTTTATGATGTGCAAATATTCAAAATGATGAAGAGTTTAAACATTCACATTTCTTCAGGGACACCTGTCAGCATTTAGGCTGCGTTTCAGCAACACAGCATAAACTTACATCCTTCTCTACTCAACAAAAAGCATGCAATGAAATCCTCTTGCACTGAAGTCAACGTTTTGCCAGTCACACTCAAGCAGAATTGTCATGTTGAAGTATCCCACAGCATTTCTCACTGAAGTGGCAAAGTGAAAAATTGAAAATAAAAAGATAATAAAAAGCATGATGTTTAAAAAATTCATCACTAACAAAAGTTTTTTACAGATTGCTCTTTTTAGTTGGGAGTGAATTTAGTTAATTTTTTATTTTATCTGTTCTGATTCACTTACTCCCGTAGTAATTAGAAGTAAATTAGAGTTATTCTTTCTGTTAGATCAATTATTCATAACACGGGCCATTCAAAAATGAGTTTAGTGGAAGTAACTTACTTCATTTTTACTAAAATTGAAAAAGAGATTAGCCAAATTAGTTAAAATAGCTTTGAACTCCATATTGACTAAAGCATTTGTGCCAGAAGAAAAATTGATGACATATAAGAAGAATGGTATAAATGATTAATCATTTTAGTTCATGGATATCTATATTTCTATTTAATTACATCTATGCATAGCATAAACTGTTTGAATCTTGGGAATCCAAGCCAGAGATGCTGAAGAGTCTTCTTCTGTTTAACATTCACCATGTGTTGTTTTCTTCTAGGGTTAATTTGTAAAATGTAAACCACATACTATTTGTATGCAGTGTTTATGTACTATTAATAGAAAGTCTTGACCATTTATAATTATCCAATGTTTTTATCCATAATATCTGCATATGACTAAAGAGATGTTTATGGAGTAGATGAAACAATGTTATTTTTACAGTTAATCTGCAATTTATTTTATGTACAACTTTTTGGAGTATTTTTTGCTACATGGAATAGAGAAGGGATATTCTCTATTCTGCTCTCTATTGAGAGGACTAAAATTATTTGTAAACAGTGATCAACAGAACACCAGGGGGACACGGCAAGCTATTACTATATTCAATTTTAGCAGGAGCAGAAGTTGAAAAAAAGAAAGCGACCATTGGTTATTTGAACTGACCAAAGATTGGTTTCTAAAGACACAACATACAACTTTGTAACAGCTAAATACCTTGGTCACTTAAAGTCATCAGAAGTTTCTAAATACAGTAACACAAAGTAACTGTTAATTTTACTGTTTCTGTGAAGTCTCTTCTCATATCTACTGCGGTTTCAAGGGCCTGGCTGCCACCTTCCTGTCTGAGAATACCTACTCTGCTTATTGAATGGGGTCTGTACAAGTGCCTCCATAGCATGTGTGTGCCTTTATTGGCTGTTATGGCTGCTGATTTTTTTTCCCTTTCTTTCCAGAACTCTAGAGGTTTTGGTGAGTTTGAATGAAGGGCAGTCTTTCATGTCCAGCTCATTAACAATTACCGCTTCAGAGTGTGTAAGTAAATAGCTAATGTCATTCAATATAAAATGCTGACATTCAGTTTCTGTTACGGTTTTATCGCCGCGTGGCTTTCCAGTGCAGAGAACCTCAACGTGTGGCAAATCTGTTAGATGTTTAGAATGCACAGATCCGCCTTACCATAAAAAACACCTGTGCAGACACATACAGAATATATAGAATTTAACAATATAAGATTTCTTAATATGCAAGTGGGCATATATATGTCCCAAGTAGTTTTCTCCATATTTTGAGACATGCTTAGAATCTGTTTCGTAACACTAGTACGCTTAACAAGAAGTTTCAGCTGCTTTGAATTCCTTGATAAAGTGTGTGTGCTGGGGGTTACAGACAGGATTTTTGTCTGCAGTTATACAAAACAATTTCCTTAATTCTTCCCATTAAGGTGGCAGACAGCTTTGTTTTAGGAGTGTTTTTTTTTTTTTTTTGCATTATTTCATATAAGTGAAATACTATTGTGCGTGTCATCCCAGACTTCCAAATAATACATGAAAGCCATCTCTCCAAAGTGGCAAGCTTGGAGATTTATCTTTGCTTTCTGACACAGATTCGGGAATAAGGGTTTCTCCTTCCACTGCTGCTGTATCTGTTTTGCTAGCTGCTTCAGGAGTTGCTGATCTGGACCATATGGAGAACTATATGCAGAGGGAAAGTCCTGGAATTCTCCTCCTCCCCCACACCACCTCAGCTGGCTGTGCTCTGCGATCCAAGCAGTGTCTGTGTGTTCCTTGTCTGTGCTGGGCTTATGTTTCTCTATAGCCTGTGAATTGTGCTTTGCTAAATATGTTACGACAAATTACTTTACCACAGTGTGCAGCTGTGGCTTTCAAAATATTGGGAAGCTTCCATGCCATTAGAGACCTGCTCACTACAAACATAATCATGTCCTAAGAGCCAGGTGTGACACAGTCACCTGGGGTCCCGTTCCAGCACAGTTCCACTTTGTAGGATCAGTGGGAGCAGATTGAAGCTGAGTAGTGTGACTTCTTTGCAGCTTTCCTGTCAGGCACAGAAGCATACAGAACAGTGCCTTCTGCTCATCAGCATGTATTTTTCTAACAGTATTTTCATCACTCATAGGTAATTAACCTAAAAGAGAAAAAATAGTGTTTTTTTTTCCTCTTCATTTTTGAACTAAACACTTGCATAACTGAAGAAGTCAAAGTTATCTCAGTTCAGCCCTTATGTTTCAGGAAGAAAGCCTGAATGAATTCAGAGCTGATGAACACATGCTATACAAACCGTGTTTCTCTGTTTAAGGGCCTCTTCATCATTTTAATCTTACACCAATACACAATGAAGCAGCCTCTCAGCATGATAATGTAAGGAGAGTGCAGTCACAGGAGGATGCTGGAACTACCAGCGGACTGCTTTTCTTTTCATCTTAGTCCTTTCAGAAAGATCAGTGCATAATAAGTTTATTTCCATGCTCCCTTAAAAACAGCTAAGGTGGCTGATGGAGGTAAAAATAAAGCATTGCTGCAAAGCAGATCATACCAAATTGCTAGGTAAAGCAAAATAGCTGTTCCTTCTGCTGTACGCTTGTATTGCTTCTCTGTGGTCAAAACTTTTAACAGACAGCAAACAGAATGAGTACAGATGTGCACTGACAGAAAAAACAGTAAAAACTTTTGATTATCTTTTTTTTTTTTTTGTCTTTCATACATGTTGCAGCAAAGAAAGCTCCATACAAGGAGAACTCCTGTTTCCATAGTAGCAGATGGGCAACTGCAAGAAATGGGTCACTGATAGAATTGTTCCACTAATTCTGATGGCAGAGCAGCTGATGGCTAGTTGGTATATGAGAGTTACAAGTTCCAGCCTCCCCTAACAAACACACAGTGCTGCAGAAAAAATAAGCAAAAAATGCATTGCACCTAGGCATGCCTCTTACGTATTTCTTGTGAACATGTGTGTCTCACTGCCATGCTCACATACACATACTCTGGATGAAGTTCTGCTTCACTTACAACTTTGCTCATTTTGACAGAATTACTTGTGGTATACTCCAGCATTACTCTGATCCCCTAGATGTTGCTTTTTTCCCCCACCTAAAGTTTGAATAAGTTCTGTTTTCATAATGTCACTGTGGCTTGTTTTCCAGTGCTGTGCTAAATGAGCACAGCAGCACAGATTACCAAAGGTAGGAATAAAAGCACCTTCAGGATGTGGGTTTGAGGTGCTGCAGATGTGCTCCTCACTTCCTCATTAAAAGTGATATTGCTGGAAGCAACAGAAGTCATTCGGGGTTTCTTCAGGTTCAAAGGCCACTACTTACAGGCATTTCGCATGCTATAGTCTGTGCACTGTGAACAGTCTGGCTTATTACTAGCTTGCCCAGATGTATGGGCCATAAGCATAAAAGCCTGACTAGAATATAAGCATTGTTAGTAAAGATTCCTTAACTTGCCACCCACCCACCAATCCATAGAGACCCTGAGTTCCTCATGGGAGAGGAAGGTCACTTCTAACCAACAGATTTAGAGACCTTCCCTGTCTGTGTTTTAACAGCTGATTTCTTAGCAGCCAACATGCCCTTTATTTTCTTCTGGTTGTGCTTTATTCTCACATCAATGATAGCAGTTCTGCAACAAAATTAATCCACTGACTTCAGCAGAAATAATCCTGGCTTGCATTGGAGGGAATTAGGGAGAGTCAGGTTCCCCAGGACTGAATGACTTAATTTGAACTTAGGTTACACGTATGCAAGTACAGTTTCTAAAGTTCTGCCACTTTCAATGTAATATGCCTGTCAGTAGTGCTGTGTTCAGGACGCTGTGTTCAATCCCTTAGAATAACCAAGACTTGTGGGCCCAAGAACATGGAGGGAATCAGAAACATAAGGAGGAGGAGCACCTCCTCCTTTTTAGTGTTGATACAGCACTGATTTTGATACACAGTTCCTGCTGAAGCATCCTAGCTTGTCTTTTACATAACAGGTGGAGCTGACGCTGAGCTTACACTAAATACGATTTTGATTAAGACCCCTCTCTTGGTCCTTCATGAGAATTTTCTCTGTTGGTGAAAAAAGGAGCCATTAAGTGGAAAACGAATAATAAATAAGTGGATTTGTTTGGTTGTACCAGTCAGTGGGAAGTTGTTTTGGGGTAGTGGGAAAAGCAGGCAGAAATTATTTGCAACGTCCACCAACACTGTCTTTCTGCTTTCTTTGCAGTCTAGTGGTGTAGCAGCACTTATTGCTGTTCTTGTGCTGCTACTTCTGGCAGCGCTCGGTCTGCTCTGGTGGTTCTGGCCCCTCTGTTGCAAAGTGGTGAGTAAAGACTATTAAAAAAGGCCACTGGGTTTGTAATTCACAATCACGACTCAAAACAGGAAATACAGATATGGTAGGAAGTAGGTTACGTAACAGCAGAGTTACATGTGACATAAGTCATCTGTTGTGGCAGTTTTCTTTCATTAGTGATATGCAATAAACTGCAGAAGAAACCAGCTTAAACTCTGTGGATGGCACCCTTAGCAGTATTCATGGCTTTCTGAGAGACCTGTACACACATGAACCAGCTTCAGCAGGCTGGTGTGCTGCTCACTGGCTTTCTACAGAGTGAGCAGATGTGGTGTATTTCTGTGAAATCTCTGAAAAAAGCCTGTTCTCTTTTTTTTGAAAGTTGTTGGCCATAATGGTACACAGATGTTATTCTGAAATCAAGGACCATTTTAAAAGTACTATCACTAAAATTGGTATTTGTAGTCCATTATGGGCTCTCAAGTTGGAAATCCGTTATTGTCTTAATAATCCCTTGCAAAAAATTAAATTTTCATCTTGCACACATTACATCTCTTTTCATCTGAGTAATGAATGCTCTTTATCCCTCCAGCAGCAATCAGCAGCGCTGCTCCTGTAACACTCCTTCCATCTCCTCGCATGCTGGGGTTTTTAAATTGGTGAAGTTTATTATTGATCCACTTCAATGTCAGCAGAAAGGACTAGAGAAGTAGAGATTGCTTCCAGGCTGTTACTGTACTCTTTGTCTTGTCTCAGGCTTGTAGAAATGGGGGCAGCAGAGAAACTGGCCTTCTCCTGAGCGTGCTGAAGCCAAAGTAATTAAAAGCTTTGTCTGGTATGGTCTCTATTACCCCCTAGGATATTCTAGAACAAGAAGTCTTCAACCTCTGTTTCCTTCCTCATGGTCTATGGTTTCTGAGTCAAGAACTACAAGCTCTGCTTTGACAAAAAAGACACTCTGTCTCATTCTCCATATTGGAGTCCCGTAAGAAATATAAGAAGTTTGTCTGTTAGTTGTTTTCCTTCAACAATAATTTATATCATGAACCTTGCCATGGAACAGGAAAAATCAAAATCATTAAGAAAAAAGCTTCTCATTTTCTTATTTTACAATAATTGGCTCACCTTGGTTCATAGCTCCCATTGTATGGCAAATCTTCATAAATTATGCATCAAATTCCTCCCATTGCAGTAAATAGCAACTGTAGTGTCTCAGTCCCTTGAGAGCAGCGTGATGACTCTGTAAAGACAATCAGAAAGATGCTTTTTGGATTTTTATATCAAAGTCCTATATAAAAAAATGTACAGATCTGTAACTAAAATTAACTAAAATAGCTGCGCTGTGTGATGAATTGCAGAGCGAAGATAACACCTTGGGTGCCCACAGATGCACACTGACATTATCGCAAGCATCTGTCTGGGCTAATCTCCTTTGTGGAGCTAACTTGGGCATCTCCACAAAGAGCTGCGCTAAGAGATAAGAAAACATCCCTCAATTCTAATTCATCTTACGATTAAGCATGTTGCTTCCTGATATTTACTCAAAGAAATAGTAACTTAACCCTGAGTATCTTTTCTGGATATTGTGCTTGGCACGTAATCGGCTACTGCTAGGGAAGCCTTCAGCTATAGATTCATAAACTGTTATAAAGAAGCAGCCTAACTTCCATGGAAGCAATAAAACCACAGCACTTTAAATGTTAGTGCCCTGTTATTTCCTCCTGCCTCTCATGGATATTATCTGTTTCCTTAAAAATAAAAGGTCTTTTTAGGTCATTGTTTGCTACGTTACTGAATTCCAAAACCGCATACTCTTGCACTGAACCTATTACCACATACTGACTTCTTCATTTCTTGTTGTTTTGTTGCCTGTTTCCTCAGATCATTATACTGCGTGTCGTTCAATTCTTTTACTTCTACTCTGCATCAGAGGTTCTCAAATTACACGTTATTACCACTTCTGGCTTAAATACTTTTGGGCTTTGGTGCCAGTGTGTTTGAGAAGACAGCCAGCATATTAGGGCCAGCCACGAGGTCCTGTGCCCTTCTTCTGAGCCCATTTCCCAGGCAGAGTAGAGTATCTAGCTTCAAGGACAAACACCAGGAGCAAGGATGAAAGCAGCAGCCCTCAAGTCTTGTGTCACGTGCTTCAGAATCAAATGGAAAAGAGAGGAGTGAGAGGTGTTACAGACAGAACAGAATGGGTGTCCAGAGCCACACAAGTGTGTGAATCTCTTGAATCTCTACTGCTTGCAGACAATGTTGAGAACTTCAGGTAGTTTGGGCACTCCACTTTATCCTTGCTAGGACTCAGTCTTGGAACAAAGTCCATGTTGGGGTGGGGGGACTCCTTTTTCTTCTCTCTTTTTTTTTTTTTCCTTTTCTTCCACCCCTCCTCTCCCCCTTTTTTTAAAGGCAGTTCACTGTTGACAGTTCTTTCACTCTTCCCTCAATATCAGAACATATGATCGCATCAAGCTGGCTTCAGGCTCTAGTGCTGACATTTCCTAATGCCCACATCACACGAACATTTGATAAGTGTTAATGAGCAGATCAAAGGGACTGTTGCCTGAAGCAACTAACTTTTTTTTTTAAAAGGAATCGGCTTTCCTCCAAATTCAAGTCTTCATTCTTTGCAACTAAATAATAGAGATGCAGACTTGACTGGTGATGATGATGATGGAACAAAACAAAACAGGATTAGGAAGTAATCCATCTCTACATGTGGGTAATAAGACAGCAACATTATCCCGAGTCTTCATTATTTAACCAATCTGAATCAAGTTCAGGGAAAGTTAATTTAGCAAAAGTATGATCCTCAGTAACTGCAGTTTCATGCTACATTTGCACTGTTCTCTGCCAAAACTGCAGGGGTCCTTTGGATTTCTCTTTTTTTAAAAATGGCTTTCTACTCTCTTCTCTTGAAATATCAGACAAGACTGAGAATATTCTTTGTGTGTGTGTGAGAGAGAGCGTGTGTGTGTGAGGAGCCTGTGGAAACATAAGGATGCAGGCATTTACATTCCACTTCTGTCAGCAGGGGTGAGTATCTGCTACTCAAAGCAGATTATTTTCTCACACCACTGTCACATTTAAAACAAGTTTCATTTTCTGAAGCTATTAGAAATATCAGCTAATTAATGTATTGGTTAGTTTCAAATCAGGTTTACCCTCTAACTTCAGGGAATTTAGCAGCTGCCATAGGATTGGATCCTTTGCTCAGGGAGTCAAACAAAAGCTGTCACTGACTCATGACTTTTGAAGCCCAGTGAGGTCAACAAATAGAGTTTTTATTGATTCTTCAGGGTAGAAATTTTGATTCAATCAAAATCAATAGGTGTAGGGCCCTAGTGAACTTTAGCGTGCACCACAAAGAAGTTTACTATGCAAAGCTGTTTTTGCTCAGGAGAGATCGCAAGACTTAAGAATCTTACAGCTATAGAAAGTGCAGTGGTAATACCGTTTAATATGTATTTATGTAAGTCTGCAACCTAGCTTGGCCTTTTTGCCCTGTACAGCTAGCAGTCTTGGCAGGAAAACGGGTCTTTTTGAGCTAGTGATTAAGAGACAGACAAAAGAGAATAAAAAATGAGAAATAAATAAGGTAATGTGAACCTTAGTACGTTGAAAGTAGCATTCTACTGTTTACAGTAAAATGAAAGATCTTAATGCTGTGGAAAATCTTGCTCAGCACCCAATTATCTCTCAGAATTTGTCCCATGATCCCTCTGTGTTGTTGTGTCTGCAGTTAGGGCAGTAAATGCAATCTGGCTTTCAGGAATGTCTGACAAACTAAATAGCTAATTTCTGTTAAATGGTCTGAAAATTCCTGACGGCTGGTAAGAAAAAATATTCAGAAACACTTAAAGAAAAACAATTGCTTGGTATGTTCTTGCAACATCCTACAGCAACGGGATGTCTTATTAAAAGCCATATCTGATTTCCCAATCCACTGGAAGTACACTGACCACAATTAGCAATTCAGTATATTAAACCTGAAGTACTGGGGAAAAATGTTTCCAAGGGTGCCATAACTTATTTGCCTTGATATAATTCCTGCACCCAGTGCTAAAAGTACACGGTTCGTTTTGGCAGTAACTCTACTGGTGTTGCTGTGACTTGTAAGTCAAGAAGGAAAACTCTTGATTATTGGTCAAGTAAAAGATGTTTCTTTTACATATGATCCTATAAGTCTATGCAATGACAGAGTATTTGTAGGCATTGGTAAAGTTAATGAAAGTACTATAGGTAATAACAAAGTGAAGAAAATAACACATTTTAATTAAGGTTCTTAATCCTGCAGTAGGAGATGTTTATGGTTGTCATTGCGGACAATTTTGGATGGGCTATGGCATAGCAGAAATAGACTCCTTTATATTCATGGGATATTTTTTAGTCATTTCTATGAAACATTCAAGCACAAGAAGGCTTTGATATCACTGAAGTACTTCTTCTTAGCTTTACTATTTTGCTTTTCTTATGGAAGAATGCCTGTGCTTTCAGTTTCATCTTCACCATTTAGGAGGTTTGCTGCCTTCCTCTTTGCCTCCCTTTACTGTTTGGTGGTTTCCTGTCAGTACCAGGGAACTCCCTGAGATTTACAGTATGTATGTGAGAAAGGGAACAGCAAGAAACTGTAGGTAGAGGTTTAAAAATAGATATAAGTGAATTACCATATGAGTGGTCCTTAGCCAGTAACAGTTTTAAGAAGCCTTGCAAATGTAACTCCCACTTGCAGGCACTCCACACTGAGCAGTCAAGGAGCTACATACTTAAATTATTAGATCTGAAATGTGAGATCTGCGGATATGATCTGGACGTCTAGAGGTGAAGCCTGAGCTTCCAGAAGGCATTTCACACTTGTCACTGGGCCAGAAATTATCCAGCAGTGTGGCATGGTACAAAGAAGCATGCATCTTGGCCCAGCGTTATGCAAGACCTCACATAGACCTTGGACTGCTTTTCCTCCCAGGCTTGCTAATTAACTTCATAGGATTTCATCACTGGCTATTACTTAGAATGACTGAGTCTTATCCGGTCAGGAAGTAAAGCGGCAGACACGTCTGCCCAAAAGAGTGTCTGTCAGTCAATTGATTTTATTTTCTATCAGACGGATGGTGTTAATTTCCAGAAGGCCTTGATAATCAATACCCAAGGGACTTGGCAGTAGTGGTTGCCAGTTTGCGAACAGATGTGGGGGACTCAGATGGAAACTGTTCACTCTTAAGAAAATCTTCTGTTGTTTTTTTCAGTGCTGCCAGTGCAATTCCTTATGCTTTTATGTTTGTCTTTTATAGGTCATCAAAGATCCCCCTCCACCTCCACCAGCTCCAAAAGAGGTACAGTATAACAGTGCTCCACTTATTACACTAATTGCATGATACTATTGCTCTGTGCTCACCTGTGTTCTGCAAATCTGACTCCTTAATGTATTTTTTTTTGGAAACAAAGGTTTTTGTAAATAGCTGCTGAAAAAGAAAGAACTGCCCTGTGGGAAGCCTTAGGTTGAGAGTGGGATAGCCAAAGTCTACATCTCTGTTCTTTTGCAGTCATCTCAAAGTGGCTTGAATTAAGTCACTTAAGCCCGTATTCATAAAACTGTTTAATAGCTTTATCTCAAGGCAATTTAACATTATTTTTCTCATTCTTCAATGAAAGCAGAAAGACTGAAGTTCTTAGACGACAATCTAAAGATTCATCATATGACTTAAAACAGCATGTTCCCACAGCTTTGGCATTCCAGACACTGAGGAAGCCTTGTAAGGGAAATTCTCTCCCCCTTATGGACACTAATGTACTAGAGGATCTTCTGATGTCTTCAGTATTTTTGCCTTTTGGTCTTGATTTAGCCAGTTGCTTGAGCATATTCAAGTGTGTTCTGACAGCTAAGTCCATGGCAAGGTACTTCACTGAGCTGAGGCAGCCAAGAGCAAGTTTGACATAGGCTGGCTTAGAAAACTGTGATTGGCCATGTAAGCTTTATCTGCTGAATGCTGTCTGCTGAATCCCAATGAGCAGGGCTGGTAATCTGACTCTTTGCAAGCATTACATTTTCAATAGAGGAAGTTACCACTAATCCTTTTCTGTATGTGTTTTGCTTGTTTTTATTAATGGAAACAAAAAGGACAGGGCAAATGTATACTGATGAGTAGAATACACAGTTGGATTTCCCATTTGGACTTTCCTAATGGACATCACCAGTGCTTTTCCTACACAAATCCTGAAGAATATTTTCAAACATGACCAGATTTTGTTTGGAAATTACTGAACAGTTGGGGAACCTAAAAATCAGGTCCTTCGTATCTAAGATAGGAAAATTTCTTCTTTGTGAACTCTAATGAAATATACTAAAAAGACACTTTAGTAAATAAATAAATATGTATCTGGATTTCCTGACAGGAAGAAGAACAAGAGCCCTTACCTACCAAGAAATGGCCCACAGTGGATGCTTCCTACTATGGTGGACGAGGAGTTGGAGGAATTAAAAGGATGGAGGTTTGTACAATATGGAGATGATAATTCACTAAAACACAATATCTCCAAGGCTGCAAATGGTGGAGACAAAGACTTTTAGAGTGTACTGGAAATACAATGGTATAATGTTTGCTTCTTTCCCAATGACATAAGCCCTATAAAATTTTTACCATATCGAATAATTTTGACCCTGCTTATGAAAGAACAGCTTTCTGTAGTTCCATTTGACTGGAACTTTAAATAGCTGCCTGAAGACGTGCTCTTTCCATCAAGCTAATGAGAAGGAGAGAGTGAGAGCCTTTTAGGAATGTTTTGGAAGAAATTACAGTGAAACATAAGTCCTCCAACTGTGGGCCAGCCAAATGCGTTGACAATGGTGACGCTAAGGAGAGGCTTGATCCCAAAGGAACTCTCAGCGACAACAGTGCTTGTCTTTGAAGAGACATGATAGCATCATGTTAATTAAAACAGAATGAAAAATGCGTATCCTTATGGGCACGTCCTTATGTCAGATTTTACAGTCAAGTCAGCCTTTATGGAATTTGCAAAGCAGTTTTCTGCGTTTAAGTTTAATCTAGGAAACTGTCTCTGAAATTCCCACCTAGGCCATATAGGCATATCTTGATCAAACTCTAAGTGTATCAGCTAAGAAACGGTTCTTTTGAAATGCAGCTGAAGAATGTGCAAGCTTAAAGCTCCACTGATTATATGTGTTTCCTTCAGTAGTTCAGAATTGCTAATTTAAAGAGCCTCAGATTTGAGAAATAGAAACCATTTTGTGTAGCACTTTCCGGATGCAAACTACAAAATGCTTTACAACAAGCCTGTATTTTTAAAAGAGAGCCATGATGAGCCTCCAGAAAGGAGTTTGGGGGTTTAAGTCATTACAGTTTGTATATAGGATCTTGTGCAATGAAACAGAAAACTGAGGAAACCCAATGAACACAAATAATATCAGTATTGTAAAGGAATGTGTGCTTATCTCATGGCAAATACACAGTATTTTCTTTTCAAAGAAGGGAAAATAAAGTAAAAATCAGGTTAGAAAACATTTTTACTTGTACTATGGACAAAGGGGTCAAGATGTAAGCCAACGGAAACTGCTGACAACACAGACTCTTGACAGTTACCTTATTCTGTGAAGCTGTGTCTCTGTTCTTCTCTGGAACCTGGAGGTACTCAGCAATTTTGTGGGCTGGCCACCTCAACTTAAATGCCTCAGCATTTGAATATGAAGCTTTACCTCTGTCCTGCAGTCTGTAATAGTGGGGCTGAAGGAAATGCGGGCTTAATTGCCTATTTCCAGCTGTTGCACCTCATTCATACCTTTCACTGGCTCAAGATGGCATGTTGCTCATTTGGTGAATAGGGGCAGAGTAAGTGTGGAAACAAGACAGCGAACAAAAACTGTCTTACAACATGATGAAGGTAAGCAGGTCAAAGGGAGGTTATTCCTTACCTGACAATTAAATACGGGTAGTAGTCTCTGTGCTGTGACGGTCTAGTCATTACATTTTCTTCAGTGTTTTCAGTTCATGTAGTCTTTCAGTTGTTTTTTTTTTTCTTCCTTCTCTGCATTCTATTCTTGTGCCATTCTTCTGACAGCTTGGTTCTTCAGGCAGTTTCCTTAGACAGAGAAAAGTAGAGAATGAACTAGTAAATTTCCACTCACCAGACCTGTCCTACTTCACTTACTAAATTCTCTTTCAGGGCAGTTACATTCGCTCTTTCCCACTAGTTTCACTGCTCTGCGATAGTCCAGAATAATGTAGCCAGTGGTGCTTACTCTTCCTAGGTTTGTCTTTTGGCATTGCTTTAAAGTTTTATGATATCATTTCTGGATCCTTACGCATTACAGACAGTAGGTTTTAATGTCAAAGTTATGTTGTCAGAGCCCACAAATTCTGTTTTCATCTGGTGAAGCCAGTTCAATCTGAAGGAGAAGGTCATTCTATCAGTAAGGAATCCACCATCTATCTCTAAATGGTTTTAACAGTGTTTAAAATACATTTTAACAACCTCATAAAAAACACTGTAGAAGTACCATTGATCACAATGAAAGATACAGATGCATTTTAATGACTCAGCAGGGTCTACTTGGACACGAAAGCCCATTCTAATATTGTAGAGACAGGATTCCCCAGTGAAAAAAAGAAATCACTAAGCAAGCCAAATGGCAAAATTCAGAGTAACAGAAAGGCTCAAAACAATACCTCTTCTATGAAATGATGTATATATATATACTTCTTTTTTTACAAAGGTGTAGTATTACAGACCAAATCAAGCTCTGTTGTTATGTCTTTTTACTGGTGAGCACAACAGTCTTGTGCCCCTTTGCAGTGGGAGATTTGTTGCATCCCACTGTTCTTCTGCCTGCTTTTAAAGTGCTTGAATCAGCAAGTAGCGTGATAGAACTGACATACACCTACCAAGCAGTTGCAGTGATGTTCTTAAATTTTTCGCGAAGGGGAATGGTCAGTGTTCTTCAGTTATTCTTATTTTGATTCTTCTCTTTTCATGCCTGCCATCTCTAGTCAGGAGATCCCTGGGAAAAAGAGGGGAAAAAAAAGTGTGTTGGTGGAGTTCTGTAAGAATGGCCAGCTCTTTTCAATCAACATTTTCTTGACTCACCAGCATGTCATGTTTATGCAAGATGTAGTGTCAGAACTTAATTTCCTGCCTTTAGGTTTATCACATCCTCCTTTCATGCTAGATTGTAAGACAAGGCAGGATTTAGAAAGTCTTGCAGTGAAAATAATTGGGGCCACTTCTTTTTAACTCCAGCCGTAGCTTTTGGATGCTCTTTTTGGATGAAAAGAGTCCTCCCTAGACTTGCTTGTTTGTAGGATACAGCAAACATACTTGCTCAAATTGCTGTACCGTGTTTCCAATTACAGTAAGAAATAAGATTACCATAGCAAAACAAACCATCTCTCTTGGAGGAAAGGATTTTTTTTGTACTTTCTCCTTATAGCCTAGTAATTACAACCTTTTGGGGAAGTGGAAATATGTGTCTGTCTCACCAACAGCAATAATCCAGGTTTCCACTCCCTTTTAACTATTTGTATATATTTTGTGCTCTTGATGAGGCAGTGATAAGACATAGCTACATGTTACACATTTGATATTATGCAGATGAGTGCTTCATCCGTGTTTTCTCCAGTATGGATATTCCTGCAGAACTACTTGAAAATCTCTGAACAACATCAAGGAGTTTCTGTGCTGAAATATCACCTTCTCTCTAAACTGGGATTCTTGAAAAGTGTACTGTGTTAGGAAATCTAGGGTGGCTAAAATCTAGGCTTTCATCAGTGGCAGATTAAGGTCTGGTATTTTAGGATAAATCAGATTTCCTGTCTGTTTTACAGCCTGTGTGGTGCGTGATAGAATTTTCTTTCAGTGTTTCTCTTGATTATTTGCTGCTGAGAGACAGACACTCATATTTACAGATGCATCTCAGTAAGATATATCTTGTTGTCAAAAAGGAAGAGCAAACATTTTCCTCAATGCCTCTCTCTTGTTAATTCAGAATTTCTACCAAATTTAAACTCTTTTCAGGTACTTCTGTTATTTACCATAGTTTCCTGGTTCGTTGCCTACAGTGCATTTATATCTGAACTCTGGCTTTATTTAGGTTCGCTGGGGTGATAAAGGATCCACTGAAGAAGGGGCTAGATTAGAAAAAGCAAAAAATGCTGTGGTGAAGCTCCCAGAAGAACCAGAAGAACCTTTTCATCCTAAACCACCTAAACCAAAGCCTACCTCACCAGCCATTCAGGAGAAGTGGTATACGCCAATTAAGGTATCTTTTTAGTCTTCAGTACAATATAGTTTTGTACTAAAGGTGGGATTTTGTGTGCCTTACCAGTCTTACACAGCTGAACTGTGCATTTTTTTTCAAGTATTCCCAAGCAAGTATAATGTACCATTCTCAATGTGAACACCTACTCAGGATGGATAGCAGGAGCAGTTTTTAGCCCTTCATCAGCACTTTATCATTACTTACCACATTCCACACCAAGGGACATATCATACATTAAGAGTATTAAAATACAGGGGAGCTTTACTGGCACGTGGTCTGTCTCAGTGCATTACTAATTAAGCCTAAAACTCTGCTTAGTCTGTAGCTGATAACTAAGTTTGCAATGTATATGCTCATTACCAATCAGGAAAAGCAAAAAAAAAAAAAAAAAAAAAAAAAAAAAAAAAAAAAAATTATATAAAACTACAGAATGCAAAAAGTCTGACTGAAATAAGTGAAATAGTAAGTGGTATAAAATACAGGCATTTTCCATAGATCATCTGCAAATCTTTAACAAGCTCTTCTTAAAAACTGAAGATGGTTCCATAAATACCTTTCTTTAAATATATAAGAACAGAGAACAGACAGGTTTAGCTGGGGGTATGAGTAAAGCTATTCCATCTTTGCAGCCCTTTCTGAACAGCAGAAAGTCCCGAACACATTCACAAATGCAAGCCCTGAGACCCATCCGTGTGAGTGGGATGCTTCTGCCAAGCATCAGAGCTGCTATGCGTGTTCTACCCAGGCAGTCTTAGCAGTCGCAGTGAATGTCCTGCATTCAGTACATGTTGGACCAACAACACAGCAAAGACCAGCCGTATGCCATGTTCCTAGCAGACCTAAGGCTTCCTAAGAACAATGATCTCCTTCATACTATAAAAATAAATACATTTATGTGGGAGAAATCCTAGATGGATGTGTGGAAAATTAGACCAAAGTACTGACAAATAAATACATTACTTCTAGATCACTCAGAAATAAATGTGGGGCAGGAGACAGTCTCTCTGCTTTGCACTAACTGATGGGAAAGATCAGTGCCACAACTAGCTGGTATGGGTAACAGCTTAAATTTATACTTGTTATACCTTGCTCTAAGTGAAAGGTGTTCAGTTCTGCCACTGAATTTCTCCATGGATCTCCCTGGACTGTACTTTAGCACGTGTGGCGTGCTTTCAGTTGATTGATTTTCTCATACTTGAAGTCCTCTTCCTCTGTTGCCACAGGGTCGACTTGATGCACTGTGGGCACTGTTACGAAGACAGTATGACAGAGTCTCTTTGATGCGACCACAACAAGGAGATGAGGTTAGTGCAGCGTGTATGTGTTGGCTCAGGTGGGCAAAAAAGGGGCATGTTACAGCCAGGTGCTGAACCTTGGAAATTCCGTGACCTTAACTAAAGAAAGCAGTGCAGTAAGAAGAATGGCACAACAGGAAAAATAATGCACTGGTAAAAAATGTGTGCTGGAAGATGCAACGAAGTAGCCAAGAAATGTTGTGGAAACATACATCTTCTGAAAAGTATAATTAGGAATTCCTTACTTTATATGTGTTCAGCTGGGAAACAAAAACATAATACAGACTTTGTGTGGTCTAACCCCTCTCTGAAAAATACTCAAACCTTTCTTATATCTAGCTATTTGTAAGAGCAGAGCTTGGCAGTCAGAATTCTAAAACCACATCATATTTAGTGACCCCCCACTAGCTTCCAGGCAGATTGCTTTGCACTTACATGCCAAATGCAACAATCACAGAGGGAACTTTTCTGAGACAATCCTTTGTAATTTTTCCAGTACACTCACGACCCATGAAAAAGTGGCCCCTACTAAAAACGCTGCTAGGACTGGGATGCAGAGGAAGCAGTTATTCTTTGGAATTTTTATAGTAAAACTAGATTACATATTTCTGATTATTACTCCTTAAGAAAACCATTACTTCAAGTCTTAGCATTTACCTCAGGAACTGATTTATCATTAAGGTATTTAAAATCTACTGAAACCATTCAGCTTCTTTTGCGTGACACATCTGAAGAGACTTGGGAGCAAACTATTTCCTCTAAGTGAGGTGGCAACTTTTCTCAACATACTGGCCCCAACAACAGATGGGCATGACAGATCAGATTCTCAGATACCTTAAAGCAGCAGTGTGTGAAAATCGCTATTTTTGCAGCATATACCATAAAGAATTAGAGATGTTAAAGTGAAGGATTTACCTGAGAGAAAGAGAGGTAGCCACTAGTTAGGGCATCTTTCTGATGATGGTGGTGAAGTTTGGTACTGTTCTAAGGTAAGAAAAAGTGAGAGTTATTTAGGACAAGGGCAGGTTTTCAAAGTGGCAGAATGACAAATTGCAGAGCTGGAAATAGAAAGCATACTCTTTGTATGGTTGGAAAATACTAATATTATTATTCTGGTTGTTGTGTTTGCATGTTGCTTACTGCTTGCACAGATCACATGTGTTACACACAGAATAATTAACGATAGTAATTCTTCATGCAAAATATACAGCACACTTTATCGTACTTTAACAAATAAATTCACTGTATATAGAAATATTGATGCTGGATCTGGCCTCACTTAAACAGGCTAAAAATTATCGGTCAGGCTCAGTTTGGAACATTTATGACCATAAGGACAGGTAGGTACCGTAAAAATTTACTTGCCAGGGAAGACATTTTTGAAGCAGTAAGAAATCAGGCATCCATCTTCTGTGGACTTGACAGGAAGACAATGACTAACATCTTGGTTTACAAAAAACAGAGGAGAATCTCACTAACCTTCAGCATCCTTACTGAAAAGGGGAATAGAATCTGTACTAATGAATTAAGGCCAAAATAATTATCGTTAGCGTGCGACCCGTGGTACTGTAAGACTGCCGTATGTGTCTGGCTCAGTATTTTATATCTTAGAAGAAAACAAATACATGCTCTTTCTTGTTCATAATTTGCTAGGTACAGATTCCACGCTGTACCCCTGGTGGGTTTAACTCAGTAAGCAGATGAGCAGTCACGTGTGTGCATGGCGAGGTACATGTGTACACATACTTTGGAAGCATTGCTGTGGTAAGCAGCAGCCAGGTAGCTGTTTTGTTTTCTTTCTTTTACTACTTAGGAATTTGGTAGTTCCCATTTGTAGAAGAATTCACTGCTGAATTCAGTTCCTTGATCAAGTAATTGAAATTTAGGCATGAAGTATCAAAGCAGTGAGAGGTTTTTCTTCCTTCTCTCTCCCCTCTCCCATCTCTTCCATGTTGCCAGATAATGCCGAGGGTGGCCCGGTTTGAGGGCTGCACACAGCTGAGTCAAGACGCTTTGATTGTGAACGGAAGTCCTTGGAGTCATAAATTTTTCAACCAGCAATCCGTGAGGTTAGGGACGCCTGTACAGGTGTGAGCTAGCAGGTTGTCGCCGACATCTGTTTAGAGTGGAGGCACAGGTCCTCAGCAGCCTGCAGCGGGGCTGCTGGATTGTCAGCAGATGTAGTTAAGAGTGGCAGAACAGTTTTGGTCTCACATTTGCCGCCTGGGGGCTGAAACACTAAAGGTAGATTGGGGGTGGACACAGCTGCACTCCCAAACATGCCTCAGGCACAAATAAAGAGATCTAATATAGTTTGACTCTGTTGTGGTGGGGAGATGAGGACAGAGAGCCACTTCAGAGACAACTTAGCACTGCAACATCTGCCGCCAAGTTTCCAGGGAGTGACAGGGGACAGCAGGTACAGATCGAAGTCCCCAAATAAACAGCCTCCATTAAGCCATGAACTCTTTTGAAGGGCTCCCATCAAACATAGCGGAGTCTGCAGCAGGAGATTGTTTTGTTTTCAAAGCAATGTTTTGTTTTCGGTACTAACAAGGTAATTTATAAATGATTCATTACGCTGTGTTCCTACTCATATTTATACTTTCTTCTCTTTATTTAAGGCATAAAGAATAAAGAACCACAGTAAGTCTAGGGTAGTTTGATAAACCAGTTAACTGTTCAAGTGTTTTAGCTGAGGCAGCCTTCAGCCCATAATGTTATTTTCAATGTTATTTTGAATTCATGTGTGGCGAGCATCTGCCATTGTTTCCATACTGGAACACCTCTCCCATTGAGTTTATTTCTGCACAAGAAAGACACCTGGCCCAGGTTTGCAATGTGAGTGTTAGGGGCTTGTTCTTTTACATAAATTCTTCAGTTTATTTTCTGATTTGTAGTTTAGCACCCAAAGTTTTATCATTAGAGTTCCTCAAATGCTTAATATAGCCTTGGTGCTTTGTGCAATTTGATACTAGCCAAAATTCTGATGTGGTGTAAATGTGCACACAGATTTCTTTAAGTCCACAAGTAGCTCATGGCACTCATATTTAAGATTTTGCACAATCAGTGTGTGAACATATTAGTAAAAGGAAAAAAATCCATAGCTAATTCCATGGTAGTTTCAACAGCAGAACTACAGAATATTTTCAGCTTTTTTACTGTTACAAAAAAGCTGAGAAAAAAGTAAGATATGTTGCTTGTTTTTTTCTAAATTTTAAAACCTCTTGGCATTTACATGCTTTAAAGATGAATTTGTAATAATGGCTGCAGAATTCGTAGGAACATCTGTTTAACATAAGGTTACTTTGTGAGAATCTCTACATTATGCAAAAAAATTACATTTTGTGTTGCAATTCTGCTCGCATCACAAATTTACAGTTCAAAAGACTTTGACAGTATTATATTCTCTGAGATGAGCCCTGTGTTACTATTCCCTTTGTATTTGTTCAGTAGATCCTATACTGGGCACAGGGAGAAAATACTAAGTCATTAGTTCAGTCTGTCAATTGTAGAGTATGAAAGGAATTGTTAGGAGGCTGTGGCTGAAGTCCCTTCACTATCTGAGAGAAAACTCACTGTTTTGAATCAAAAGACTAACTGCAGTGCTTAGGAGAACCCTAACTTTCAGTTTCACACTGCCCTTCAGCAGGGATTGATGTACATTTCATCATCTACCACTGCAATGGAGGTGCTGGTCTGCCAGCACTAGTACTAGCCTAAGTGTTTTGTAACTCACTCAGCAACGCTGGCTTGCCTGCAGAGTAGCGGCAACAGAAGTGATGCTGGTGATACCAGGATTTTTTTGGTTTATTCAACAGTTTGGCCATTTTCCAAACAAGGAGAACCTCCTGCTAGAAAATGAAGCAAACATTTTTTTCAACTGCATATGGTTGAAATGTGCAGAGAAATTAAAAAAAAACACAGTCAAAGGAAGGCTACTGCAGCTACTTAGAAAAGTAGGGCAGTTTTAGGTTTACAATGTTTTTAAATGAAAATGCACCTAGCAGCAATTTGCATTACAATGTGAGACTGTTCACTTGAGTTCCTTGTTCAATGATAGCATGATATAACATAGAAGTGACAATGCCGAAGAAAATGTTGGTTGAGAATTTTAGAAAAGAAACACAAGTATCATTCATAAAGCAAAGTTTTTCTGGGATCTTCTGAATGGGTGCAGTGGCTGGAAGATGCAAAACCCGTTAGAAAGTGAAATTAAAAGAGAGTTAAAGAGCACTTCTTTTTCTAAATTTTTTTCTGCCTTCTGCCACTCCTTCATAGAATCATATCATAGAATCATAGGATGGTTCAGGTTGGAAGGGACCTTAGAGATCACCTTGTTCCAACCCCCCTGCCATGGGCAAGGACACCTCCCACTAGACCAGGTTGCTCAAAGCCCCATCCAGCCTGGCTTTGAATGCTTCCAGGGAGGGGGCATCCACAGCTTCTCTGGGCAACCTGTTCCAGTGTCTCACCACCCTCACAGTGAAGAATTTCCTCCTTATATCTAGTCTAAATCTACCCTCTTTCAATTTATAACCGTTACCCCTTGTCCTGTCATTATCTATCCTTGTAAAAAGCCCCTCCCCAGCTTTCCTGTAGGCCCCTTCAGGTCCTGGAAGGCTGCTATCAGGTCCCCCCGCAGCCTTCTCTTCTCCAGGCTGAAGAGTCCTAACTCTCTCAGCCTGTCCTTCAAGAGAGAATTTGTCTGTGCAGACCTGAGACTTAAACTGGAACTTCCAGAATGCTATTATTGTTAAAATTTCTAAGTTCACTGCTAAAAAAAGTGGCAGAGAACATTTTAAGAGTCGTAATTTCAAACTGCCCTATTCAGACTGAATCCAGAGATTGGTCTCCATCATAAAGCAATCCATCCTGGTAAGTGAAGCACTGGACGAGGTTCCACGAAAAGTCTCTCAGCCTGCACAAAATACAGTCACATGTGCTCAGTTCTACCTCATATACTTTTGGAGAAGATACCTACCCCTTTTGTTTAAATGCAAAATAATACCTAAGAGCTGAGCATGACTGTGAATTATTAACTTACTAGCATTCTCTTTTGCTGAAAAGAATATTATGCAATTACTACATGCAGACAGTAGTAACACCTCCAAAAGGATGCTTGTCATAAATGGGTATCACGGCTTTGCTTTTTTCAACTGGATTGCAGGCTATCATCCAGGAGGGTCCACCTCTCCGGTGCCCCTCCATCCCAGTGAGAGTGGTTGATGTTAAGTCATTCCTTAATAGTTGCATTTCATAGCTGTCTTATCACCAAAAGCAGTGGTGGTCATCATTATGAAAAGATGATGATGTCCTCGTGTTGTGAGAAACAAGGGCATTTTCCCATATCCGTAGGCAGTCACTTCGGCACTCCCTGCCTTTGTGTAGATGAGAGCTGTTGCTCTTTTTAAAATGAGCTTTCAGAATTCGCTAGTATGAGTACGAACAGTTCTATGAATGAAATCATCTAGAGAAATAAATCTGCTTGTCAGTCCTCAGGTCACACCATTTGTACCAATTTGACCAGTACCCCCACAGACTGAAGTGTGGATAAAGCAGCTCTCACAGACCTTGCACAGGTCTCTGCAGGCAGGGCCATGCTGGTGAGCACACTCATTTGCCTAAGTAGTTTCTGTCGCTGTGAGACAACAGCAGGCTATACAGGTGGGCAAGGTCCTGATGGAAGTGATGTCACGCCAAAGCATAGGATGCACCTTTTGTGATGCTGTGACATTTTAGGAGAGCATTTTAAAAAGCTGAGCTGCCACCATGGTGTATGCAGCCAGAGGAATTCTTGCTGGTTTTAGTTGTTTAAAAACAGCTGAGTGTTTTAGGCCTTCTACAATACACTTTACGAGGCATCGCTGTAACGTGAGCTATGCTGGCAGCACAGGGATAATGCCTACTAAGAGGAGAAGTCAGTCTTTTCTGGATGGACTGTGAATTTGCTACAGCTGTCAAACAATGTCTCCAGCAGCCTGAAAAGCACTGCAGTTCTGCTTTCCACCCCTCACCCCTCCACGCTGAATTAAGAAGAAAACATTTCGTTTGTCAGTTCAGTTTTTGTCACTGTTTGTTTCACTGAGCATAATTCAGAGGGGGGGAAATTGTTTCCTTAATTCCTCAACACATCTTTTTATGGAGTGGATTGCAGTAAAAGTTATATTTAATCACTGTCTGGCTTCCAGCAAAGAGAATGCTGTATGTACCTAACCAAACTCAAAAACAAAACAACTCCCAGCCTGGGCACAGCCCTTACAGAGAGGGAAAGCTGATGTAGTTTATGTTAACGTTGAGCGTCTCATTAGCACAGCTTACAGAAAGACTGACTACCTTCACGAAGCAGCAACAAGAAAGCTGACAGGTTAATTCAGTCGCTACTGTCCAGAAGAGACATGACAGCTTCAACTGTCTTGTGCGTCCAGATTTATGAACTAGTCCTATGCTCTTAACCAGATTAGTTCCTTTTCCATTAACTGCTGAAAGTAGGGCAGCTGTCCGAGCGGCTGGTTGTAAATTCGATAATGTCTGCTCTGTTAATCTGTAGGCTTTTCAGATAGAGAAGGCAGCAGATAACAGGATTAAAGTTTCACGACCCAGGGTTTTCACAGCCCGATATGCGGGCGCAGGGGGATAGAGAATGACTTCTGTCATTAATCTTAATTGATTGCCAAGAGGTTTTAATCTGGGTTATTAATTAGGAAGATCCTTAACATACTGTCTACGCATCAACATCAGATGCTCTATTTGAGACTTTTGGGACATATGGCCTATCTTATATTTACATTCGCACAATTTACACATACATATATTTCTGTATGAATTGCACATATATATGTATAGATGCATACAAATAGCTGTAAGAAACATTTGTGCACAGAGGCATCACACGCTCATTGACAGCATTTGATGAAAATTAAAAAACACATTGCACATAGGTTACATTTTCACATAAAAAACAGGTATACCTCTATGTTCATATGTTTATGTATCTGTTGCCATTATACATGCCATTTACCTAGATTATTTCTCAAATGGAAATTTTTGATTTGCAAATTTGCATCGCATTCATGTTTAACAAAAGTGCAGCATGTGCTGCTATATGCCTCTGGCCATTAAGACACCTACAGATCTCAAACAGAAACATTTTTATCTTTCACAGTTTCCTGGAGTTAATATTCAGGCTTCACTTTACCTTTTTTTACTTTTAAACAAGTTACTATCGGACAGTCAGAATGGATAGAGGTGTAACTAGTCGTAGCTGCAGCTGTGTAGCTACGTGATAAATCCCAGTAATGCTGCTTTGATGTTTACCAAAATACTGTTTGCGGGGGGAAATACTACATTATGGATTGAGCACATAAACCAGGCAAGAAGAGAGAATGCTGTGACAGAGATCTGGCATTTGGATTTTGTGTAGAAGCAAACTGCACTACACATTTCTGTGGCCCTTCCTTTTACAGCTGATTATTTACGTCATTAATCACATGTACAAAAATAGAGCCAAGGGGCTGAGGAGGTCTCTTGTTTTAAGTCCCTGTGAGTGACAGAGGAGAGGATTCCTGTTTCTTGCTAAGCATGCTAGGCCATGCTGTGTCCTGCTTTCCAAAACAAAATGCGAATGTTTTAAGAAGCCAACTATTTAGATACTCATGAGCTGAAAAGTCTGCTCTAAAAAGTATTCACAAGAAAGAATGGTTTGTGATGCTTCAGACTAGAGAGAAGAGAGTAACCACTGTTTTTAGGAAGGGAGAAAAATGGCCCAGAATCAGGGAGGACTTGCTGACCATGGAGACAAAGAATTTCCCAGTTTTTCCTGGGAAATGGAGGTCATTTGCCTGGCTCATCTACATGTAGACTGTAGAAATCAGCAGTAGTGCTGCAGAGACCTCAGTCAATGGGGAAGCACCTGAAAGAATCTGGAAGTTCTTTTGTCATGCCTGCGCATGACACAGTACTTAGTATTGTGTTACCTCTTTAAATTATTATCCACAACTTTTGCTTGTTTTCCATAGTAAATTGCATCCAGTCTTCCTTTAATAGAAATGTAGTAACCATTGTACCACCACAAAGGCACATCCTATGAACGCACCCACTGCCAAATGTTTGCTGTGGCTTTCTGCTTCAACTTGGATTTCATTGGAATTAACTGATAAGCAATTCCAGCTCTTTAAAAAGGAATAGATTTTGACTCATTGCTAGGTTATTTTCCTAAAGTCCTATTTGTGGAATGTTTATGGCTTTTGTCCTCCATTTTCTTGCTCTTGCAAGATTTTCCTCATCTTTAGCAAACCCTATAACTTAATTTGGACTACTAGGATACGTGGGCATTAGTGCTGCTTTGTATCAGGCATTCATCAGTCAAGTTGTTCTTTAATTTTTTCACTTAGCACCTAAGATGCTTCCGCTGAGCAGAACAGCATAGAAACAGTACACTTCCCAAGAAAGTACTTTACTGATCTGGTAGATAATCCGTTGCTGTAGAGTCTTGGGAGTTTTGTCACTGGGCTGGGAACGCTCTCGTTAGCAGCTTCAAGAAGAGGTCAGAATTTGATTTCAAACAATGGCACCAATTCTTCCACCTCATCACAAATTTGAAGTCCAAGGATGAAATGACTTTAATGACCACGTTTCCTTGGAACAGCTCTGGGTCTGTTTTTCCAGAGGGTCATGGATAAGGAGGAACGAAAACAATTTGAAGCCATGTTGTAGGCAGTATTAACACTAAGCATGGATGAAAAGCCCTCCAATTGGTTCATGCACAATCAGCAAAGAATTTCCTGTAGCTGTGTCCTTACTCCTTTGCTTTTCGTTTTTGACAACATCTAAATGAAAAGATTTTATTTGGAGCAGAAATAATGTGTTAGTCATTCTAGCTCCCATGCTCAACATGATTATTAGGAGTGGTAGAGTTCATTGGGGATGGGATTCTCCATAGCCGTAGAAATGAAAGGTCTCAAAACTCTTCAACAGCAGTCTGGCATATTTAACAAGGTTCAGACTGGGATTCGTTGCCATTTGGAGAAAATCAGTACAAATGCTTCATATCAATAAAGACAAATTATGATGGAAATCAGCTGACCAGAAGTGAAAGTGGATCTGGGATAGGTAACTTGATGATAGAACGAGGTGAAAGGCTCAGACCCTTACTGGAAGAAGAAACAAGTTAGTTTTCCTTTGATGTTACTGGGGTCTAATTCTCTAAGCAACAGGAAAGCCTGAAAACATCGTCAAAAAGAGCGTTTTAAGAAAGCGTGAGTTTATGTGTCACTTTGAAGGTGCCAGTGCTATCTGCAGGTAGCTGTGGCAGCCTGCACCTCAGAGGGGGTTACTCGCTTAAGATGAGTGTATTATGGACTCATGCTCAGTTACAGCTACTTGAGGTCCGAGTATGCTCAAGCAGCCCCCACCAGATGCTGTCATTACATCATTACAATAGTATCTCTAAGCCTGAAAACAGCTGCACATAATGATAATTTCATGCATGCAAATCTTCTCATTAGTTTTAATACATTATCAAAAAAAGGCAGGGTGACAGAGCTGCTCCATTATCTTGACACTGACTACATAAAAAAGTTTGGAAGGACTACTGCTGAATGTGACAGTCATTCGTTAGAAGTGGATAGCATAGAAAAAGAAATATTAAAGTTTTTTTTCCTTCCTATCTTTTTACTGTTTTTCCAGAATTCAAAAATAATTTTGTTTTCAAAGTAATCTTTGCATGTGTCTAAGTCCATACTGAACTATGGATCCATTCACAGTTAACAAAAACCAAACGCTTGAATTGTGAGCATCTTAAAATAACTAAGCTGCAATATTTTCTCAACAACTCAGCTTTAAAATCTTTATGGAGTGCCTTTGAGTAGCATATGCCTCTGATCTTCATCTGCATGTTTTGTCTCAAGAGGAAATTTCTACCTACTAAAAGAAGCGAGTGTGCCATACGTTGCCAAAGCACATTATATTTAAAAGTTCAGGCTGACATCCATCCATAAATTAGAATGTCTTGATACATTTGAGTTTTGACCCCCGACAGTGTGACATAATGGCATGCCCTCAGCCTTAACATTTAATTTTAATATTGAATGTGCTGCTCTTTGATGGCTTGTGTCATAGCCTTCATGTAATTTAAACGCAGTCTTAAAAAAATTAATTCAGTTACGAGCAGTGGAGTTATTAATGCTGCTTCATGTCACTAAATATATATGGATACATACGATTCTGTTCCTTTCAAATCACTCTGAAATGAATTTTGCAACTTCTGATAACTGTGGTGGACAAATGCTAAATGAAAATCAATCACTTCAATTTAAATGGGCTAAGCTCACTGTCTTTCTTAAACAGCCTCTGTCGGACAGCTAACCAGATGATGAGTAACAGTTTCACTGACCTATAGCCTTTGAATGTTTAACATAACCCGCTAAGGACAGCACTTCAATTACCGCTGCATTGCTTGTACTCTAGGGCTCAGGATTGCTCATTCATATATAAAGATTACTTTATTTCCGATGCACATTTCTATCTCTGGTTTTCTTCCACAGTGTTGCTGTCTTTTTATTACTGCCTCTAGTAATCCAAACCCTGCAACTGAAATCATTTTGATGAAATTAAAGAGGATTAGATTTTCTTGGAATTCATTATCACATTTTTTCCACAGGAAACAACAGAAATCCTTTGATGATCTGCAATATAAATTTTCTTTCAGGTTGCAAAACATTGCTGTATGATCAGAGAGGGTAAATGCAGATGGAAAGTACATGTTAGCTAGTAGAACATTTTATATCTTTCTGTGCCAAAGTAGATGGGTGATATTTTATATTATATAACAACATAAAACCTGCTAAAATGTGGAGTGGTTGTAAAATGATGGACAGGTATCTTTAGGAAGCTGTAGAAAATGATCCCAGAAAAAAAGTCAATTATTTAGGGCTTAAAATTTTCAGAAGAACTTAAGGTCTCTTAAGATGTTACCCAGTTCCATGGAAGGACTTTCCTAGCAAACTGCAAACCATCTCATCATAACAAACTGTAGCAGATCTCTAAATCACGTAAATCCTTTGCCTTGCCACTAGAAAACAACTGCTTACCCCAGGAAAGAGGTATTACATTTTAGGACGTCCTTATGTCTGTGCTGCTTCTTTCTCTCTTCTACTGCTGCCTTTTTGCCCTGTTCTTGGCTCCACTTCTCACCAGTGTGGATCCCTGCATTTGCCCTCACTGCTGCAGAACTCTGGTTGCTATCTTGAACATAGAGAGTCTACCACAGTTGAACCACAACTAGTTGCAGGTCGTTTATTTAATTTCATTAATAACATAAAAACGTCCGCAGACAAAGGCTTCTGCCCTCTACTAGCCACTTTGAGTCTCAGGCAGCTGATGGGAATGACCTTTTATTTCTGCAGTCATTTTCATAATGATATTCAGGGTCAGGCCCAACAACCAATCTGCCATGCATTAGTAGACATCAGTTCCCTTTGGTAATATGAGATAGATGTATCCCAAGCAGATGGTCAGAGATCATAGGTGGCTAATGAACTTGGTGGAGCATTTTATGAAGATTATGATGGCAACTAAATGTTTTTCCCCCTCTGATAACAGCACTGGTAACAAAAAGAAAAGAAAGGCTTGTAAAAGAATAGGAAGATGCAATTGTGTTTCTTTTGGATCTAGAAATCTGTGAATTCTGGATCTAATTTCTCAAACCTAAATGCATTTAGAAGTGCAGTGGTATAAACTGACTTGTGGTTGGTTGAGTAAAAGAAACTGCTAGTCTGTGTTGGTGTTAATTGGAAAGAAAGCGGCATGATGTTTCCTCCATCCTGATACTTGTTATTGACTCTACCCCTTTGAACAATTTCAACGTGTCAGATAAAGTTAGTTACCATCCTCCGCACTCTGGTGAAGAGAAAGAAAATCCAAGAAAAAACAAATTTCATTACGTTTGGCCTTGCAAATGCATGTCAAGAACTTGTGCACATAGGAGGCTGTAGATTTGCACCCCTTTTATAACAGAGCCATACTTGTTGGAAGCTCTTCCTGCTCCTAGCATTTGCTTTTTTAGGGTACACGCACGTAAAAGCATTCAGACCTACCAAACCAAAACCTTATTTACCCTCCTTTTTACTTTTTTCCTCCAAACCAACTGTGTGCCTTCATTTCTCTGTGGAACTGACCCTGGGAGTATCAAGGCCAATTGCATCTGCCTAGCACTTCGCCTAGTCAGGGCCAAATCAATCAACATCACCAAGCCATCGAGCTTGGAAGAGCGCTTTATAACATTTCACGTGCTTAATTCTTGCCAAGTATAACACATTTTTCCTCAGTAAAGGCCTGTTTCTCTCTACTAGATAAGTATTACAACTGTGGCTCAAACTGCAAGCAAAATTTTAATTTCATCTTGTAAAGATGTGAGAGGTCTGCGCCATGAGTATTTGAGAAAGCTCTTCATCTACTGGCACCTTACTCTAGTTCAGCTCTGTCCACACTCAGCCTGCGTGGAGTGATGCTAGCTGGAGATTAACCGTGACGGCCAGTCCCTAGCTACAGCATTTGCCTCCTGCCTTTGATTCCTAAAATATATATCCAACGGTTTACAGTATGGACTTCAAAGTTTTCTCTGAGGCTTACCTGAGGAGTAGCAAATATAGCTGGTCTTCAGCTGAAATGGTTATTAGTTACACCTGATTGGTAAGGTAGGTCACACGTTAAACTCCAGCTAATTTGTGCATGCTGTTGATTTATATCTCTAATTGCCAGTGGTGGTGAGGGTTTGATAACAACTTGTGAAGGTGGTACTGAAAAATACCTTTGATTTAGGCTTTCCAGAATTCAATTCTAACATATTTCAACAGTTTAAAGAAGATAATCAGAAAGAAACCTTTCAATTTATTTGAATTTATATTTCCTATGTTGATTGTAATTAAAGCCCTTTTCTTAAGAGTCAGCCCACATGCTCACTTGGCACTCTGTGAATACTAAGAGGGCCCTAAGAGGGCATGTTCAGTGCATGTTTTATGTCAGTCTTTCCTGATTTATAGAACTATAAATGCTTTGCCTAGGAAAAAAAATGATTTGGCTCAGCAGTCATGAGAAAACCAGTATACGATATCACTGTACTGGGGAAAATTTTGCTAACGAGAATACTTTACAGCCATATGTTTTCATGAATGTAAAAAACAACAGGAATTTCCCCCCCAGTCTGCATCTCTGGTGTAGTCAGTCACATGTTTCTTACTGGAATTTTGAGAAGTGCTTGGAAGAACGAAAACTGCCTCCCTTGAGCGCGGGACCAGCCTCTGTGAATCCCTCTGCCATTGCTGGGATTACCACTAAGATGGTTATTGGGAGTGGAGTAGTTGTGAGCTCTCTTCTCTCTTACAGTCCTTTAAATTTTTAAAAAGATATTCTGCCTATTTAAGTGGAACATAATTCCTGAACTTACAAGAAATACTAAGGAAGAAGGTTACTATGGAAGCGAAACATGACAGTGAGACCTCTCTTAGCACGTGTCATGCACAAGAAGACCAGCATGTCTGTATCCTGATGCTTCCCCACCAGTGAGTGCAGTGGTTCTCTCTGGGAGATGCTCCCAGTTGGACTTGCCTCATTTTTACCAAGAGCGCAAGGACAATTCACAGAAGCTAAAGGTCTCCTCTCCTTTCCCAGTGAAGACAGTGGGAGTTTGCACACACTGAAATCAGAACGTTTGCCATCTGACACCTATTTTAGGCTGTTTTCCAGTTTACTGTCTCCACCAAGATTACAACACAGACATAAATGCTGCTGATTGGAGTGAGGATATGAAATACACTATGAACAAAAGCAGGAGGAAGATAGAAACAGAAAGCCTATCTCCCAGCTGGCTAATTTTTGATTTCCACTCAGCAGTTCCCAGCAACTGGGCCACTGCCACACATACAAGCTGCAGGTTCACTAAATGCAGCATGTCTTCTCTGAGCAAAGCAGCAGGGCTTCCCCCAAGTGACAGTGGTGATAATTAAGACACAAGAGATAGGGCAGCAGGTTTCTAAGGGTTACATTGTCTGAGGAGGACGCCGCAATAAAGAATGAGGGCAGTGATGGTATCTGACGTTTTTTAAGAGATGATGTGAACACCAACTAATGAAGGCAAAACCACTTACAGGATGGGGGAAGCAGAGATGCCTCTAGTGAGCCCTGTGAACGACAGCTAGGAACAGAAGGTTACCAACGCGGGTACGAGAGTTCATATTCCATTTTTAGAGGCTGAAAAAGGGAGAGTTAAACTCTCAAAGTGGAGACAAGTACATTTGGTCCAAGAGAAGTGCGACATAAATAGATTTGTTCCCATAGCTGTCGAGTGCAGGTAAATGGCACTCTGTGTAACATCTCACTGGTATTACCTTCCACCACCAGAGTTCCTACTGCAGTATCAGGGCCAACTCCTCACTAGAAAACAGAAACAGGTATCATTTTTAAGTGCTAGGGTTTCTTCCCTGCGATAACACCGGACAGGTGCAATGCCGTACTGCTGCATCTCTTGGAAAGGTGTAATCAATAGACACATTCTTATTTGTCACAGAGCTTAAGGGACAGAGATTTTACTTTGTGCATAGCATAAAAATCAAAGTCAGATCATATGCCAGAGTAGGCTGACCTGTACAGAATCATATGTATTTATAAAAGATGTAAGCTGCCTATTAGAATATTGTGGCTCATGGACCTTTCTGCTTATGATCGCTCTGACCAACAATTAGCATGATTCCTATCTGCTTTACTTACTCCATGAGGCCTAAGCCATGTGCTTTCAAGCCTCCTTGGAGAAAAGGTGATGGCACCGTTGGTCAGCCCACTTGGGAGAGGGCCAGCTGTTAGAGCTGACTGCAGCCCTTGTCAGAATTAACGACCTGCAGTTGACACCTCATCCCAGCCGCCCTCCTTCAGTGTACAAGGATTGTATTGGGATAATTACTGCCTGTCATCCCGTTTCACACACACACTCCTCTTAGCCTAGACATACAAGGGACATTTGACTAGATGCTAAACTAATGTTGAAACTCTGTGTCTGAGCTTCTGTGCATGTACGTGTGTGTGCAGTATACATGCCTGCAAACATTCAGAGCTCAGTAGTGGTATCAGTGGGTAAGTTACATCAGTGAGAGTCAGACTGTGCCACTGTCCTTCCTGATCCCTGTCAGATGTAACTCATCAGGAGCATGTAAGGGCTCCAGCCTCCTGCCGAGCCTGACTAGCTGGATGGGAGGCTTTTGTCACTCTACCATGCTCCACAGCTCTTGGCTATAGGTCTCAAGAACACAGACAAACCTCTTGTCTTAATAAACCTTATCCAATTCTCTCTGCCTCTTTGGATTTGGTAATCTTATGCCCAGGATGTCTTGATTTTGAGAGCTATACAGGTGCTACATGATCTGTCATTTTCTGCCTCTCTGGCTCTTCCATAAGCAGTAGATCACAGAATCACAGAATATCATGAGTTGGAAGGGAGCCACAAGGATCATCAAGTCCAACTCCTGGCTTCATACACAACTACCTAAAAATCAAATCATATTTCTGAGAGCATTGTCTGAACATTTCTTGAACTCTGGCAGTTTGGTGCCATGACCACTGCCCTGGGGAGCCTTTTGCAGTGCCCAACCACCCTTTGGTGAAGAACCTTTTCTTAACACCCAGCCTGACCCTCTCCTGACATAGCTCCATGCTGTTCCCTCGGGTCCTGTCGCTGTCACCAGAGAGCAGAGATCAGCACCTGCTCCTCTGCTCCCCATTGATATCCTCAGCGTGCACATGCTCTTCACTGAATCATGAGATAACTTTGAAGATCATTTTAGTGGAGGATTGTAAAGCAGTTTGGAATAAATCACCCATATCTTTTTAGCAGTTTTTCCATCTCTGCTCTTCTCTGGCATCCATACCCCAGGACCATGCATTTTTTTGAGAATTGGGTCCTGTGGTATTGGCGGGTCACCTGTGTGGGGAGGAAGACACTCAAGGTAGGACAAGTGTGGCCAACATTCATGCTCCATCTTTGCAGTGTTATGTGAAGCACTCTGGCAGCTATGAATGGAGATTTTCTTTGACTGTTGGACCAGCTGCAAGAACTGCAGGATCTGTATTGAATACATCAATGTTCACAGACCAGAAAATATCAAGTCCAATAAAAAGCTTCAGCAGAGACTCAGGCTTAGATTATCTAATGAATCTCTAAGGAGATGGCGCGCTTCCTCCTCACCTTTCCAAAACAGAGCAATGTGAGACGGGGACATAAGATCTCAAGGCTTCTGTGGTCTGAAACCTGCCTCTGATCAATGAACTTCAGTCACCCACTGACTGCATTAACTGCAGGTCTCATCCAAATGAGAGATACCTTTTTTTTTTTTCAGTACATGCTTGGAGGCAGTTTTTTGTTTGTCTGTTTTTGTCAACTGCTGCTCTCACTGGGCATCATCTGACAAAGCTATGTTGGCAGTTATAAAATGACTGGTAGAAGAGAGCACAATAGCAGCAGCAGGAAACCATGTTCTGTGTTCACTGGATCTTTTTGTGTAGGGGATGTCTCCCTGGTTGTGATTCACTGTCAGTCCTGCAGAGCCTGCAGTAAGAGACATCTTCCTGAGTAGCAATAACACCTGTGCTACTATTACTGCAGAGCCTCTACATACAACAGTGAAAGCAACAGGATGTATTTCCATCTTTCTATTAATGGCAGATTCTATTACATGTATTTGCGTGACAGTGTTCTCAGGCAAGTAGTAAAATAATGATGATTGGTGAGATGGGAAGTGCTGAATTTCCTTTTGGTGTAAGTGGATACAGATCTGTTTATATCAGTGGTGAGTTTAGTCCTATGCATTTTAAGTTTTTGAGACTGATTTTTTCCAGACGTGCTACTCAAACCTATTTTAAGGATTCTTCAAGCTGTAAGCTTGTGACAAGCCTGCATTCAGTTTCAAAGCCCTGCTCTGGGAAGGTATTATCAGTAGATATTAATTATTGAACACTATACCTTCTGGAAAAGTTGTTTCATCACTGGAAAGTGACCTTGCTAGAAGAGGGAGAAGGAAAGAGAGATGTATCGTGCCTTCTGAGATCAAGTGGAGTGATGCGTATCAAGAGAAGACACTAAAGATTTATTGTCTGTGGCAAAAGAAACACAGATCTCTGCTTGTGCAGTAAGTGTTTTTGACATCATACACTATAAGGAATGACTGGATACCGTAGGTTAAAAATGTTTCACTGAAGGAAAATAATAGATGTTTTCACAGAGCTGTTTATATTAAGAGGTCTGATGGCTTGGCTGTTTAGTTTAGCTGGTCTTGAGAATTGTGTGCTGTCTCTGTTAAGTCAGTTTCACGTTAAAAGGCAGCTGACTAATCATAAGAGAGGATATTAAGAATTTGTCTGAGACTGAGAAAGAACAGAACTGCACCGTTATGCCTGCAGTTTGACCAAGAGCTCCTCTAATAGCTGTATCAGCAAAACGAGGAGTGGGACTCCCATGCTGTACTCCTTATCTGTCTTGTAGAAACTCTGCAATCTCCTCGTTTTTACACGCATTGGAGCAAAATGGTTACAAACAATTCATGCAAATTAAAATTTTGCTTTCTGCTTTCTGGGTTGATCAGAATGTCAAGTTTGGCCAGAAAAAAACCCAACCCCAATACCAACTTTCCTAAATATTGGGAAACTAAAATATGTGAGTTGCAAGCAGGGCTTTCTAAGGAAGGCGGCTTTCTTTTGACTTCATCAGCGAAGCAGCAAACTTGTTTCAAAACAAGAGCTGCTATCTTTGCTGCTCTGCTTTAACACTTGCCAAAAGAAGATCCCTTTTGACCTTGGTGATTGCTGTTGGAAGTTCTTTCTGCATGACATGCACATCACTGGACAAGCCCGAAATTAGCATTGTTTGAAGCCTTACACAGAAATTTCATCTAGTAACCTGATCCTAGCCTTTCTCCTGGAATTTTTGCTTTTTTTTTCAGAGCAGTTTGTGCAGCACTACACTCATCTTACAGTAATACTGCCATTGCTTGGTCAGCTTGATCATTTCCAAAGGAAACCCAAGTAATAGGAACTCCCTAGGTTTAATTTTAAACTGAGAAGGAACAACTCAAACTAATCTCTCACTTGTACGAATGCCTCTGTTGGATTGAAGAGCAAGGCATTATGGCCAGAGAGCTTTAACATAAATCATAATTAGATACACGTGCAAGTACATCAGCTAGGCCTAGGCGCACAATTAGGCACCTAATTATGTTGAAAATGCAATTGCACACTTAGCTAAAATGGCCATGCTTCCTCTGAAGCTGTCCAGTTGTTTCTGTCCCTTCCTCCAGCAAGGCTGTGGGCTGCCACCTGTTGAAAATACCACTGTAGGTGTATTAATGAGATGGAGCATTCACCTTCCAGTCCTTCATTCAACACCAGCCAGTTTGAAGCACAAGTGGCTGCTGGGCAAGGTTTTTAAGAAGGGTTTCTGTTGCATTCTGCCCAAGAGCATCCCACGTATTGGCCTGGTTTGCCACTCAGACTGAAGTGATGGTGCTGCACAGGGATGGAGGGAACAAGCTGCAGCACGGATGTGCTGCCTGCTGGTCACCATGAGCCCGGCGTGTTTTGCAGTGAAGTAGGTTTCAGAGACATCATACTTCCCTTAAGTTCCATGGAAGAGGTGGCCAAGTAGAAAAAGATGATGTAGCGGTGTTTCTTCAGAAAGAGAGGCTGTAGCACAGGCAGCTCCCAAGGACACATGAGTATCTATGCTGGTGTGCTCACAGGGTGTCAGTGTGCCGGGAACCAGGCTTTGCTGAGTTGGTTTCTTATGGAGCTGCTTGCTTTTGAGGAAATGAAAGTGGAGTCATCAGAGGGTACTGTAAGAGAGGAGGAGTTGGTAGTTCCCAGCATCTCTGGCATCAGGCCAGCCTTGGCTTTTATTTAGCTATTTTTCCTCTTTCTGCTGTTGCTTCTTTTTCTTCCGTTGAACAAGAAAAAGAGGGGGAAAAACTCAGCCAACTGTGATTTGTCATTCAGCTGACAGACAGGGTGTGATTGAAATTGCAGCTAGGCTGATTCCAAAGAAAAAATGCAGCTGAACATAACATTGTCACTATTCAGGGACAGCACTTTCTTTGCTGAAACGTCTTATCTCAGAACATCATCAATACCACAGTGCACTGGGAACTTAACTTTCCGGCCACCGCTTTGTCTGAACTGACTTCTCTGCAGCAAGGATCACGTGCACAAATTAGTATTGTGAAGGTAAGAACGAGTGAACTAGAAGGTGAAATGCACAACTGTGGGAGAACAGCATTATCCTGCTCTGTTAATGCTGCATGGATGACATGTTGTTTAACTTCACGTTTGTCCACTTCTGATAACACTTTTCAAGCTGGATTTTATAACCTGAGCTGAGGACAACTGAGTGAGGTGCCTGATTTCTCAGATTAGGAAAACTTAACTGCAGTTTTCATGTTCCTGTTGAACTGCAACATGCTGTGCCTCATTTTCTTTACTGTTAGCCTTTTCTTACGACTTAATAAAAACACCATGACTTCACGGTAGTGTTTTAGATGTCCCCAGCAAGTATAAAACTACAGCAGCATATTAATCTCACTATCTCCAGAGGCATGTGCGGAATGGTAAAAGACCCTTCTGCTTAGTACAAAGGGGAAACCCAGGATATAGTTTGAAAAAGTGGGAAAGCAAAAAGATCATATGACTACCTGGCAGCTGAGAGCGAGAACTAGTTAAGCAGTAGTTTATATCCCTGCTGGAGACAGAGAATCACCGCAGAAGAGGAGCTCTGAAACAGCATTTGAGCCAATAATGCAAAGTCCTAGATAGGCAAGAGCATTTAACTTTGCCTTTTAAAAGTCTTTTGTGCAAAGGACAGCAAAGTTATGTAGTCACTGAATGATCTAAAAAGCTTAGAAAGTAAAAAAAGAGCTGGATATTTATATTTCTGAAAGTTTGTACACACGCACACACATAGGCTTGCATTTAAGGAAAAAGATGACTGCATTACAGTGTGCCTGGAGGTCAGACTCCCCAGCAGGGCCCCAGAGCCTGGCCAGGAGCAGGAAACACTGAACTGGCAGAATCGAAGACATGAAAGATTTTGCCAGCAGTGGTGGATATGCTTAATGCGTTTAAGAGCTTAACGGCCTATTGAAGTTAAATTGCAAATGCATCCTGTATTGTGCCAAAGTCTTAAGTCTGCCCACAACCCTGTGAACTGTCTTTTCAAGCTACCAGTCTGCCTGCCTTTCCTGGTGTTCACCCAAGTGCAAACCTGTCCTTTATTTCTCTGAACAAACTATTTTAAAACTTGCCATTGACCAGGGATAAAATGAAGAGAGAGATGAGTGAGTGTGGAGATGATTTTGTCTGTTTAGTTATATATATTTTTTTCTCCTTTCTAGTCCTTGAAATGCAATATTGTAAAATTCAGAACTTCAGCATTTTTTTATGTTCAGGTATAATTTTTTTTTAATACTTGTACTAGGAGAAATTATTCTTGCATACCGCTAGATATATTAAGCATCCTGCATAAGAAGGAAGTGGCCCTTAAAATAAAGCAGTCACTTCTCCTTTTTAACACCGTGTTAATTCCTCCGAAGGAAGATCTGGGGCTGAATGTGTCACGTGGAAATCTTGAGAATGAGAGCTGTTTCACAGCACTCACCAGCCAAGCAGCAAAGCTGCATTCTCCATCATCCCCCCTCTGCCCCCTTTTCTTACACTGTAAAAGCACAGAACTCCTTTTTTACATTGTCACGGTTTTTAGATTAAAAATTAACATAATTTGTACAAGCTGAGGTGCTTCTCAGAGAAACTTAGTCTACTTCAGGGGATTTTCATTAGCTTGAGTGGAATAAGGTACAATAAGTATTTCTGCAAATAGTTTAGAAGACAGTTTGATAGGTTGCCTTTGCTTCCATTTCATCCCACTTGCAATGATTAGGCCATACAGCTGAGAAGAGTTTGCCTTTCTTTCCTGTATTTGTAACGATTGCTAAACACTAAGGAAAGCCATTATTTTCCTTGGGGGGAGGGAGTGGAGCAAGGTTTCACTTTTTCTCTGTTTCCTGCCTACATTTCCAAAGAATGTGTCCCTGTTCCAAAAACCTACCAAAAATTCTAACACTTCATGTGGTTCTCATTAGCACTACAGTTAGGAATCATAACTGCATTTGAGAAAGCCAGTTTTTCTGCACTTGGATCCAGATTTTGTAGGTGGAAATGAGAGGGTTAAGTGAATTAGAGAAGGATCAGGACGTCTAAGTGCCAGCCAGAAGTAAATACTTAAGCTTTTGTTAGCTTTAGAGATACATAGTAGAACTTGCAGTAAAACACCTGCCCTGTGCTCCTGGTAGCAGAACTAGTGAAGTACTGCAGTGAGCCGTGATGTGCCACAGGACCTATACACCCCGACACGGTGGCTCTGGGCTGTGGGGCAGAAGTCTGAGAGACTTGCTGATGCTCAGCAGAGCTGTCATTTGTCACACCAGCAGTCTGCCAGCACTGTTCTCCCCTACTAAGCTTGAGGGAGAATAGCAGTTGCTTGATCCAAAAGTTTGGGATCTATTTTGCATGTGGCCGTAGGTTGGCACCGCTGTGCTGCTGTTCTAGGTGTACCTTCTTGGCTATGGCTGGATCATTCTTCCCTGGTGGTGGTCAGAGTGCACCAGATGATTAAAAACATCCCACTGAATGGCCAAGCTAGCACGCATGTCTTAGTAACAGCTCTGAAATTCTACTTGCACACAGCTGCTAACACGCGGATCCCTTAAAGCCTCTCCCAGGCTATTTTGGTTAGGTGTTAGATGGCAGTCCCGCGTGCTGTGTTGTGTGAGCTCCTGCTGCATTTACAGCACTGCGTTAAACCCCAACAAGCTAATGTCTGAGATAATGTGTCAGCACAACTGGCTTCCTAATCCTTTCTAGAATTCGTGCCAATAGAACAGGACCTCTTCTCTGATGTCTCAAGCACTAAAGCTGGCCTCTTCCTCCTCCTGTCCTTTTGCATGGCGCCAGCCTCAGAGCAGCCAGTTCACAGGAGACAAGTGTGTGAGAAAGGAGGAGGTGTTCTGAAGTCCCTGCCTTTGTGTGCCCCTGGACACAGAATCACCTTGGACATGAGGCACTTACCACAGGTGGTGTCACCCCCCTGCATCATGCCCCACTGGGCTCCAAATGGGGCAGAAGCTCTTGCATTCTTTTCTCCTCTTCAGATTTCCTCATTTGTTATTATCTCTATTCTAGAGGAGGAACAGTCGCTGTATTCTCTTATTGTCACTATTGAGCCTGCAGTGATTTATTCTTATACTTTGTAACTGAATTAAAATCTTAATTAAGCTTATGCTGCTTTTTTCTTCTTTCTAATTAGGTATAGCCAAATCACTTGTCTGTGGGAGGAAGTAAGAAAAGGATGAAGAGCAGAAACATTTTTTCCTGATCTGTACTTTTAGTAGTGAAGTCTTAATGAGAATATCCTCCCAAAGAATTATCAGCAGTTTTTTTCTTCTTGATTCACACTATGAATTTATTCCCTCAAAAACCATGAGCCTGCTATCCAGCTACGTCCAATGTCTTCTACCCAGGGAATTCCTGATAAAGATTCAGTCCTGTTCTATTGAGCCTGACAGTGCCAGCTGGTGACCTGTACCTTAGGTGGAAGACAAACACGAGCAGAAGCATCACAGCACAGGCTTTCCTTTAACAAATACATTTGCAGGGAGACAGAGTGCAGTCTAACTGAACAGAAGCCACAGGTCAGAAAGACCGATCAAGAGGGCCCATACAGGTGGGGACAGGCCAGAGGAATAACACAGTGCCAGCAACCATTCTGCACACACAGACAGACAACTTGTTCCTTGCTTGCTGTCAGAAACTGCTGAATCCCTGCAGCATGTTTCTGGCGAGGATAAAACAGTCACCAGCACCCCTCTGTAAATACAAGTACTGCAACTTCATTTCTTCTCACTGTTCTACTTGCAGACTAAGAAAAGTTCTTGGCACACTTTCATTCACCTGAAGTTAGAGCAAGGGAGCACGAATGAGCACAGCCAAACATGGATTTTGCATTTATGTCCTGCCAGGAATGGGAAGTCATTCAGCACTACTCACTATCATTACCTGGCTATTCTGATACCAAAAGCTTGTAACAACCTTGGTATGGTGCTTGGGGTAGGGGCTTAGCAGTCACCTGAAAATCCACCTGCTGTCTTTCTAGCTGAGTGCTGGGCTTGCTTAGCTTTGCACTGAGACTTGTTCATCAGCACCACCAGCTCCCCAGCTGGGCTCTTACCCTCATACAGGTAACACTTTAGAGGGAGTGCTGTTGAACATGAAACTTCAGTACTTCAGAGAAATACATTTTTAGAGTATTTCCTGGTGTTAGCTGCACACTCAGCTTGTACAGTTCTTTCTTACTTTAATAAGAGACATGGAGATGGCCCACTACAGCAATGAGTTTTTGATGCCTAAAATAAACAGTGCTTTCACAAAGAGCAATAAATCATAGTAAAACAATGGAGCGTTAGTGGAAGATGCCTGCATGTGATGGTTTTGGCCTGCGGTATGGTACAGATGTCTGTCCTGGCTTTGCAGGAGCAGCTGAAATCCAAACAGGTTAGGCCGAAATGATGAGCTCAGCTGCACTTCCCCCTGTGCTTCCTTCAAACTTATCACGAGCTTCTCCTTCCTGCTCATGTTTCAACCGCAGCAAATGGTAAAGCAATTACAGGGTTTTCCCCAAGCAAATTATAAGTTTGTACTAAGCTCTCCTAAAATAACAAATGCTGCCATCAGTGAAGTGTAAATCCCTAACTTTTAGCAGTGAATGGATTTGTTTGGTCATCTTTCAACCTTACCCATTCATTTTACTCTTGCCTCAAACATCCCTGGCCTCTTCAAAGGCTGCAGTTTTGTGTAAGTAGGGTAAGCTGGCTCTTTTCTGGGAGACCACAGCTGAATTAATGTACTCATCCAAAGGCCAGAATCTCTCCTAACAAGAGCTGGCAGCCTTCTGTCTGGATTCAGCCAAAGCTTTTTATCAGGTCTGCAGTAGCAGTGGGGATAGGATTTCCAATATACATTAAATTCTGAATTTTCCTCTGTAATGCATTTTCACAACTGCTACTTGTCACAGGTCAGCTTCTACAGTTTTCTTAAGTGTTTATATGATACCTTATTAATGAAGCCTTTATTAAGGAGTCTTAGGAAGAAACTCTCAAGCCCGCGTAAGTGCATGTTCCATGCCTCTCCCTCTCCCAGTGGAAACGTGAGACGCTCCTTTTGCTTGAATCAGCTGTTTACTGAGAAGCTTTTTTAAAAAGCCTGTCTCTTGTGGTCGCAACTAAAAACACTTCTTTCCACATTAACCTCATCATTTGAGTTTAATCTGTACTATCTGTCGGGAGAGAAGGAGCTCTGGCATGTGATTGTTTTAATGTCCAAGTGGCAGACTTTCAAACGCGAGCCCATCTCTGGTCTGACAGCTTACTCCAATTAAGGCTGACACTCTGTCCTTAGCTCATCCTCCTGTGCATAGGTATTGCAGCACATATGGTACGTAACGCTGTGTGCTGATCTGAGACCTCTGCTGAACCTTAGCAGGGCAGAGAGGAGAAGGAAGAGGGGTAAGAATGATTCTGGCCCTCCTCCAACCTGATTTTGTGTCAGCGTGCGTGCCCCACGCACAGTGAGCAAACTGTCACACGTGGGTGGGGAAGAGATTGTCCATCCCCACAAATGCAGTCCGGTCTGAAGGAGAGTGCACTTCCACAAGCAAATCTGACTGTTACAGCAATAAGGGACAGGACTGAGATTTTCAAAGGAGCTTCTGGGATGTGAAGTGTTTCAGTGGGACTTGGAGACTTGAAGTTCTTCTGTATATCTCTTGCTCAACATTTGTGTGTTGACATTTTCTACTTAAGGGGCCTTTTGGCATCTTTTGCATTAATTTATAATGTCATGTTAGTTGATTTGAAAGCACTGAAGGAAGACTGTTTATTTTAAAAAGACCTTGCTTTGAAATCAGATTTGTTTCCATATAGAGATTGAGCACATGCCAAATTATATCCATTTTTCTTTTTTTTTTTTTGTGTGCGCGCGTTTTTTTATTCTTATTTTTTTCATAGATTTTACAGATGCATTTCCTAACAAAATTTTCCTGTGTTGTTAACCTTTTGCATGTTCTATCTAATGGAGCACTGTATGATACTGACAACATTTTGTACATGGGGAACCTCATCTTGCTATGCTTAATGGTATCTTAATGTAGCCCTGTTGATTTTAACAGGATTAGTCAAGAAAAGAAGTACCTCATTGACGGCAGCTTCCATTCTGTTCAGCTGAAGTACTTTGTTTCTCTCAGCCTTACAGATTATGGGAGCAAAAAGCCTGGGCTGGTAGTTTGTCCATTACAGCAAATAAGATGATATGCTAGCGTTCAACTGTAGACAAAGCTGTAAAGTTCTCAGCCCATAAGCAGTGTATGTCCTTAATCCAGGCTCCCAAGACAATAGTACATTGATGATGGTCTTGTACTTTTCCTACTTGTATTCTGTGTGTAACTGAGAAACTCTGAAACCTCAGCTGGTTTGCAAATGTACAATTAGAAGCAAGGATTTTTAGACAAGCAATAGGGCTTCACAGGGCCATGTATTTTAGTAAGGACTCACATACACAAACGACAGACTGGCTTGATTCAATTCTATTAAAACCAGTACAAGGCCCTTCAAACATGCCTGCGTCATTTTAAATGTTTAAAAATCATTTAGCTGAAATCAGCCCTTTACTGACTGCAGCTGAATAGATGTAAGCCACTGCAGGACTATTCATGCAGCTATCCTCACTCCTTTAACTACATCTGTTTGAAAGTGTAATTTGAAAAATAGAACCGTACTAATCAAACCCGTATTTTATTTTTGGAAGAATATTTCTATGTGTAAGTTTATAATTTAGCATTGTAGGGTTTTATTTTATTATGGTTTTAAGTACAAACAGCTTTTGTCCCTCATCAGCAATAGGATTTAAGAAGGCACCGATTTACCTGCATTGCAATTAAATTCATGCTTAAGTATGTGTGTGTCTCCAGCTTTAGAAGATAATTGTGCACACCTCATTGCTTTTTACTTCTGAACGTTGCTGTGGCCATTTACCAGGTGATTTCAGAAGATAAGTTCTAAATTACCAGTGATTTCATCAAGTTTAAAATATTCATATCTAGCTAGGGGGTGACTGGGCATTTCCTCCTCTCTTCCCAAACAGCAGCACATGAAACATTTGTGAAAAATACCTGAAACAATGGGGGGAAAAGTACATACTTGGAAGCTCGCTCAGGCAGCAAATTTTCACAGTTTACTCCACTGTATAATAAACAAGTGGTCACCATAGCAACAGCCACATAACTTGGTTTTTATATAACAAATGACAAACCCCATTTCCTTTCCCAAATTCACCAATTAAATTTATTACAAGGTTTTTTTTTAAGCTTACTTGATTTACACATACTATACCGTTTCTCTACCCTTAAGTAAGGGCTATTTTGTGATGATTTTTAATTTTCCTTTTACTAATTAAAAAGCTCAATCCAGCAATCTGAATTAGAATATGAGGATGACTATCATTTCTTAGGGCTTTTTTCTCCTCTTGGTGACAGTTGTGTGTGTCTTTGCGCTCAGGGCAAGCACAGAGCTGCGTGTGGCCGTGTGGGGTCTGCGGTGCTTCTAGCGCACCTCCACTGCACGCACCCAAGGGCTCTGGGAGAGGAGCACCCAAAGAGCTCACATTGCACATACTGCTGAAACACTCCGCACAGCTCAAAGATGCAGAAGTCATTTGTAGAGGGGAGAGGATTTGGCCACACAATTCTTCACGGTGTGCTCCTGACCAGAGGCTTCCTGGCTGCAGCCCCCACGCTGTGTAATTGCTGGGAGCAGGCCTGGCTCTGAGCTGACAGCAGCCGGCCCCTGGGTGAGCCTCCCCAGCTAACTGAGCTGCACAACTGCAGGGCTGCAGGGAGCTGGCCGGGAGCGTGGCCATGGCTCTGCACAGATGCTGATCTGGCTCATGGCGGAGTTGTTGGCCCTCCTCCCCTTCCCTTACAAACCAAAAACAAAGGCTGAGTTTATAGAAAATAATGGCGTTTGGTAGCATATTTCTGCACATTTCAGCACTGCAACACAGATCACCCCTAACTGGCTACGCCAGATGTACACCTAGCATTCAGCTGAGCCCAATTCGGCGCTGAATTTCGTTCATTGCCTGTGCTAGGTAAGCAATAGGTACTTCTGTGTACAGAAGCAGGAGATAAGCAGGAAAACACTGTGCGATCACAGGGTAGCAAAGAAAGTCTTTTGGATGAAAAGGTGGGGACCTACATGCATGTCAGACCATCCATTTTAAAGTCATACCAGCATGGCTTTCCAGCAATGGTCGGTTAAAGCACTACCCAAACGTTCAAAAGCTGGATTCCTACAACAAATAGAAAGGGTCCCTTCCTTCATTTCAGGATGGACAACTGGATCACCAACTCTACGTGGTGATATACAGCTTTAAGCTCTGACAAGCCTTATATATGCTGCAAATGAAGAACCAGATGTTCACTCCCTCTGCAGCTCTTAAAAGTTAGTTTCACATACTGAAATTGTCCTCAAGGGTGTTTCCCNAAAAAAAAAAAAAGATACCAAACTCAGAAGCTTTTGATAATGAAGCAAACATATTTTTATGGTGTGGGCTATTTTTTTTTCAGTCTGCTGGTAGTTTTTAAATATAAAGTATAGCATATGTTTAACGCAGAACATATGGAAAGAAAGAAAAAGCAAATCTCGAATTCCAAACATCATATTCTTAGTAGAAAAGATTCCGCAGTGTGAAAGTGGTCATTCAGAACAACAAAAAAAGTATTACATATAAATATTTATAAAACCAGATCTAGTTCTTCTCTTAGATATCATTATGCAAATCTGAAGTACGAGCTCTCAAGATAGCCCAAAGTGTAAAGAAGAGAATGCCCAGAAGTATTTTTAGGGAACAGCTCAGTTCAATGTATCTGCAAGAGCCTGCCTGAAAAACTGGCTTTAGTGCAACAGACCATGAAGAGCTGCTGCTGCTTTTATACCTTCTGTGCCATCAGCCGGCCATGCTCCCCTGGCAGTTCCCTCCAGGGATGGGTCCAAAAGCACAAGGTGGGCCTTTGCCCCCATGCTTCAGGCTGGCCCCACCTGGCTCAGGGGAAGGTGCAGGTGCCCTGAGGTGGCCACGTACCTCCTGCATTCCCCCCTGCCTACAAAACCTGCCATCAGCACTACTGAAACCCAGTGATTTCTGGGGGCCTACGTCACAGACCATGAGTCCCGGTGCTGCACGCTATAAAAACACCATCACAAAAAGTCAGTCTGTGCAAATTATGATTATGCCATTAGAATTACTAGAAACTGCCTTTACCGAAGAGTATCTAAGAGTATCGTTCCCACACTAGAACACCTGCCCTGTAAACACAGAATACCTAAGCAGCAAGAACTGGCAGTGGAGATGAACAACCCCAGGAAAGAGGCATGCTGTATAAATCCCAAGGCCTACTTTACAACATCAGGTCTCAGTAAAACCAGTGTGAGCGGACTGCGCATTGAAGCGTGGGCAAGTGTAACTGCCGATATTCCCATCTCTGTTCTTGCTGAGAGGGTCTGCTGTGAGGTCGCCCAAATTTGGGAATGGTTACATTGCAGGCAGGACAGACAGTCTGATCAGTTTTGGCACTGTCCACACAGACACAAAGATGAGCACTGCCTTTGTGTACAACACTCAATTTGCCAGTTGTGGTAGGATTAGTGCTCAGCTCAGAGGTGGCTTCTCAGCCCCTCTGCCAGAGGCTCGTGTGCTCGCTCTTCCTCTAGTATACATTTGGCTATATAAGACACGTGCTTTTTATTGACAGACGCTGCACTGATCTAATTAAGACCGTTTTTTAGCCACGTAATTATCTTTTAAATCCTTAGCAGACGGGTATGTTTGATTTAAGAATTCCTTCATTTGAGTTTTATCTGTTCTTAGTATTTTATCCCCACATGCTTAGGATGGATCGATACAAACTGCTGTGACTTAAGAGTGTGGACAAAGTTCTTTTTCTCGTGCTCAGTGAAACTAGTCTGAAGCCACAAAGATAGGAAAATGAGGACATCTTTGCCTTTAGTTGATGATCTCTGAAATGAACAGCCTCTTTATCTGGTTGAGGAAGCTGCAAGGCTAGGAGCAATGTGCCTCTTGATGCAGAGCTGTACTGGAAAAAAAGAGAATTAAGTATTGGAGGGGAGCTCTGGCTGTGAGTGATGTCTGTCGGGCTGCGTGCAGACAGGCACAGGCAGACTTGGACCATTCTGCTATCACTGGCTTTGGTTTAGCACTAGGACTCTCCCTGACTTTCAGATATGCAAAGATATAAGGTTCAAAAGCCCCTCTCTTGAAACCACCTCAGTCCAGGCAGCAGCGGGGAAGAGGCTGGAGGTGCAGCCTGGCTCTGCTCCGTGCCTGGCTGCAGAGGCGAGGCAGCCATGTACTGCTGGCTGCGATAAGGGGGGCTGGAATAAAGCTCTGGACTGTGCAGAACACTGTGATTTCTCAGGAATTCTGGAGGGAGGTTGTGGTGCTGCTGTTTCTCAGTACTCTTTGAACAAGGAACAATTTTTGTTCATCCTGACAAGCATGATGACAGCCATTTAAAAACTAGTTACAGAAGAAAGTGCTCACATCTCCCTTTATTTACAAGACAGACACAGTAAGAGGCTATTTCACATTTAGGTTTTTTTGACCAGCAGATGACGGCATGGACAGCAAAATGACAGATCCAGCTGACATCTGCATTCCTATATGCAGGGAATACTGTAAATAACCTTCAGTACTGACAGATTAAAGGCAGCACTTGGTCCAAGCTCTCTGCAAGCAAACTGAATCAGGATGCAATGCAGAAAGACTTTCCCCAATCCAAAACTAGACCTCAGATTGCAGTAGCTTGTTTCTTTTAAGTCTCACCAGTGTATCTTTCTTTAGAACATGAAGGTGGGGAGAATTTGTTTGAGTACGACAGAACGAAGCCGGTTTTATTTAGACAGAAAGACTCAGAAAGGACACAGCAGATTTCATCAGGAGTTAAAATGAAGGCATCAGTGCAGGTGTTTGTTCCCACCAGTGTGTCTTCCTTCCTGAGATCCATTAGTGCCAGCAGCAAGCGTAAAGCCCTAGGTACCATCCTTAGCCTCTCTTCCTCCTACCCCCCCTTCTTCTTTTCCCTCTCTCTCTCTCTCTCTCTTTTTTTTTAGTGCACTTCCAGATAAATGCCAGTCATTTGGCCAGGGCTAACTCACAGAAGGTACAGCAGGCACAGATGGTACTAATGCATAAATGTAATCTAGTAAAAGGATGCCAACACCAACCCAGAAAAGGTTCCAAATAACTGCAGTGCACTTACAGGAATACAGTGATTGGCAAGGTGAAAGCTGAGATTTGCAAGAGCTTACTGTTCCCAAATCAACAATAGAAATTCTACAACAAATGAGCATATTTATTTATTAATTTATAAAATGCATTTAATACCAAGATCTCTGGGCATATGTATAATAAAACCTCACCAAAACCCCAAACTCATTATACATATTGATCAAAATAAAAGAAGGGAAAAAGGGAAAGGCAGAGACTGAAAACCAAAACGCAGCACCATGTGCTTATTTCCCAGTGCTTCTCAGGAGAACACCTAAAAGGAAAGCTGTGCAGCACTGATGTGCCTCACAGTCAAGGGATCTAGAGAGTGAGTGCCTGGGTGGTGACAGAAGCCTGTCCCATGCAGGTTGCTCTGTAGACCGAGTAACACCCTCAGGGTGTGAAAAGACCTGCACCAAATCCTATTTCCAGCAGCAGCCATTAAGAAAAATGTACAGCAAAGAGGATAAACACAGTCTGAGTGTCCCCACAGGACACTTCTCCCAGCCTCTGGAGAACATTAGCATCTCCACTAAGCACATCTGTGACTTCCCATGAGGAAGAAATATTTCAAGGAATACGGAGCTAACCCACATAGCCCAGTCCACAAGGAAGGAAAATGGCGCAACTGAAGGACTTGAGCAATTTCTGTTTGCAGTTTACTTGTCCTAATGGCTGCCAGCATCACTGTGATGGGCCAGCTACTTTGCAGTCCTGAAAAGGAGTCTGTGATAGACACCACATTGTCATAATACAATCTGAGGACCAGCTTCTGATCCTATTTCCCCAAGCTTTATGCTGCTGACTTTAAAGGAACTATTCCTGATTTTTAGCAGAAAACAAGATCAGAAGCAGGCTTAAAAAATTAACAGAAGCTGTTAGCTGTAGTACTGCTGCATCTAAGTGAATTGTTAGCACATGCCTGGCTAGCAGGAAATGAGGAGAGCACAGCCAGCCATCAAGATAACCCAGGACAAAAGTCTTGCTACCGTACAGACCTCTTGGCAAATGGCTACTACAGAAACCTGCTGCATGTGTGCTGCCCACCTTCTCTTGCCTGCTGAAATAACTTCTTGTATGAGCAGAACTCTTTAACGTATCTCAGTTTCTTGGCTGGCTGCTCCCAGTCTTCTGCAGCACAAGAGCGCTGCAGTTCAAAGGCTGCTCTGACCTGTGCCTGCTGCGAGCAGCTGCAGCTCACTAGAGCTCCTTGCAGCATTATCTTTCCAGCACTATGTAAAGTCCAGATAAGAAGGCGAGCTTTTAATTTCTAGGTAAGGAGTCGGCCATGCAGCCCTTACTTTAACAGTCTGTGTCCCTAGATAGAGGCAGAAAGTCTTAACTGCAACGCTAGTCTGCTGTGGAAATGAGTATCGCCATTTCATCTCTGTCCCCATTTATTAGCATCAGAAATAAGCACTGGGTACAGTAACGGACGAGTTATGGCAGTCTCTCTTCTTCTGGGCTTTCTGAGCTCTGAGCACAGTGAATCGTGGGTCAATGACTAGGGCTTCAACTAGCAGTAATACTAGCAACAATAGCAATAAATTAGCCCGGTTTGAAATATGCCTGACATACAATTAATAGACATCTTTGCAAGTCAAGAGCAAGGCAGACTGACAGAGATGTGTAAGGACATAAATCAGACAGCTTTATAAATTCTCTTCTTTCATAATCCAGAAGGTCTAAATCAGACGTGGCGCAGGCCGCAGGAGAAAATACATTTTGTGGTCACTTTAATTACGGTGCTGCACAAGGATTTGGCTTTCAGGAAGAATTTAGGCCTTGGTCCAAGGCAGAGGATTCTGGAGCTGCCACTTCTATACTGCCCTGAACAGAGAAGATTCAGGAGGGCAGAAGGGCTGTCCAAATATCTGCGAAGTTCATGATTAGTAATCCATGCGAATTAAAACAAAAGCCCGATGATGTGCTGTGGGGTTTTGTCTGTGGGAAGGAGAGCTGACTCGGTGACATGTGCTCATTGTACCAGGGAAGCTGACATGGGTTGAGGGGTCGGAAACAGCTTGGCATTCACTTTCCTTACTGGGCCCAGTGGTCAATGTCATTAATGCTGAATTCGTTATTGCAGCAAAGGATCCAGCTATCAGAGAGCACTGTAAAGGCTTTGGTTGGTGAAGTGACAGCTGGATCACAGTGGCATCTAGAGGGCTGTTACATGCAGTGTGTGCGCAGGCACTCGTGAGGTTCCTGCAGTGGCTCTGCTTCCCCACCTACAGAGCCATCTCAAGCTGAGCAGTCACAGCGCACAGCTGCACCCTCTGGCTGTGCTGGGGGAATTCCTGTCTTCTCCCAGAGAGAATCTACTCTAACCCTACCTACGACTTCCAACAGATTCACATTTTTCACAGAATTTCTTAAGTGGAATTTTACCCCGCAGTCATTGTGCAGAAATTATTAAAAAGAAAAAAAAATTACATACCATTCTAAATGCTCATCCTGCTATATAATTGGGGCAACTTCTCTCTTTACAAGTAATCATCATATGCCAGTCAGACACTGTAACATCAAACAGGCCAGGCTTTTAGCTGGAGTATGAATTCCATGTTATTGCTGTGTTACGAGCTGAGAATGTGACCCCTGGAGGACTCGCACACATTGCAGTTGTAGAGCACCTGCTTCCTACTTTTCTGAACTGTTTGAGGATGATGCTGTCTCTTCAGAAAGGGCCAGGTTGAAGAAGTAAATCGGGAAGGGGAGACTGAGAAGTATTCATAAAGGAGTAAAGGAGATTTTAGGAGAGGCTTGAAGGAGACTTTTCTGAGTTGCGGTCACGACCGTGGAGAGAAGGCGGTGGAAGAGAATGGTTCCTCTGACAGTTATGGTTTATCTGCCGCTGGTGACAGAGAAAGATAAATTGCATTCTTCCTACTTGGAGTAGTTGCACACAGGGGAGGAAGGAAGAATAATGGAGATGTTTGACTTTTGTGTTAGAGATGCCATCTCTAGGAAGTGTAAATTTCTGATATTTTTCGGCTTTTTAGATGAAAAAGACCCAACAAATGCCAGGTTTTGATGTTTGTTGGTTTTAGTGGCCTTAAAATCGGGCACTTCTGATTTTACAAGGCTTGGAATTTTATGCATGTAGTAGCTTATAGTTCTCTTTCTTTTCTTCCTACAAAAAGATGTGGAAGACTTGAAGAATCCTTTGTAATGCCAAAGGGAAGCCATTTGGCACTGTGGATCAGGCCTGCCATCAGTTTGGCTGCAGTCCTCCCATAACATTAATGGGGTCCCCCACTGTTACTGATGAGGATTCATCCCAGTGAATTCAAGAGTTAAAACAGGAAAAACTCTTCCCAGAGAAAACAGCTCTATCTTCAGAGCTCCCAGCTCACACCCATGCAGTGCTGCTGCAGAAATACTACTGAACAATATGGCAGACGATATCCCCCTGAAATCCAGAAATGAAGAAAGAACTCTTGAAGCTTTACCCAGCAATAAAATCCCATGATCCCAGCATTCTCATGAAAGGAGAGGGAACCGTCCCAGTGACAGCTCTGTGTATCACTCATGGCATGGCAAGAGAAGAGTGCTGGCCCGCGTGCCCATGTGAGTGAGCGTCAGCGCTGAGCTAGGTGTGCGCCGGGCTGCCCGCCAGGATGGAGATCACTTTCCCTCTGGCAGTGAGAACGAGCTCGATCTGCCTTCCAAGGCATAATTAGATCTGAAGGAGCAGAGCCCTCCATTGGCAGACACTTGCAATGGGAAAACAATAATGTGTCCTTCAGGGAAGCAGGGTCAAACCTTGCCAGGCCATGGTGCATTTCCAGAGAGGCAGAAGTGCTGCAAGCAAGGGAGGCTTTCTGCCAAGGGGTCAGATGGAGAGTGAGAGCCTCGCTCCACAGAACCCGCCACAGAGAAGTGGGGACTCTGCAGGCCATTTCCACATCCTTTCCTTTTGCATAAGCAGTGCTTGCCTCGACTGAGGAAAACAACAAACTCCTGCCCTCTAGAGACAGGAGACCTCCAGCTCTGCTGAATAAAATATTTGCCACAACCTCCTTTTGAAGCAGATGCTACAAATGCATACAGTTTTATTCTCCCCTAAGGCCCCCACAACAAGCTCAGCAGCTCATCGTCCCCTCTTCTCCCAGACCTGGAAGGCCAACTCGCAGGAGAAGCAGCTTGTCACAACCACTCTTTTTCAAGGCAGTAGATTATTTGGAGAACTGCTGAATAAAGCAGTCACAGAAAGCTTGGCAAAGGAGCATAAATCCCTCCCTTCTTCATTACCAAAACCTGTCTGGACAAGCCGGCAAATGCTTGCACTATTTGAGCGCTTCTTTCCTTCAGCTTCCCTGGCTGCCTGTGTACCTCTGGTCAGGGCAAGAGCTGTCCCCCTGTGCTCCAAGTACAGGGGGACTGCACTCAAGAAACACAAGCAGAGCACAGACCGTAAGGATAACTGTGTGCACTCACTCACACTGCTGCTGGGGGTCTGAGCAGCCCCTGGACCCCAGGTCTGTGCTGGTGCAGGTGTGTCACTGCACGGTGCATGTGCTGCTTGTGTTCTACTTCATTACCAGGAGCTCCATGTGGATGGAGCCTAGAGAGTTACTCTGCCCAAGTTCTACTTGGAATTTCTAAGGTGGGAAAACAGTGTTCAAGGTCTATCCCTGAATCTCTGCTCCGAAGTCTTGGCAGGAGCGCTCCTTTCGGTGCCACGTAGCATATTGAGCTACAAAATCCTTTCAGCCCTGGTTTTCACAAGGTTACACCACTGGTAAACATGTACTTCAAAGATTTTATTCGCTGTAGCAACTGTGCGGAAATGTCCATATGTCCAGTTACAAAATAAGCGTTATTAGTGGGGTGAAAAGCTGTTCGTAATAGCATTTTCCCAAAGCCGCCAGTGTACTAAAAATACTGCAGATAATACCCCTTGACTCCCTACTGCACCAAGCATGTGCGTTTCCATCTGAGCAAAGTGTGCACTAAGTGCATACCAGGCCCTGACAGGTTCCAGCAGCAGCATTTTGTGCACTTGCTCTGCACCACTGAAGGTTTGCTCCAAAAAGCAACACATGCCAGCACGGGATATGCCAAACGCATGCCTGAGTCACAGGCATTTGGGAAACAAAACAAACCAGGAAACCACATCATAGCAGCTTTGCTGAACAGTAGCGAGCTGCTGAATCAGGGCCGTATCAGTTGTAACAAATAAATGGGTTTAAGATATCCAGAGGGCTTCTCTCCACAAATTAGTATTTATATTAAGGTAACAGTTTGAGGTAGATGGCTGTAAGTGAGCTGTGCATTTCTTACCAAAAAATATTTTTCTGACATATAGTATAATATAGTATTTATTTGGTGCAGAAAAAAAGAGGACTGTATTAAAAAAAAAAGTCACATTGTCCTCCTTTTCTGCGCTTTACTTTGCCTTCATTTTGCTCACCTTCACCTAAAGCAGGACCGAGGGATGAGAGGTGGGCACACAGTCAGCCCCAGCCTCTGCAGTACCCATCGCTGTGCTGGCACCTTCCCCTCAAAGCAGTCGGACGCTGCCAGTTCTCATCCTGAAACGACTGTTCTTGCAGTTCAGGTCTGCAACTTCTGAAAGCTGACCTACGTGACTGCTAGATTGCTTGGAAGGATCCTGAGGTTCACGCACACGTGCTAAGAAGCTCCATTACATAAATAGGAGAATAACAAACAAGTTATATGACATTCCACTTATCTCAAGTTACTGGAAGAAATATGACTGAAAAAAAACATTCCTCTTTAGGGTAAAAACATGTAGCACTATTCATCTGTAGTTGTTTGGTTTTATTGTTGCTCTTTGAGGTGGGTTTTGAGTGCACCCAGTGCTGCTGTTGGAGTTCAGAGCTTACCTCACCTGGGTCAGTGACACTCAGCAATCAGTTAAGGAATTTTGGAGAGAAAGTCAACTTGGGCAGCCATAGAAATGCTCCTGACGTCTGTATCAGTCATAATATTTTCTGTAGTAATAATGCCAGTTCCTAGAAGAGATTCATTGCTGATTTACTCTGTGAAAAATGATACTTCTTGCAGCATGTAGCACTGCACGTCCTCGTTTCCCAGGTGCTAAATATCCCCACCTCTGTGCAGCACATGGCTGCCGGCTGGGGCTCCTCTGCTTGCCATGGTGCGGTTGCCCAGCAGCCCCGCGTGAGGATGGCACTCGGGGAGCATGCAGCCACTGAGACGTGCTGCGGGCTGCCTGCTGCGCCTCATAATGCAACGTGTGCAGGGACAGGAAGGTAACAACTGAACAGGGTTTTGCTTCATAGAAGGAATAGATATAAAATAAACATGCTGGTAGCAACGCACATCTGCAGATATGAGGTTTTAGCACTGAGAGCTCGGGAACAGAGCATACAGGTTTCGGTCAGCAAATTCCTGTCATGTTCTGTGTTCCCCTGAGCTCTAGGGTGAGGGATTACTGATGGTCAGGGCAAAGAGCAGGCGTGAGAGAGATCACAGAATCATCAAATATCCCGAGCTGGGAGGGACCCATAAGGATCATGATCATCGAGGCCATCTCCTGCTCTGCACAGGGCCTCCCAAAAATGAGATGTCAGCGTGCACCTCTGACTGCTGCTTCAGGCTGCATGGGACAGGGGTGGGCTAGCAAGCCCTCTCCAAAGTAAACATATAAATCAGCCATCTTTAAAAAAGATATATATATAAACTTAACTTCGGTTGTATGCTCCAGCTTGTCAACGGATATTTATGGGGTGAGCGTAATGTTATAATGGTTATAGCAGTGAAATACATCCCGAGCGGGGAGCTAGTAAAGAAGCACACGAATGTTAATGCCAGTAGAATTTTAATGCCCAGGAGATGGGGGCAAGGTGACACAAGCCGCAGTTAATGTTGCTGTAGCTGGCTGCAGGGAGAGACGACGAGATGTCCGTCTCCAAAGGCTGCAGTGCAGCAGGTCTGGCTCCCAGAGCCGACAGCAATGTGCCAGCGATCTGGTCCTTCACTGAAAAGGCTATGGGGAAGAACCTCATACTCTCAACTTTCACTTCTAGAGAGCAAACGGCAGGCTGGGCTGCAGGGACACCAAGCTGGGGAGGAAAGAGAATCAGGTACACCAGATTCTCGCCGATGATCCCTATGGCACCAGCAGTCTTAGCAGACTGCAGTGAAGACACGCTTCACTGTCACGAGAAGACAGCTTTCTGGGGCTTACAGGGAGGCACTTTACCGGGCTTACGGGGAGGCACTGAGCACAGAGCAGAAAGGTGTCCTGATAATGCTGTAAGGACAGGGCCGACATCAATTACATCGCTAAATGCTTTTCTCAGGAGTGCCATTATATTCTGAACCCCTCTCCTTCCTCACAGCTCTGCAGGTGCTGAACAACTGGGCTGGAGGGCACAGAGCTCACGTGTGCCATATAAAAGACAAATCCCCAAAGGGTGTGCTCTCTTTATGGAGACCCTGCAGCCGCGGGTACAAGCACATGATTCTCAGCCTCTGCCGACATGTCACTGACGGGCACTGGAGGACCTTGATCCTCCATGACCAAAACGAGCCAATCTTTTAAGAACTCTTGTATTATAGATTATAGAGAGCATTGCAACTGTTCTGGACAAAAGATGGCCTAAGTGCTACTTTGGAAAATACGGTTGTTCTAAGTTGGATGCTGAACAGTTCAGCAGTGTACAGAGAACCTTTTCCTATGTGTAGCAGTTTCTCAGCATGTTACAGAAACAAATCACAAACAAAGACTGCACACAGTTGACAAAATAACAGGGAACAGACAGACTCAGCACAGGCTGAGTGGATGGGTATTGTAACCTCCCATCCCCAGCCTCCCTGATGCCATAGACTGCTTCATCTGCTCTTTCCCAATTACTGAAGAATGCTACAAGTGAAGTCAAACACATGCACAGAACAAATAAACAAAAACCGACATGATCCACCCACCCATAGCCAGAGATTCGAGAGCTGGTAAGTTAAAGACATATGACTAGCCAGAGCAGCCAGCTATTTCAATGGCGAGCAAATGACTTCCTGAGCATGACTGCTCTGAACTGACGATATTCTATCCCTTCAAGTTTTTGTGTTAAACCACTTACAGTTCATAGGCAACCTCAGCCTGTCAGCTGGGCAGCATTTGAAGGATGTCTGAGGAAGGACCCACAGCCTCTAAGGAGGCCACATCTCACTGCGACCCTTGTTACAGCATGGAGCAGCTGACGTTGGGTTCAGTGTTTTAGATGGAGATCCTGACTTCCTTTAACTGCATCCTTGCAAGCAGTTACACAAAGGAGAGCAAAGCAGAAAATTGAAAGCATTTGTTACCTGCCCATTAAATAATTACTTATTTTGGAAAAGTCATTTCCATGCAGTGAGTCCCTGTGGTTCAGAAAGCATTGATTAGTATGTCTCATGCAAGTGCAAAAACCGCATTGTGCTGAAAGAGGAGAGGCTTCTTACTGAATTTCAGCCTTAGAGGTAGTACTGTGAGGACGGCTGTTACTGTTTTGGCAAATGCAATATGCATTTGAGATAGAAAGAGAAGAGCCCATATATTCATATCTGTGCATTTGTCTCTCCTCTGCATTTATGTCATATACTAAAAAAGATGCTTCTCAAAAAGCGCTTTGCACTCCAGATGGTACTTAATAATAGATACAATTATGCTGTGACATGACTCAAAGCAAGAAAGCTCTGCCCAGCCCATTGGGCAACTATGGAGTTGCCATCCAGCTGCCCCCCAGCCCAGGGCCCACCCTGCGGTGCCTTCCCACCCCATGCTATTAAATGGGGGAAAGGAAGGGACAGGAGCTTTGCCAGCAAGCAACCTCATTAAGAGGCTTCCATGCCAATCTAGACGCAGTGCACAAACCTCAGTGACGGCCACTCATCAACTCATTGCTCATTTTAAATCTACTGTTAGACTTGCTAATAGTCACCTCCAGGAGAGCGTTGCCTCTCATCCTCACCCCTGCACACTCTGAAATACTTTTTGCTGAGCACTGTTTCTTNAAAAAAAAAAAAACCCTAAACCCAATGGTCTCTTTTAAATGTTTGACCAGGACATAAAGTTTTTCAGGCGCCCATCTTTGCAGGTTGAAACTAAAAACACAGAAAGTCTGTAGCTCAGTTTGAAAAAATGCAGGAGAAAAGCAGAACCTATTCAGCTCCCTGGGTTACACAGGAGCTCTGCTGTGAACATCCGTACAGCGCTGGGAACATGGAGGGCCAGCCCTGGCAGTGCAGGGAGCGGGCACAGCTCCAGGGGCGCCTGCAGAGTTTCCCCCACTTTCTCCAGCGGAGAGCCCAGTGTTAGGTTACGGGTGGTTGGAAAGCGACCCGTGTTCGCTCACACATGCGCACATCCAGATTGAAGTGCTGCTCATACCTATCTAGCCAACATCAACAGATGAGTTCCAAGCTCGCAGCACAGTGCAGTCCAAGAGGAATCCTCCTCCAAACAGTGAGTGCACTGCTCCAGCAGAGCTGCACAGGCTCACGGGAGGTCCCAGTGCAGCAGGAACACAGCCTTTCAGCAGACACCTCTTGGACTTATTTTATTTTTATTTTTTTTTGCATTGCCACATGAAAATCTATCCTGCAGTCTGATAGGAGCATCCCCTTCCTTTGAGCTTGTGTGCCCTGCAAGGACTTAAATTTATCTTGGTTGCCCAGCAAGTTAAATTCAGTAAGATAATCAACTGTGTAATAAATGACTTCACTGTAACATAAAAGTATTCCTTCTTAGATAAAAAAAACCCTAGCCACAGATCTCTTTCCTTTTAAAAAAATACCTGCCAGATTCTTCCCCTGCAGTACCTGCAGTGCATCTTCAAGCAGGTCATAGGTAAGGGGCTTCTCTTCTAAGACACCTCCCATATTCCATACGAAGATCACCGAATGCTTGCGTCACTCATTTTTTTTAACTATTGTAGCCCTAAAATACTAAATTAGTTCAATTTTATGCTGACTACATGTTGGTATGGTTAAGGCTTATGATCCAGTGATTTACAAGGTATGATACATCCGAGTTCAAACTGGTTGCATCGATTCCTCAGCTGAGTAACAGGGACGTGAGTGTGACGTGAAGTCACCAAACGGGCTGATCATGCCAATGCTGCTCGGGTGGAAATTTGTGGGTTGGGTTAGTTACAGAGCATGAGCATGTTTTAATTCTGAAGGCAGAATCAGGCAGGTGAAGCTACTGTTTTCTAAACAGCACTTCTAGTGGAGTAAATAGTCCTCTTTTTGAAGTTCAGATTGATCAGAACAGAAACTCAATATTCTTCTTCTAAAAGCTGAAATAGATACCGCTACATAGGAAGTTCTGAATTCCTTTAGAGAAACACTCACACAGGTATGGATCTTTTTCCCAAAACCAACTTGCACAAAGACAGTAACGCTGGTTACATCACATTCCCCCTGATCTGCAGCTGATGAAAACCTACACTTCCTACTGGCTTGGAGTGACAAATCGTTAGCAGAGCTGAACATTGGACTTTTCTTCAGTTTGCTCATCTATAATGGGAACGGTTTAAAATCTCTTCATTTATGCTACTTTCTTTGCTTTTGTCATCTATTCTTGTCTGATATTGACAGCACAGGGAGTTTTGGTAGTTGGCATTTCCTAGGTGCTTTGAGATTCCCCTGGCAAAGGTGTCTTGTAGGTAATAAATCAGTTCTGGGGCACCCAGAATATTAGCTGAGGTGTACTGAGAATGAGAGAGCAAGAGAGGATTGTTGATACACATTAATCTATTTTTCCTAAGAAATAATAATATCAAAGCTATATATATGGCAGTTGTACAAGTTAACATGCTAAACTGCAAGTGCGACGAGAGCTCAAAGCCCTTTACGTTGGCTCAGATGCTACTTCTTAACGCATTTCACGTGTAGGTATTGTGAAGCCACGCACCTTGTCACATCCCATTACCTAAACGCGAAAGCTGCTCTCTACTAGGCTGGCATGCAATCTTTGCTGTGCCGTTAATGACACTACAGTGGTCCTGACCTTCTCATTAATTAGCACTTTCGCTGTTTCCCAACATCCTGATTTCAGCTCCGTCTGCTGTGAGCATCACATTGCACACCGAAAAATGACTTGTTTTTCTTTGGAAATCTCTCCTCTTCCTGTTCTCCTAAGTAAGAGAAGGTAGCCAAAGTTGCCAGCACAGACACTCCCACAGGAACAACGTGATCGTACATCAAATGCATACATCAGTCTGGCAGTGACCCTACGTAAGGTAGAAAGAAGAAAAACAACACAACGTGACAGGAGCTTCTTCCAAAAACCTCCTACCCCCAACCAGAGGCCAGCACAGAAAGTGTTTACAAGAAGACAATGTCTTTTTCTTACTTCCAGTGAAAACTCTGTCCTGTGATTCCTAAGAAATCATGTTGAAACGCAGAAGCGTTCATAGTTCCCAAACTTACTTTAGGGAAGGTTTATATTCCCTTTCCTCCTCAGTTCCCCCTGTTCTTGTTCAAAGCCCATCCAGCACTTGGGGTCTGCCCTTAGGGGACGATGGACACCCCAGACTCGCAGGCACTCAGGGGAAGCTGCAGAACGGGGCCCAGTGCTGCTGACCCACCGTGGCCCAGGACACAGCCCCGGGGGCAGCTCACGTCCCAGAGTGGGATCGTGCTCCCTGCAGCCCTCGTGGGGACAGTTAGGTTTGTGCTACCTGTTAGGATCCCAGTGAGGGCTGAGATGGCTTCGGTAACCAGATTGCGAGGTGCAAGTTCTCCCTGTTTTTCTGTATGTGGCTCTTCAACTGGAAACCCTTCCTGTAGCCACAGAACACTGTCTTGCCTAGAATTAAGGGGTTAGTTTGCCCCTTTAATGTTATATAGCTCATTAATGGCATTTTAAAGATAAAAAACCCACCTGGCCCCTCTTCACACATCACGCTTAATCACTGTATGCAGCCAGGCCTTGAAAAGCATACTTTTTAATTTAGATCTCAGGTAAAGTATTGAGCAACTAAAATGCCTTCCAAACAAAAGCTGAATGCAAACACCAAAATGATTAATAGTCAAATCATTTGCTGAAAATTCATATAAATGGATGCACTGGTAACTATGTTTAAAGAACTGTGAGAAAGCTGCAAATGACAGCAGAACAGGTAAACTGCGATGTTAATGTACGTCCCTGGCGAAATACTGCAATTCCCCCATTACCTGTTCTCTACAGATATTCTGCAGTGTCTTGCTTCTGCATTACAGTATCAGCTTGCAAGTCAAGTCCTTGCTGCATGTATGTAATGTTAGCTTTGTCATCAGAAGTGCTAGAGCTGCAAAGCATTTATGGACTGTATGCTCCAAAAATACCTTGCTTCTACTTTGCCTTTTATTGAATCTCTTAGTGCTCCCGGTTTATCTCTTTGCATCTCTGATCCAGATGGTAGCAGCTACAAGTTACCTCCATTACCCAATCAAGCTATTCACCAGTTGTGTATTTGTTAGAGAGTTGACAGGAAGTAGGATCATTAGAAGGGCATTAGGAAGAAAGATGCCTTGATCTGTCCCGCACTGTGTATTCAGCCCTAGAGCTGTCCTAGGAAGCGCTGCCCCTGTCACGGCAGTCACGGGCAGGTGCCTGCTGAGAGCTGCCTGAGCAGTACCAGCAGCACCGTGTGATCACCCTCCCTGATCGCTGGCACAACAGCTAGCTCAAAATTGAAAAAGGAAAGCAGTATGAAATTCAGGCCTCATTTTGTTTGACTATGGAATTATCTCCGTTATCTCCTGCATTTAAAAAGTAGTAATTTCCCCTCAAACATGCATCATTACAAGGAAATAAGGATTCAAAGAGAGAGCACCGCTTCCTATCACAAAACCAGCACAGTTTGATTGGCATCATCTTTTCAAGGTCTCTTATACATTGCTTTACAGACACCACAGCTTACTAGGAGTTACCAGGTAGGAAACAAAGGGACAAAGAAGAGAAAACAGCCTCCGCTTTTTTTACTTCTCTCCAGAAAAAAACCACCAGGAGGAGACTTTCAAGTGGGATCCTCCCAATTCTGTGAGACCTGCACACTTCCATACCTTTGAAAGCCTCCCCCCTGCACAGAGGTTCCATTTGTAACAGGCAGAAACTGACACATGGAAAAGGGGAGTGCTGGTTCAGCAGCCCCGTGTGATTTTGTCGCACGGCCCACCCCACTGGAGAGACTTTGTAATTCGTGATGAACCTCAGCACAAAACATGCAGTAGGCGCTCACTGACCCTACCGCATACATCTTCAGACAGCACTTCGCACTTTCACATAATGCCCTGGAGAGCAACTTGCTCTGCCTGGAGAAGCCGTGAACAAAGGCTCCATCACTAGTTGTTGTCCTGTGCCATCACAGAAATAAATGCATTGCTATGCACAGGAGAGCTGCTCAAAGTGAGGAGCTGTTTCGCTCAGAACATACCCGACTTCAAAACCTGATGATCAGTGCGGTGCTTTGGCCTTTCACCAAACACTGAGAACTGGCACTTTTTCAGTGCTTGTCCCAAATCAATAAGAAGGGCTCATGATTTTTGCTCATGGATTTGTCTCACATTCAGCTACACCAAAAGCTGTCAAAATTCATCTGGACCCACTTACAGAAGGGTACTTACTGAGGTACGACGCCACGAGAAACCACTTTGCCTTTTGGTGCACAGTGATTTTAAGCCCATCAGAACACAGCGTGTAGATGCAGGGCTGGGTTATTGCTAATAAAATACCATTTCAAATCAGTAGGAGCTCTGCTAACAGTCACGTTCATCTGCACTGTGCTGCAGCAGGATTTAGCTCGGTGGCGCACCCGCCTTCGCTGTGATCTCCCTTTACCGAGTGTTTAGATAAGTTTGCGTTTGCTCCTGACAGTTACTGAGAATTTCACGTTTGTGAATTATCCTCATAGAAGAACTCAGTGTTCAAAGTGTGTCTTCAGTGTCATCATCGCGTTCCTAACATCCTAAATTTGTAAGTCAAATGTAGTTCCTTACTGTGGGTAATTTTCATTAATTCTTAACATGTTTGCCACGGGTATGTTATTTTCACAAACATCGGAATTTAAATTACAGTCTTCCTTTAGCTTGTAATGCTCAGCATTTGAAAGTCTTGGTTGCATTCATTACTTCACTCACCAATAAGAGCTTCTCTCTTTTCCCCCCTCAGGGCCGATGTATTAACTTCACCCGAGTTCAGTCTCAATAGAGGAGGAGAAGAGGATACAAGGAGGAAATACAGCCACATTGCCACTTTTGAACCAAGCAGAGAGAACTGAGCACTTCCCCACGTTTCTTGGATCACCTTCAAGCTGAACTCGGAAGGTTTCTGCATTCCCCCCTCGCAGGAGCCAGCATCGCTGCACCAAGCTTTCGTGTTTCACCACCGTACATTCCTACTCCGTGACTCGCAACAGTGACAAGAAGCATTGACTTGCATGCCTATGCTTTTATAGAACATAAAAGGGAGAATACAGACAACCAAAGATAATAATGTTTTTCTATTTTTGTTATTTTTTTAAGGACTACGAATTCTCAGGACATAATGTGCTTTTAGCGGAGATGCAGAGTTTCTCAGATGCAAGGATGGCACGTGTTATGTAAATAGGGACTGCTCGCCAAAGGCGGAGGATAGAGCTTCCCACCAGGCTAAGCAAATGCAAGAGTTCACTGCCTTACAGCGATGTCAGATCACAAAATCCTTCCGAGTCTCCCATCGCATTGTGCCTTACGGGAACCTTCTGACTGGAAATCTTGTCATTCTAACACTGAAAAGTGCACACGCATGACAAAATGTAGACAGGATGCCTCAAGGTATTGGTAGCAAGCAAGACTTTGCCCTTTAGTTTTTGAAGACACCTTTCTTTCATTATGCACCCGGGACAGGAAGAAAATTAATAGAGCGTTATTGCACAGGAAGACAGCCTGTAACCAGAGATCTTGAGCGGAGTTTGAGGGACTGATGCTTCAAGACCTTGACACTGTGGCTGGTGGTTTTTTCCCCCTTCCTGCATTGAAAGTTCAGTAGCGCATAAAACATCATCATCTATAAACATACCTAGCAGTAGTAGGCTTATGTATTATTTTTTTTTAGATTAAAAAAGCAGTAGCCACTAAGCTGGTATCTCAGGGTTTTTTTCCCCCCCGAATCTCCAAGGGCTCTTCAGCGTCACAAGCCAGCAACTCTCTTTGCATGAGAATTTCAAAGTTTAATTAATATAATTAAAGGCAACAGCAAGCAGCAGCCTGTGAAGATTTTGCTCATCTTTTTTATGCTTTTTGACATTGAATGACCTATTACTGTATGTGCATTACTCGGTTTTCGAGAGGGCACCGAGCATTGGATAAGATTCAGCAGTGGAAAAAGACCTCCTTCCATCAATTTAGAAATTAAATTTACAGGAGCGCCGGCCATCACAAAACATCGACAATGTATGTATTATAATTTTTTAGAAAAACCAGTGTCGTGTCACGTCGACGATGCCAAATTATGTTAGCGTGAGCGGAAACACTGTGGGGGAGGAAGGAGGGAGCAGCTGAAGAAAAAGGCTCAAATGATCCAGTCACTTTCGATACTGTACTTCAGATGCAAAATGGATATTCGAGTCGAAACCTGACAAAGCGCGCCTGCTTTGATGGGAACTGGTATAGACAATGACCAGTGGCTGGGTCAGTGGGATGTCTCTCTGCGAGCAGGGAGGCTTATCAAATGACACTAAAAATAAGTTCAACAACCATCACGTTTGAGGGGAAAAGGCGAACATTTCACATTTGGTGGGCATGAATGTGCGCAAGATGGAAAGAGCAATGCGAAGCATCCTGGTCTAATTATCTCCTTTGTGCTCTTCATTGAAATTGCAAGGGACATAAATAATTCTTTTGGTCGATGTCCAAACTCGTGGCACTGCCCAAAGAAGCCTTCACGTATATCCACTCGCTTACATCTTTTGCTTGAGTTTATTTATGTCACTGGTAGCCTCATCAACAGCCATGTGTGCACAGTATGCTAGAAATAAAATGATTACCAAAGTTTGTGAGTGTTTCTTCTTCTTCTCCCCCTAGTCCCAAATCCTCTCCACAAGTTACACCTTCACCTGGCCAGCTACGCAGCCGCCCTTGGCACCGGCTTTGGCAGACAAACCACCTACCCGCGGCATCATGTGGTGTGCTGGGAAAAGCCGCGCACAGCCCAACGCGGGGGCTTCCGACCGTCCCACGGTTATGTCAGACATGTCAGACAGCGGTCCAGTACAGCATGCAGCCACCAGTAGTGCACGCAGAGCAAAGAGGTGCCTGCAGAGCTGCCTCACCACCGCTGTACCCAGCGTAAATGCAGCTCTGACACCAGCGGCCCATGGCTGGGGACAGGCTAGCGTAGTTGTGTATGAAAGCTGATCTTACCCGTGAAGCCCAACCATCAACAAGCCTTTGGGTCACCTCAAGCCATGGACTAAGCCTCTGTGTGTCCTGCAGGGGAACTTGAGATGGAGAACCCAAGCTGAGTCGGTTTGCTAAGACAAAAGAGGCTTGGTGCCATTCCTCACTGTGCTGGAGGAGTCTGGGCTGAAACGCCGATCTCGTCAGATGAAGTTAAAAACAACTCTGCTCACTTTTACTTGTTGTTCCTCCATTTTTAATGTAAACACTACACTTCTTTTGAGTTATCTCTGGAATTGTCATCTTGCATTTTGAGCAGTGTGTTGCATAATAGAAAAACATGCAGATAAAGAGGATTTTTTCCTCACGTGTATCTGCTGTCTCTCAAAAAATATTTGTAACAAACAAAGCCACAGAAGTATAAATCCACTGGTAATCTTTTTCCTCTATAGCTGTCTATCCATATTCATTAGAAACCGCGGAATGCACAGTTTTTCACAGTGTGGCTGATACCAAGCAAAAACGTATTTCAGGTATCTACATTGATTTTCCCTTCTAATTGGCATGATATTACACTATGTTACGCTTTTCATTTAGCTGAAGATAATACCCTAAGAGTTTCATTATTAGACAGTGCAGAATATCTGTCACAAATAATTTGGGGGGCAAGAGGCACAAGGTAATAATGGTTTAAAATCCACTGACTCAAACCAACACGAAGACAGACTTACTCAGCACGATAGCTACAAAAAACTTGAGAAAAACATCATCAGTAGGTTTAATGCAACCTGTCCCTTGCACTGTTTTGTACCTTGGGAATCACCTTTACAAAAAGACGTTTGTTGTGTCCTTTGAGCCTGCCTAACCAAACCTAACAGAGGCTTGAAAAAATAAATTAGCGTAAGAGTAACCCAGAAAAATTTCTACTTAGAAACATCTCCTCCAGTTGGAATTGACGCTTTAAGAAGATGCCTACTCTTACTTCAGTATCTTATTTTTGTGTCAAGGCAATCCTCAAAATACACATGGAGAGTACTACAGGCAGCGGCTGGTGCAACCCTTCATGCATCAAAATGGTTTAGGAGACCTCTGATCTCAGAAAATTATGGGAGAAAGAACGTATATTCAGAGAACAGGGTAAAAAACATACGGCTTCCCTTGCAAAGCACAGCACGCTTGGCTGTTGTATGTTGTAACCATGAAGATTAACGTACAGCAAAGAATAAATGGCTAACAAAAAAATAATTAAAAAATCCTGTTCCAGGGCAATTCAAAAAAAGGCTTCAGAGATGCCTTTAGAATCAGTTTTCTAATGAGCAGTTCATTATTTCAGGTACCTGCACGTGCCTTGCACTGCATAGAGACTGGGCAGTCATTTGCAGTTGACTCAAGCCCTGCCTCAGTACCAGCCTGGTAAATGGCACACACCTCGCTCACAAAGACAGCGCGCTGACAACACGCTGCGGAGGGACCAGGAGAGCCACGGCAATGAGGGATTAGGAAGCATCAGTTCTGAGAGATAAGAAATAAAACCTAAACGGATTCTCAGAGAGATGCCACCAGCCACACTGAAACCTGTTTCACGTGCAGTGTAAGGGAGAAGAAGTCTGAAATATTAGGAAAATGGAAAGTTGGTCTCACTGCAGTTATGCTAGATTTCCCAGGAATCCTAGGAGTCTGCAAGTGCTGTTCGCAGCCAGGCTGTTAAAACAAAACTGGGTCTGCACGAGGCATAAACAACACTCGGTGATGATCTCTGATTTTTTAAGAGATTTGCTGGCGCTCCTTTTACTCCAGCATGCTAAGAGGCAGAATGCAGACCTCGCCGCATGTCAGAACAGCTCCAACAAGAGCCGCACGCTGCTGAAACATCTTTTCCTAAGAGCAATGTGCACGATGCACAGGCATTCCAGCAGGCAGCCTTTGAGGAGCTCCGTTACAACACAGGTAAAGCAGGATTCATGCCAATGGACACAGCACCATGGACAGCAGAATATCCTAAATGCGACAAAGCTGTTTTTATCTAACACATATTGATAATAGGAGAATTTAATTGGCTGGAGTTAATATGAAATAAAAGGAAAATGAATTTTTAAGTGTTCCCTTTTAGTCAGCTTTTAATTTAACAAGAACTACAGCTTTCGACAGACATTAATCCACTGGGCTTAAACAAAGGCAGACACGCCAGGCTGATCTTTCTAAGGTGAAAGGTAAGGGGATTTTCTTAAGTGCCACGATGCAGGTTCATTCCGAGTCAGAAACACTGCAGGAGAGTCCAGGCTGCCCGCTATCACCTCACGCTGCTGGTTTTCCTGCAGGAAATCACCATGCCGCATTTCTCCTCGTCTCATCAGCCTCAACGTGACATCACAGCTCTACGTTTTATATCGTGATATTTCATTAATTTCATCATGTTCAAATGTTCTAACAAACACATCATGGTTGCAATGCTGGCGCTTTTTTTTTTTGTTTTGTTTTTAAGGCTAAAGATAACATTATTTGTATCAGTCTCGGTAAGCGGCACCTCATGCAAGTCATGTTTACGTCCCTTACCCGTAATTTTGATAGACTATGAATACACAGTTATCCAGCCTCTTCAAAATTAGTGGTGACATAAGACTGCACTGCTCATTGTTTTCACTTTTAAGCATGTCTTTACAATTCAAATCATGTTGACACATTAAAAAAAACAAGTGGAAGCCACCAGTAGGCTAGGTTTTACCTTTCGCTTCTCCTCCCTGCACGTGGAAAGGAAACAGGATTTTGTGCTCTTCAGACAAAAACATAAACTTTAGACAAAACATAATCCTCCTGCAGCTGGAGGAGTATCTATTTTATTCACCACAATTCAGCCTGCAGGGAATGCAGAAACCAAGTGCTACCCATTACCTTCTTCCAGGTGGGGAAAATACACATTTTATCCGCAGTTATTGACTGCTACCTCATGACTAAAATAACATTGGTCTTCTGCGGAACAGTTTTCTTTTTTCTAGCTCATTGGGAAGCAACGAAGGTGCCATCACCATCTGTCTTCAGATTTTAGCTCACTGGAATTTTTTGCTCGCAGAGGAGCCTCCAAAGAGAATTTGGGCGGCTGAAAGCCACAACGCGGGGAGATAGAGCCTGGCTCTGCCCGGCCCCGCCTGTGCCTCTCTCCCGTGCTGCTGAACATGCCCCGTCTCCTAAGCAGCTGCCAGGGGGTCCTGCAGCAAGCACGTGCCTGCAGCAGGTAACTCAGCAGCACTGACCGTGCAGAAGCACAGCTGGCTTCTCCATCCTGTGGCCACCGTTGCTTGAGAAGCACACCAAGGCCCAGAGGATTTGCCAAGCGAGAATACAAGGAGCTGGGAGAAGGAGCACGATGCTAGGAGTCAAAACTTTTGCATTGTTCTACACTATCAGCAGAACAAGTAACTGGGTCATTCCCAACAGAAGGCACGCTCCAGTGTTACAGGATACAGATGTGTCCCGTCCTGAGACCGCTAAAGGGGGGGGTGGGTCCTGCTGTTGTCTCCAGCAAGGAGGAAAGGATCAGGCACAAGGAGCTGGATTTGAAAATGATATCATTAAGAAAAGGAAAGATCAGATGTCACAAGGAGGTGGAAAAATTATATACCGCAAGAGGAAAGAATTAAAGCAGGTAGGAACGTCCTTGTGCAGCATTTAAGAGATTACAGTAAGCAGGAGAAGTAAACGTTACATTTGCTAATGAGCATTTTCTAAATACCTCTTGTGCTGTTACAAAATTACTTTATGTCAAAATTTCTAGTAAAAGCCTTATTAGACCTGGCATGTACTATTTTATTTCACAAATCTGTTTCGCATTGGCTCAATTAAAATTGTTATATATTTTTGGGTCTTGTGTAGGTGCCATCTGTTTAACAGTACAAGCGGGTCCTGTGATGCACTTGTAAATTTTCTGCTGCAATAATTTTTTTAATATAATGAGGGACTTTGGATACAAGAAACTGCCTATATTCGATGATTTTTTAGGTTTTGGCAGTAAACTTGCAGTGCTTCTTACCGTGTTACAAGGATGGCTCTGCATCCTATGGAAAAGCAAACAGTTGATCTACATGTTTGCACCAAAGTCATATTATTTAATTCACACTTATTTTTTTCATTTGCTTTTTCTGCCTTATTTCGTAAATGAGCTTATTTTCCCCAAATGGAATCCGTAGGGGTGCTCTCGGCTGGTTTGATATGGCAGTAGCTTCTGCCTTCACGTAGCTGCTGGGACCTGCTGAAGTCTTTCTCCAACAGACGGCAAAGTAGTTTGCAGGACTGCGCCCAGCTGTCTTAAGGAGCGCGTCTCTCGTGCTTGTTTCAGCACAAATTTGCCTCTTACTAAACTCCTGCCTAATGGAGAAACAAAACATATCTGGCAACGAGGAGCCACAACACAAGCAGCCGCCACCAAACCCCAGGAGCTCCATGGTGGTTCCTCACCTCACAAACACGTCCATGGGGATGGACTGGGCTGGGTGCTATGTTAGGAGACTGGGACCCCAAGGAGCCTTTCTATGCTGAAAACTGGCTCGTTCCCTTTGCTGAGTGAGCAAAGTTACAGAGGAGATTGAAATATCCTCCTGCACGAGCCTTGCTGGCAAGTTGGTGACTTAGCTCTTGTTGCCAGCGTGCCAGCTGTACGCTGAAGCAGCAGAAGCAGCCAGGCCTGGGAGCTCCATAACCTTCTAAGAACTTGGCCTCAGGTGTCCCTGGGAACAAGGACACCAACGCACACAAAAGCCCAGACACAAGAGGAAGTTTGCAGAGCAGGGCTCCCACCTCATCTTGCCTACAGCCACACCAAGAGCCTGGCCAAAGCACAAAGACCCAGAGAAGAAGCCCCCGGGGCCTGCTTCAAGCACCATGGACAAGGCCTGAGCAGCCCCGTGGGCAAGGCCAAGGTGGCCTCACAGGCCAGCACACGCCGGCCTGGGCCTGGAACTCCTCTGGCAGAAGCTCGCTGTGCCCAGAGCTGCACCAGCCCAAGCACACCTCCCATGCCCCTCTCAGCCACAAACCCTGTCCTGTCCAGCACTCAGTGCAATCGAGGTAAGGAATAACAAGGTACACAAGCATCTCATTAACACAACTGGGAAAGAGAACGCACCTTTTTGAGGTCCAATGGCACCTGCACAGAAGTGGATTTTGTGATGCACTCTATTGCAGAAAACAACCTGGGGACAACTCTGAGAAAAAGAACTGTAACTGTTTTTATACTTTGAGCTTGTTATTACTAATATTAACTCTCACTATTACATTACAAGCACCAAAACGCTGTTCCTGAATCACAACAAATTACAACAAAACCCCAAGTCCAACCTATTAGCTGGTTTCCCTTTAAAAAACATGGTCTCCAATTCTGCATAAGTCTCCATTCTCTTTCAGGAGAGCAGTTTTTGCAGTGTTGACAATACTGCAGCTTATTCTGAAACACTCAGTTTTGTTCCACAGTCAAGAGAGGGAGGACAGATTTCAAGCACACGAGGTACGTATGGAGGCTTTCTCTTTTCCTTATAGTGCAAAGAGCGCAGCAACCTGCAGTGCTGTGCAGGATGCTCAGCAGGATGGTCTGATTGCAAACTCTCCAGACACATGGCGCTGCCTTGTCCATCTTTGATGGCCTTATTTTTCCCTCTTATTTTCCTTCATACCCACTGAGGCTCGACTTGCTCACAGGTGGTAAATGCATTCTCCTTCCCAACAGACTGCTGGTGGGGGATGCCCTGGTTACAGGGTAAGTGAGGGCACTGATGCTGCCAGCCTCTCGGCTCTCCTAGAGCAGAGCCTTCCCTGGTGACAGTAAGGAAAGAAAAGGCTTTCCATAATGTCATAGTTTTTCTGAGACACCCTTTGAGAAATGGTTGTACCTGAAATACATCTCTCATCTATTTGTTGATTTTGCCTAGAGAACTGGAATCAGCTGTGGAGACATTCTTCCTTGACCAAATAGTCTTATATTTCCCGCAAAACTCCAGCAGCCCAGAACGTGTGGCCGAGCACCAGTGGCGCCCCTTATTTCTCTGGAGAAGCTGCGAACAGTCCAGGTGAACCTGCCTGGTCTGACTACAGAGCCACAGCAAAGCCTGTTATTTACAAGGCAAAAAATATGCACCACGAAGGCATCCTGATGCCACAGAAAGCATCTCATCTGGCATCCCATAGTGCCTTTACTCCTTCCAAAAACCTCTCCATGTTATCCATGCAATTCCTTAGTACCCGGGACAGCTGCTCGGGGTATTGTCAACACCCTGAATATATTGTATCTATTGACAGAACTGCAAAATGCTGATTAAATTATGTGCTTTAGCCAACCTGCGTAGGGAAAATTAATTGAACTGCAAAACTGATGGGTTCAGTGCTACCTTGTTGGAATAGGGAGGCTGGGCTATGTAATGCTTGATCTGCTTTTATTTGATTAGGCAAATTAGGAAACAACAGTGTGAAATGCATTATTGTACTAATGTGATGTCCAAAATGTGAATCTCATTAGAGTTCTGGCCTTGATGCTTTTTGTTTTGATTCTCTGTAAGCTGAGGAAGAACAAGTGGGCCAGAAATATATATTTTTCAAATTACAGTGGAATTGCCCAGTAATAAACACTGTATCCTGTACAAGCTTTAGTCCCTGGAACACCTCCTTATAAAAGCTGCTGGAGAAATTTAGCGCAAAATGTACTTGAAATGGAGAAGCCACGCTAGGAAGATGAGGATGGAGCCAGAGAGCGTTATGGCTTGATGCAGGTTCACGTAGAGGTAGAAGCTTTGTGGAGAAATGAAGCTCTGTGGGGTGAAACATTTAGGGCAGTGCCAACAGCGCAGCTCCCCCAGAGAATGCCTGAACAGTCAAAAAACATTTTCTAGCACTTGGTAAAACTTATCTTGGCAAAGATGCAGGTTATGGTTGTATTGGGAGAAGGAAGGAAGAAAGAAGTAAGTACAAAGGTCTCTCTGGGAGATGGGCTCAGGGGAGAGCCCGCTGCCGTGCCCTACGACCAAGGGAAGCCGGGATTTGGTGAGGAGAGAGCTGGGCTGCGACGAAGGCTGAGCCGCGCTCCAAGCGCCTGCTGCAGAACCCCCTCGCGACATCTGTCTCTTCCAGGCAAGGTTTGGATTCAAGGTCACTCCATAACACCAGGGGAGAACAAACATATGGTATAAAAGTAAAACAACACTACATTTCATCTGTAAGAGGGTTTTATGAGAAGAGCCAGTTCAGATATAAGTTGGTAAAGGGTCACTTCACAATATAGCCCTTTCAAATTGCAGTTCAAACTCAGAATTAATTATCCTTTCACTGTCTTGGGTTTTCTTTTCTTCTTTGCTTCACATTAACTGCAGCTAAAATTATTTTAAAGCAATGATCTTGAACGTCATGTCCTTCAGCTGGCCCTGAAAATCCATTTTCTGTGGAAAGCCTCCTTTCTTTTCCAAGATTTCTGTTAGCCTATAAAGCTCATCAAGGCTCTGGTTCTCTAGGGGTGTCAGATGCTCGAATAATACCCAGGTGTCTGCTGGCTGGACCACTTCCAAGGCACTTTATTAGCATGAATAGGCCAATCTGAAAGCGGTTTAACTCCTTCGGCTTTCTGGGATTGAGAGCACGTCCTGCAGCAGTGCGCCTGGTGCATGTGCATGGCTACAGACGTGAATTCTGAGGCACTGAGTTGCGAGATAAAAACAGAACATCAAGGGCACTAAGAATAGGTTGAGAGACACCCATCTGAGAAAAAATCTACTTTTTTTTCATGCAACGATACCTGTAAAGAACGTATCTTTAAGGGCAGAACTATATGGAAGCTCCCACACTTGAGAAAATGCCACTATTCCCTCCCCAGGTTAGCTCTGGGCACAACACAAAAACAAGGTGGCATTCCCACATGAAGCAGTGCATCGAAGCTGCTTCTTCCAAGCATCCCTGCAGGCCTGGCCAAGGGGACAGGGGTACAACATGGGGCACAACCCAAGCTCTGGCTGTGCTGACACAGCCCCGCAGCCAACAGGATGGGAGCCGTTTCGGGAGTGACTCACAAGTCTCCTCTGTCCTTGTGCTGATCCTGCCAAGGAGAAAACTTGCTGGCACTGACCATCGCTGCAATGCATGAGGTGCAGTCGCTGGTGACAAATGTCACGCTGTCCTGTCACTTGGACATCTTCTGAGTGCTGGCACAGCCTGTGGCCATCTGACAAAATGCAGCATGGAGCAGTATGGCAGTGAAGAAAGTGAGGCAGGGCTGAGCTGTGGGTCAACATGACCGTGCACGAGCTCAACCATTTTGAATGACAGCAGCTCGCATTCAATGGTTTCGCTGTTTAATTTTGCTTTCCTTCTGCTTCAGCCGAGGCTGCATTCCCCAATGCCTCTGCCTCCTGCCTTGTCCAGAAACATTCTTCTTCCCTATCATCTAATTTCTCATTAACCTGAGCTGGCTCCACAGATTAAAACTTTGCAGGATAATTCTTAAAACTGGGTGTGTGACAGTGCCAACACCTCTGGGCTCTTTTAAACTGCGTCTCCATCAACAAAATACCCAAAGGGAATGTCTGGGATACCACAGTTTGCTCAAAAATCAACAGGAGGGACTGACTGCAGCATCTCAGGCAGCACCTAGTTGTGTGGCAAGTAGAAGTAAGTGCTGACCTCTCACAATTATTGGTTCTCTTACCTACAGAGAGACAGCAGGTGAATACAGAACGGGTTTTGACCTATTTAGAGTTTTAATTAGTGAAAAACTTTCTTGGTAATCTAATCATCAGTGATAGCAAGGCTTGAGCAGTAATAGTTACAAACAATGGGAAGATGCAAAGATTGGTGGAGTACGAAACTTGTTATGGGTAGTGAAAAGGCAATGTATGAGCAGCCGGCTGAAATTACAGACCTGGAAAACACAGCTTGGATGTCAAGAGAAGTTTCTGGAGGAGTTCCAGGGGGATCAGAGACCAAGGTGTACCCTCAACACCCTGGGATGAATCCATTTTCAGAACAAAAGCACAAAACCTCTTGCACAAACAGCCTGTGTGATGCCATTGCCTCCCTCATACCAAATGCACAAGGGGAGAAGGAGCATGCCCCACTACCCCCAGCATCCCCTTGGTGCTGCTCGGCAGGCACGGCTGCTTCCTGACACAGGGAGTGCCATTCAGGAACCTCACAATGTTTGTGCCCTCCCTGGCAAGCAGGGCTTTGGCAAGAAAAGCCCACACCAAGAAGGCAGGGCAAGGTGAGGCTGCGTCCCTGACTGAAGCAAGCAACCACAGAATCAGAAAGAGCAACCGAGCATGTGAAGAACCTGTCATCACACACTTAAAATAACAGTGAGCAGATGCCCCTGGCTTCCCAGAGATTGGAGAAAACTTCAGCCCCCTTCTTGGAGCTCCAGCGATTTGCCTTAGAAGCAAATGAATCAGAAGAAGCTGCAGGTTGCTGGTCACAGCTGATGCGTGATATCAAGATCTGTGTCACATTTTAACCAGATGCGGTTGATCTGTTTCCTCTAAATGTCAGCCACAAAATGTTTTGTCGTTTGCTAAGTCAAAGACTGGAGAGGAGGTGACAAGTGCTCCAGCAGGAGAAGAGGAAGCCCAGAGATCACACACTCCACACTTTCAATGGTCAAAGCCATTCAGACCAGTTACTGACTAGGACAGGCCAATAACAGCTGGACAGAGAGGAACATTACGAGGTTCAACAGGGCCAAGTGTAGAGTCCTACACCTGGGGAGGAATAACCGCATGCATCAGTACAGGCTAGAGGATGACCTGCTGGGAAGGGAGCTCTGCAGAGGATCTGGGTGTTCTGGTGGACAGCAGGTTGGCCATGAGCCAGCAGTGTGCCCTGGTATCCTGGGGTCCATTAAAAAGAGCATGGCCAGCAGGTCAAGAGAGATGATCCTCCCCCTCTGCTCTGCCATGGTGAGGCCACGCCTGGAGTGCTGTGTCCAGTTCTGGGCTCCCCAGTTCAAGAAAGACAGGGAACTTCTAGAGACAGTCCAGTGAAGGGCCACAAAGGTGATGAGGGGCCTGGAGCATCTCCTGTGTGAGGAAAGGCTGAGAGACCTGGGGCTGTTCAGCCTGGAGAAGAGAAGGCTGAGGGGGGATCTCATCGATGTTTACAAATACCTAAAGTGTAGGAGTCAAGTGGATGGGACCAGGCTCTTTTCAGCGGTGCCCAGCAACAGAACAAGTGGCAACTGGCACAAACTGGAACACAGGAAGTTCCATATGAACATGCAGAAAAACCTCTTTACTGTGAGGGCGACAGAGCACTGAACAGACTGCCCAGAGAGGCTGTGGAGTCTCCTTCTCTCAAGATATTCAAAAACCACCTGGATTCTCTCCTATATAACCCACTCTAGGAAATCTGCTTTAGCAGGGGGGTTGGACTCGATGATCTCCAGAGGTTCCTTCCAACCCCTACGATTCTGTGATTCCTAAGGCCTAAAAGAACACCAGAACAGTGGTAGCAGTTCAGACCAAGCACCCACCTAGCCCAGCTTCCTGACACCCAGCAGACAACCCCAGAAGAGTATAAAAATAGAAGAACCTAAGAAAAGCACAAGCACATGTTTTCCCTGCACACTCTCCACAGGCCACGGTTACAGCTCAGGGATGCCCCGATTTGTATCTACCACTGCCCAGGTCTCTTAGTCTCACTCCCACCCTTACACAGCAGCTCTCAGACTTCCCCTGAAGCTCTCAGTGAGGTGCAAGCTGGGGTGCAGATGAGAAGACAGCGCATCTCCCTGCTCCTCCACCCTCCTGCTGGTTCCCAGGGCCCAGGTGCAGATTTGGGCATCCATTTCTCATCAACCACCCGTTTGCTTGCACTTTAGCTAGGGAAGAAAACCGAATTCTTTTTCATGGACAATGTCACAAGACATTTCTGAAGATATTTTTACAGTTTATGTAAGTTTTGAGGTCGTGTTGCAACCAGAACAAAGTCCATCAGACAGCACTAACCAAGGTTTTGGTAAACGAAAAGGCTTCCAGAGACCGATCATTTTGCAAGCGTTGCCTTCACAAAACAAAGGTAAATACATTGTGCAGAAGGCAGTTTTACAAACGAGGCATTATGTTCCTGTCTGATGTTCATTTCAGACTCTTTACACATCAGCTCACCTATTTAATGACAATTAACAGTAGCTTCCTGACAGTCTGCTTTGCTGCTAGAAACCCTGTAGAAGAGATTCGGGAGGTTTTGCATGAGCTGTTCTCTGCATCGCCTGCCTGCACCTTGCTGCCTCCAGTACTAGGCAGGGAAATCTGGTGCAGAGCCTGATGACAGCTGAGGGTCACTGCACTTACTGGGAAGCATTTCAGATTGAAATAATCACTTTTTAAGGAGGATGCAGTAGGCACAGCACATCACAAATCCCATCCAAGCTCTGTTACTATTTTTGCTGTCCGCAACAAGTAGGTCAGAATATCCTGTGCCTTGCTTCAGCTTCTCCTTGGTACTTCCCAGAGAGTCCCGCAGCGATGCCCCAGCCGCACACCAGCTGCAAGTTGCTTCCTGACCCATGCAAAGCTCTCTTTCTTTCCTGACAGGTAAGGTTTGAAAATCTCCATGTTAGCATGCGCAATACTGGGCACAGAACCACCCAGTCAGTAACACACTGCTACGGCTTTTATCCCTGTGCCTGCTGGGGCACCTTGCTGTATTGGAGAAACCTTAAGCTCAAGTCCTCCTAGTGCTGCCCCTGATCCTGTCCCAGTCTGCTCTGACATGCACACCAAATCCCTGTTTTCTGCAGGGAAAGGAGATGTAGGTGCCGAGCTGAGGCCCTCCTAGGTGAAGCACGTGTGTGCTGGTAGATTCCACGTTCATGATATGAAAAGATCACGCTGATTGCCCTCGGTTCCTCTAAACCAAGCTTTATGGTAATCCTCTGTCAAGTGACAAACATATGGACTGCAGGACTTCTCCGAAACTAGCCACTAACATTTTTGTATCTGTAACTAAATCAAACCAGCTGATGGAGTGGCTTTGCTACTTCAAATAATTTCCTCTGAACAGACCATCTGGTAACCGCCAAAAGTTGCCTTTTTTTTTTTTTTTTTTTAATTTATTTTATTTTGCAGGGCGGTACTATTTGACACACAATGTTTGTGTCCAATCCAGCCAGCACAAGTCAGCTGAAAGACTCATTTCTCTGGCTCCTGCAATTTGCTTTTAAAGCTTTAGAAGCACTGAGGGGAAAGCTTCTCTTCAGAAATGGAAGCATAACATTTCTGATTTTCCTCACGCATAAGAAAATGACACAAACTATTTTTTCAGGCCATTGTGGTTTCCTTCCCTGAGACAAGCCTTTTTCTTAAAAGATGTAGGTGAGGTTTTTGCATGTAACAGAAGAGTAACACTGATCATCTCGGAAAGAACGCACAGCTGGCCAGAGCACTCAGTGATCTCAGTCAGAGATGTAATGCCTTCGGTTTCCACAAACTGCAAGCTCCGTGGTGCAAACTCCCCGCTTCCAGTCCCCACCAGAAGTCTGTCCCCTTTGCTTCCTTTGATCCAAGGGCTGAATGTGTCCTTGCAGTTCTGGCTGCCCCAGTGAAGGCCCACAAGGCAGCCACAGATCCGAGCTGCCCTGCACCATTGCTGCACTCTGCACAATTAAACACTTCCTACTGACGATCTCATTAGCTGCCCAACGCAATGAAAACAAGGCACAAACACAGAGAGAGAGACCGGTGATGGGCAATTGTGCCTGTGGCAGAGGAGGCCCTGAACACAGGGCCTTGTCCGGCCTGCTGCCAGCCCAGGCTGGGCATGCCATGGGCTACAAACTCTTTGCGCTGCATGATTTATTCTTTTGATGCCACAGCTACAGGCCTTGTCTATGCAACCAAGGAAAACACTTTACATTGCCAAACATTGCGTAGTGCAAGGAGGCCGGTGCTGCAGCATTAGGAAAGAGCTGGCGAGTGAGAAGTTTCCCGTAGCTGGGCACCCAAACACACTGAGGAAATATGAGTCCTTGGGAAGAGTGAAAGGAAGTTCATGGCTTCTGCAGGACGGGGAGCCTGAGCCCAGGGCAGACTGAAGGGGAGGAGAGAAGAGGAGCCGCTAGCTTCGGGCCCGAGCTGAAGAGAAAAGCAGCATCACCAGCAAGAGCTGGAGGGATAAATTAAGCACAAAGGAAAAGCCCTGGCAATGACGCTTCAGCCCTGAACGACCCATGTCCTCCCACAGTGCCCCAGGGACACTCCAGTTTCGAGGCAGGGCAAAGAGGGGAGTAGAGGCCCCGCTTCCCAGCACACAGAAATCTGTAAGACGAGGCAGAGGCGTGTGACAGTGTTCATCAGTACCTGTAGAGGACAGCTGGAAGCTCAGCTGGGACACCCGCTGACATTGCCTAGCAAAGCTGCCTTTGGCTCACCAAGGTGTCCAAGATCAGGCCTTTTCCCCCCCAGAGCCCCCCAAAATGGACTCTGCTCCTCTCTCCCTTAGGGATGAGGCTGTGCCCTCTGATATATGCCACATCTAGAGGAACTTTGTCACCTGTACAGAAGCGACTTTTGGAAGTGGACAGTGTGATGCTCTGTCCAGTGGCACCAGGCGACAGCTTTCTCCCCTGCCCACAAATGCACCCACAGGGGCAGCACCCAGTGACAAAACGCCTGCAGGACAACGAGACTGCTTTTATTTCTATTCGTTTCTTGTTACGTAGCTGCTTCAACCAGCAGCTGAAGTTAAATAGGACTGGCTTAAAAGGTAAACGTTTGTCACAGCTTTCTCATCAACTATATTAAATATAGTCATAAAAAAAGCCCCACAATATTTTCTGTATTTGCTGAAGGATGACGTCCCTCCTTGCCTTAAGCGTGTGCCAGATTACTCATAAACCTGGACCATATGCCACTGCAATTTACTGATGGGCCCAAGCTGTTTTGGTAGATACAAAATCCGAGGGGATTAGGGAGGCTCGATCCACGCTGAAAACAGAGCAACAGTGGTGGGGCAGCTGCTTGCTCTCTTTGCTCAGTCTCAATTTAGGTCAGTTGCCAACAGACCGCCCAAAGGCGATGCTGGAGAGAGCTGGGCTGCACCGGGCACCACTGCCATTGGGCGCAGACCCGTCTGTGTGACCGGTTTCTTGCATTTCATGCTGGAGTTGGGCTGCCAGAGCGGAGCAGGCAAGCCCCCAGTTCAAAGCGTTTGCACACACCTGGGGGCTGTGGTTAAAGCCCACATGGGGGAGAGAAAGGAGCAGAGTCAGTTCCCAAAGACAGCTCAAGCAAAGCTTCCTCGTGTAAACCTTGCTGGGGGCCCATCCAGAACGTGGCCAGCAACCAGTGGGTTACCATAGCAGTGTTTTTGTTTTCCCTAGCCCAGCGAGGGAGCCGCTCTCCAAGAAGGGACGGGCAGAGCTCAGCTGAAAGCACTGCCTGAAGCACTGCCCAGAACGAGGGGCTCAGGCAGCCAGGTCCTGGCTTCTTCCTGAAGAGACTAACACTCGCATAAAATACCAAATGTCACAAGTGATCTGCTGATTCAAGAGAAGCCAGTTTAATCCTTAGCTGTACACACAGTTCAGCTGGCCCATGCAGCTACATACATCCTCACTAGATCACTGGATTCTCCTTCTCCTCCCTGTTATCTTAAAATTTCATCTCCCCTAAGCAACAAGACCAGCTCCTCCATGCTCACATCTGCCCTTGACACGATGACAGGCTTGTCACCAGGGAATTACAGAACACAACAGCAAGCTGCAGGCTGAGCATGGACACCCTGTGTTTCTCCACCCAGATGAGCAGCACTTCAGTGCACATGGAATCTCAAAGCTGAATAATCTGAACCTTGGTTGCAAATACTCCTCCCCTGGCTGTGATTTGGGACTGCAACTTCTCACCACTTGTAAGACACTCACAATCAACACAGCTTGACTGATTCTCCGGCTGCTGGAGCTAGCAGAGCACTTTGCTCAACACAGTGGTTTTGTAGCCTTGCAGGGATCTGTCGCACTGCAGATTTCACTGCTTCGTACAAGCAGATCTGAGCCCAGCCACTATTATGTAAAGATCACAACTGTAATTTTATGTTTTTCACCTTGACAGCTGAAAGGCATCAAAAAGCTACCAAGTTGCAACTGCAAGGCTTTAGAGATCAATATGATGGAGTTTAAAACTTTGACGAAGACACCTCAGCTCCTGTGCAGGCTGAGGCAGCTGCAGGCTTGCAGCTGCATCACTCGGCTGCTCCCACCCAGACACACGTGCCTTCACGCTCTGACCCTGGTGTGCAGGAGGAACTGTTACCCCAACCCTTCGGAGCCACCCACTAGGCATGGCACCAGCAGCACTTAGTTCCTTTCAGACCTATTACTCCTCCTCTCATTAGAACGCTGAGGACCCCATTATATTGTGTCCCATCTGCTGTAACACATATTGGCCCTAAATCATCACTTATGCTAAAATCCTTTTGTATCAGTCTGGCAAAGTAAGGAGTCTCCATGGCTTTGTGAAAATGAGCCCCATACATCCAGCAACGGATTGCCAGAAGCTGAGGACTGTGATGTCTGATTGGAAAAGCATTTACTTGTTTTCCTACAGATTTGTCTTCCTTAAGTTTATTTGCCATTGCTGTGTCCCCTGGTGACCCCAACATGCACACGCTCTCTCTTCTGGGCCAGGGTACCTGAGACAGACTGCTGTGACTCCCTGCTTCTCCAGCCCAGATGTGCAATGCAGATGGGGTTTGCAGAAAGGGACAAGGTCTGGCTGGTCATAATCATTTACAACTTTTATTAAACCCATTTTCCTTTCTAATTATTATAATAGTTCCTGAAAATATCGTCTGTGGACTTTAAGTGTCTCATTATTGTATATTTTAATGAAAACTGTAGAATTATCTTGTGCTCAGTGCCACATGGCCCCATATAGCAATGACAATACTAAATAATTTTTAAAAATTTATAGTTTACAAGATGTATTTCCCATCTGTGGCAACACAGTAGCTCCCAAATGCATTAAATTTCATTACATTAACAACACCTCTTAAAAACAATTGGCTTAAACTCCACAGGATGGCTTTATAATGACTGGAAAAGTGTGTTGTAATGTATACACATGTTGAAGATTAACAGTATCTGAGTGCCACCAAAGCAACTAAACTCCATGTCCAAACCAAGCGCTTTTATACTTTGAAGTAACGCATTACTGTTCAAAGTACTAATCCCATTAACACAAAGAAAAAGTAGTTCCTCTTGGCACTTTGGAAAAGCACAGCCCGACAACTGAAGCTACGACAGCAACAAAAACCTGTAGAGTTTAAAGTGTAATGTCTATAAAATGATTAATCCCTGGGGTGAGATTAGTAGGAACTTCTTCCCTTCTCTCCCCAGAGACATTCTCTGTTATAAGGCAAAAATACACGAACTGTGCCCAACTTAAAAATTGATTTTGGGATGTAAGCCAGACCAGATGGTTAGAAAAGCTAAATACCGTTGATTTATTTCTTACCCTTTACAAAGCAATATTAGAGACAATGGACCTTATCAGAACAAATGAGAATAAACATGGGGATGCAGACTCAATAGAAAATTAACAACCAAAACTACCAGCTTCTATTATGCTATGATTAATTGTGAATTTGTGCAAGTATTATCAGCAAAAAATGTCTAGCTTTATCTAATAAAACCAGCGCCAAGTTAGGCAACCTTCTAGTCAGCGCTCTTCAATTTGCAAGACACTTCAGCATGAAAAAAGTAGAGAAGATGCCAGGCTTTGTGCTGTAAATTCAGCTGGAAAATGAGCTTAAGCACCACCCCACTCCCAAACCCCAAGAAAGCAACAGAAAAGCCAAGACAGAAAACACCACAAACTGAAAGCTTCTGTGCAATTGCACCCACCAAATCCTAGATGCAACCACAAGTCTGGCACCCTTCCTCTCCCATTCTCACCAAATCCCCTGCATGCCTCAGTTTCCCCACCCGGCGTCCATGGGGACCGCTCACTGGTGCTGCGGCATGGCAGACATTGCCATTGCAGACCTCCCCAGCCCTCTGACAGCAGCAAAAGGCGCGAGATACTATTTCCTACATTGTGACTATTGAGCACTCCTTGTAAACAGGTTATATTAATTACTTAACAAATGTTTACCACTTGTCCTGTATCACCCTCAGGTTCAGCCATCTCTGCAGAGAAAATATTCAATGCTGCTTAACTGCTGTTGGCAACAAGAGGAAATGGACTCTGCGATGAAAATGTTCAAGGCCTGTTATTTGTGAGATGCAGCCGAGATGGGACGTAATGAATTTAGCCCGGTTGCGCTTCATTTACCATAGATAACACATATAATAAAAGTTTAGTTTATACTCTGGTGCTGCCATGCATTAATTTCTCATTATAACTGCAAAGACTTTTTATTTTTATTGGGACCCGTAACAGCATTGTGGTGTGTTAATTATCAACGACGTAACAAAAATGCAGCAAGCTTTTCTTCCTTCCTTCTGCATGGGCACAACACAAACAGAGGAGGCCAGCAGGTGGGCCAGTATTAAGCTGGCATGCTTTATGAGACAATGGCTGCAGCTCAGAGGGCCTAGATGCAGAGCCCTGAGCGAGACAAGGGGGTCACCTGCCCCCAGCACACAGCCACATCCCCACCACGTGCTGAGCCTCCTCTATCCCCGGTTACCCTGCCAGCCCACTGACAGCGTGCCTGGAGATGTACATATGGCACCACTTGGTGAGGGCAGGCCCTTTTGGCAAAAAGGGAGACACAGGCACCAGAAAGTTAGCACGCATGATCAGATCTATTTTAGGATATCCTGGTCTGTTGAACATCCTGGATATCAAGAAAGCTGTAATCCCACATGTCAGACTCATCAGTAGTGAGACCACAAAGGTGATGTCAGTCCTAAAACGTGGCTAGCAGAATGCAAGCAAGCAGCAAGTGATCACATCCTGCCTTTGCAAGAAGTGGTTTCCTCCAACACTTGACCACTTTGAGGCATAGGCGCTGCTGGCAGTGCCAGTAAGGCCACATGTTATCAGCACAACGACAATTTCTGCAAGTTGTTGGGTCTTTTCTTAGGAGAGGAGGAAAACCAGCACCTTAAAATCTAAGATTCGTTTCACGTTCATCTCCAGGCAAGGAAAGCAGCTGTTTTCTGCTGCTGCACAAAAAGACTTCTTGGAAAACAGCTTATCTGCTTGTAGATTTAATTAGGTCATATTTCCCAACTCTTCCACACCATCCTCAAAGCACAGCCAAAGAGAAAGGAGCAGCTGGGAGGAAGGGGAAGACTTTTAAGGAGCCACTGCAAAGGGTACACCTCTTAAACTTCCAAAAAGCTGAGGCTTACTAAGAACGAGAAAACAGCAAAGGCACACAGGAAGGAAATCCAAATGCAGAAAGACACCCACCGCTTAGCCAGCCCACAAAAGATTGAGATACATATTAGGTAACATAATCCTTCAAACCAGATGTCTTCTACAAAACTGAATCCTTAAAAACACGCAGAGTGCCTTTTTTTCCTTTCACTAACATTAATATTCTGGAAAACTACACACTGGGTGCTGCTCCAACTGTTAATGCTCCAAGGGCTGAGGGTACGGTGAGTCACTCCGCTACATACCGTGACCTTTTGAAAACCCTCTGCAGAAGTGAGCAATCAGCTGCAATCAGGAAAGCAAAAAATATGCAAACTGTTCTTTCTTAAGGGCTCCTTGCCAGTGTCAGGACTGAGCTCTGATCTGATGCAAACAGGTGCAAAGCTCCTGGCAGCAGTAACTTACGGCCTCAGAAGTAGTCTTGCAGATTTTTGCCCAGAAGAGAAAGGAGTTGCTGGTCCCATGTTCTCTTAACCAAGCAGAAAGGAGAGGTTTGTGCAAAGGTGCGATTGGTGTCAACAGTCCTTTCGCCTTCCTTGATGAGTTTTTCTTTCAATTCAAGAGTCCAAGGATGAAAGATACACCTCAAAGTGCTTTAAATTAGGCAATTCCACCTTGGTCGTGGGCTTCAAACTTGTGAGTCTGTGGCTACCAGTTGCAGAAATATGACAGCACATTTGGCCAGGTAAGGCACTATTAGGCTAGTTTTTTCTTTTACCTCAACACAACAGCAAGGTGACAACTTCATCACCATGCCTACAGACCTGATAGTGTTTTTTCAGCTACCTCCTAATTTGTGAGGAGATCTGTGGGCAATTTGCATGGATGGGGCTTTGCACAACCTGTCAGGTTAAAAGTGGACAGCAGTGAACCCTTCCTGTTCCACCGGTGAGGTCCCTGTTAGTCCATTCATCATATGTCAGTTTTCCAGGGCTTTGATACTGGGCACCACAGAGACCTGAGCTGTTGAATAACCACTTTGATAGACGTGCTTGCTTTGCAGCAAGGCATTAGAGATTGGCAGATGAAGTCTGCACGCTCCCTGAGCCAAAAGTAAACTAAAATAATTCGGAAGGATTGACAACTTAGCAGTAATGGAGCGAGTAGGCTGCCAGCTGGATGTGGAAAGGTTAGAAATCCTTCCTTCTCTCACTGAAGACACATCAAGTGCCAGGCCAGCCTGGGATGACTTTGCAGGCTATGGTTCACCCTACGGCAGTGGCGAAGTAGGTGCTCCTCTGGGGACAAGAAAGGACTTCCACATCACTCAAGAGTTTTGGGGAATTAGAGTCTGTTGGAAGCAGAGCTTTCCCGTGGGTGGGGGCCCAGGCCCTGCAGGCAGGAGGGAGTCTCCCATAGTGCAGGCGTGCTTTGTTTATGCAGCTCCTCAGCAAGCCAGAGAGCTGGGACTCTTTTCTGACACGTGGGGCCTGTGCTGCTCCGGGCTCATAGCAACGGGGTGGACACAGGCCGCGCCCTGAGCCAGGGGCAGCGACTGCATGAAGGCTTTGCCAGGCCTACTGAGTGGGAGCCATGGTAGAGCTTTGCAGCTCTGGACAGAAGAACAGGAATGTACTGCTTCTCGTCAGACTTCTCCAGCCTTTTTACTGCTGTCCTGTCCTTCACTGCAGCTGCAAATTGCAACTAAGCCACATTGCTATTCACTTCATTTTCTCCATTTGGCTCCTTTAATAGATTTCTCAGCTGAAAACTGAGCATGGTCTGTGCTGCAATTCATCTCTTCCTGACCTTTTCTTCCCTTCTACAGTTTCAGGATCTTCATTTTGTCAGGAGGGCTTTCTAACCTTCCTTCTGCATGGCCTTGAGCCTGGTCCCAGGCTACATGACTGGTGGTGGGGTGGGATGGCCAAAATGCACTTACGCACTTCCATGGGAAGGTTCTGAACCAGAGCAAGACCTGGCAGAAGAGGGTGGCCCAAGGCAGTCCCGGAGATCAGATCCTCTGAGGAATAACAGTTAGCAGTGAGGAAGTTAAAGCTCATTTTCACTAGAGAGGAAATCTGATTTCTCATGGCTGTCTTGAAGCTTAAACTGTTAAGTAGAGATGTGTTACTTCTAAGTACTGCACTTATTCAAGTATAAGGTCAAGACTGCAACAGCTTGGAACTGGCAGAACCTCACGTGTTGTAGTTTCATGCAATTTTACCTTTCCAGTGCTTCCAGTTCAGTCTTAGCTGTTTAGCAATTCTAACTGGTTCTTTCATGCTTATACAGGCCAACTAGGGGACTGTCCTCAAGTTTTTTCCATTTTATTTATAAAAGTTTTGCTCCAAGTTTGTATCAACCAGCGGCTACAGCCACATGCGTTAGAGGCCAGATTTTACATTTGGATCTTTGATCTGAACAGAAAGGCAGATAGCTCCCTACGCATACATTCTGTGCATGATTTTACACAGCAATTACTTCGTCTAAGGTCAGCTCTAACTTACACTCAGAAACTTGCCTCCAGACTCACATTTTACAGCTTGTAGTGTACAAATACTTGACACGGGATAGCAACACCTGCTTTTGGGATCTGTGGTCAGAAAGGCTCAGGAGACATAGATCTGGCAATACATACCTTTGGCGTGAGTGCAGAAAACTGGTGGTTCAGAAGTTCAGAGTTTTTGATACTTCAAAGGGAGCAGTTAGTACAGCTCTTAGAATTGTACATGTGAAGATGGGAGGGAATAGAATTGTTCCCAACAGCCTTTAGCAAAAAACAAATCTAATTCATACCATATGAAAGTTGCTGCTCTTACAACAAAGTTGTTGCCAAGTTGCTGAGAAATGGTGACGGGAGATGCACTCTGAGAACTGCTGCAAAGGACATTTTGAACTGGAGGCAAACAGCATGTTTAAAAAGGAAACTGTCCATAAAATAGAAAGCAGTTGTGGTTCTTTGCTTTCCAAAATACCCATTTCCATAGTAATTGCTGTAGAGTAACAGATTGCCACACTGGTACACCACTGGCTGCATTCACAGCTCCCAGCTCATGTCTCCCAGGTACAGAAGTCTCAGCTCCAGGAACACAGCTGAGCTCAAGAAACACATCCCAGGGCTGGGGGACATCAGTAGGACTGTGTGGCCATCACAGTGGGGTCTGCTCTGGCCCAAAGCCTGCTCTCTGGCTTGAGCTCCAGTTTGCTCCTTATCTTGCCTAAGGCATCTTTGCTCATCAGAAAAACAGAAAAATTTTTCATTAGTGTAACACCAGGAAAACTTTTTGTCACATGCAAAGCACCTTCTCTCTAGATCATGTATGAGGCAGAGCTGCCCTAATGCTTCCCAGAACTCAGCACGTACTGTTCCTTTACAACTGTTACAGCTCAGCTTCCATTCAGTCCTGAGCCAACCTGTGCCGAACCAGCTATGTGACCACTTCAAGCACAGTCTGCACTTCTCTGTTGCTCAGATTCCCTGTGCTGCCTCTGTAGGAGAGCAACGTTCTGCTGTTCGCATCACTCACGCAGCGCAGAGGCTTGGTGCAGCAGCTGAGGTGAGTCAGAAGGCTGCGAGTTGGAGATGCTCCTTGCCTCCTGACTTGCAAAAACAAAGCGGCCCCTCCTTGGGAGGAAGAAATGGCAGGAAAACGGGACAAAAAGTCTTCTTGCTGCATCTGCTGCTTGGTGTTGAGTGACGATATGGAAGTCATGTGACATAGCTGGACCCACCTAACAATCTCCCATCTCAATTACACAGGCAGGTCTGGAGAAGGCGTCAGCCCCTTCTCTGTTCCTCCAACACTTCAGCTTGTTCTCTTCCAGCGAGCACCCTCCCCTCTGTGGGAGTGAGGCGGACACGACACGTGCTGGGAGAGCAGAGCGCTGCACATGTCTGACTTTGGCAGCCAGCTCTGCATTTTTTTTGGCCCTGACAACACACTGATGTTCTGGATCTCTCATTTCCAAGAGTTTGTGTAATGAGAGCTGCCCTCTGAAAACTGACAGCATGATTACAAAAGAGAGGAGGGTACTGAATCAAACCTGAGCTCCATCTCAACAAGAGAAAAACCTGAGAAAAAAACAAGCCGCCACACTTCAGTGCCCATTGGGCAACCCAACCTCCTGAGGCTTCCTGCACAGGCCTGGCTGCATCACTTAAAAATCCTATGCTTAACTGAAACACAGACACAGCAACGCCAGGGTCTTCCCATGGAATAAAAGATGTTCTCGTTTGTGTACCTTGCAATAATGTCCTGTCTCAAAAAGAATTCAAGGCTTACTCAAAACAAAGAAAGAATGAAAATAATGCTGGTTACAGCCCTCAGAGAATAGCTGGCTTTTAAGAGGTGTTCTGAAAGCGAGAGACTAAGGTGCTCATGGGGACGCCCCACACTCTGGTGCCTATGGCTCTACTCCTCTCAATAGAGAAAACCAGGAGGCCGCAGCTCCCACCTGCCCTGAGCTGCCCGCCCACAGACCACTTCCAGCTGCTGTTGCCAAGAGCTGGACATCATAAAGGCCGCCACTACAGTCTTCCAGTCCTTTCCAGCACAGCTAAGCTGGTGAGACAGGACAGAGAGACCTGCTATCAAGGGCATTCTGTGGTACCTGTACTGACTGTCATCAGCTGGTACTTTGGCCATCCAGCCTGACTGCTTCTCATTGGGACTCTATGTTGTGAGGGACTGTACAGCAGTCCTCTCCTTTTTTCAAAACAAAGCGGTGACATTCCAACTTCACCACCCTGCTGCCGCGCACAAAACACAGCACAGACCAGGAGCAAGAGCAGGGATTAACACTGGATACTACAGAAACTCTAAATATATCAAGTGCTACATCTTTCCATGGAGCTTGCAAGTCTTTTCTCTAGCTCCTCTAATATAGAAATTTCTCTGATTTCTTACCTTGCATACATTTGGATATTAAAATAAATAACAAATGTAGTTCTGCTGTAGGCTTTGAAAGATTCCCTGACAACTGTCAAAACCAATGTAAAGTTTGTATTTCTCTTAAAAATATATCTTTTTTAATTCCTGCTTACATGATTAGGTCTTGAAGCACAGATGCATGCAATCACTATCTTGGAGTACATCATAAATCTCTGCTTGGTGTTACAGCAAGAACAACAGAAAACCTGAAGTGCTTCAGGCAAAACATTCAATAAGAATGTTCAAAGTAATGTCATGCGTTGAGTGAGGTTTGTTTTCATGCTGAGAGCGTGCTAGTTTGTCCAAAGCTACAGTAGCAGCACTAGGTTACTCTCAGGCAAACTGGGCTGCGACTTACTGCCTGTCGGCTACCTTGGAGCAGGTGTTCAGGTGCCCTGCCGTATCCCCCATCACCTCCACACTTCTCAGGCACCACGAGTCTCTTCTCCTCCCCACTTCCCTCAGCTGTGCTTGAGATCCCATGCCCTAAAATCAACTTTCAAAATTGGGCTGGTTAAATTGCGGGAAACTTCCGTGGGGGTGAATGGAAATCAATTTCATTCCAGTTTATGTCAAATATAGCTTAAATCACCAAGGGACCAGGTTAAATTCAAGCAGTACAAGGCAGGTTCAAAATAAGCGTCTGCAAGACTTCTTCTAGCAGCACAGTGAAATAGCTTACACCAAGTTAATCCCAGCACTACTTGGTCTGAAACACAGCTTTTGGGCTCTGACACTTGTGCTTAAGCTTACTACTGAAATAAGCTTATTACCAAAAACAAGCACTGAGGAGGAACGCTCAGGATGTGGCTCCATTACTGCCACGCCAGCGCAGCCGCACCAGGAGCACTGTGCTATACTGTTCTCTTGCCTAAGACCCTTGTCTCAGATGGAGGTTTATGGAGCGTCCTCACTTCAGCCACCACTCTTCCTCCCTGCTCCTCCACACAGCCTGTGCAGACAACAGCTTCAGAAGATGGCCTCAGCCACAAACACACATCATGTCTGAACTGATTTCGGACCTCTTGGTATTTACAGCAATTACAGTGTTCGACTGCTCCAGGTTATTCATCAAAAGACACAAGACTTTCTTCTCTGGGGCTGGGAAACTCAATCTATTCAGAATAGCAAATGACTATGCAGACACAACCGATGCTCAGGCAAAGTGGAGGCCTGGAGGCCTACGGACACCTGTGCACCATGCGCTCGGCTCTCAAAGAAAGCAAGTGCAGTAGGGTGGTTAGTTGGTGAAATACCTTTCTTCCACTTCTTTTCAAAATGAATTACAATCGCCTGCTGAAAGTATAGCTCCCAATTACATATAGGCATTATAGTAGTATATATAATGACTAAACAGTACAGTGACAACTCCCTAACCTTATAATTAATAACCTTATTAACCTTATAATCATGCATTAAAAATAAACAACCCTGAGATTCCTTTAAAAGTGTAAATGTCAACTACTGATCACCCAGGCCAACGCTGTACAGCAAGAAGCTATGTGCAGCAGCTCACTGCAACCAGAAAGTACCGGGCAAACTTACAAGTGAAACAGAATAAGAGGGTTTAAAGAAAAGCATAAAACAGTACCAGGCATGAATCTCACAGCACTGCTGGCAGCAAAAAAATAAGCAGTTTGGAGGTGCTGTAGGGACCACGGCACATCGATAGTGGTTTTGAATAGGAGCTGTGGGATAAGGATGCCTGGTAGTCCACAAGAAATTGCTTGATTTGACAGCAGTCCTCTCCTGAAATGCTTGGAGGTGTTAAGTGAAGCAGAAGGAACTTGTGGGCAAAAATACACCACATTGCAGTTTGACTCTGAAGGCAATTTACCATTTGGACATATTAGAAGATTGCACATGTTTTTGGGTTTTGAAAACATGCGTGTATGGACTTTGCTTAGTGAAAACATTGAATATCAGCCTTCCATATTAACCAAAATCAAAATTTCACATTATAAATGAACACCTAACATTTACAAATCAAGTCAACACTGGAACTAAGGGACTCCTAAAGAACAATATAAACACAAACCTTGCCTCAAATAATTAAAAATCTAAAGAGAACTATTAAAAACATTTCTTTACAAAACTAACCACTATGCTGGAAGCAGTTTCTGCTAAGCAGAGCCCATTCTTTTCTCATCCATACATCACATTTCTTCTTGCACATCTGCCTTGTGTGTTTTCCCATCTTAAAATACTCACGTCAAGCAATTTTTGTAACACTGCTGCACACTGCATTCTCACATGCTACAGACAGCAGCAAGGTGCAGCATTTATGACAACAATATAGTGATGAAAATACTGTTTAGGCCATGCGCTCCTGGCTGGTGCTGTTTCTGACTAAGTCCACTTTCTTTCACATAACAAGAAGCTGTTTGGGATGGTGCAAACGACATTTTTTCTCTGCTCCAAACACTCCTTCATGTCTGTTCCCAGTCTTATTTTCATTCCTACGCACGTGTTTATAAGAAAATATATATTTAAAATACTGTTATAGCAGAGTTCACCAAGGGATGGCATTACCCTAATGCTAAAAATAGTTCACTGATCAAACTTCTACTGTTGTAAGATGAACTTGGACTCCATTCAGTCAGTACAGTGCCTTCAGGGGAGCTTTAGCAGAAAGCTTTTTAGCAGAAAGTTCCATTTCTGCTTCACCATTCCACTTAGACCAGTGTTTGGAACAGCGTTGCTCACTGAGAAGCAGGTCTCAATGTCTGAGAAGAGCAGCACCAGCTGTGAGCACCTCTAATGCAAGGAAATAGCCACCGAGAGAAGTTGATCCTGGCTTTTCACACCACCGTTTTTCTCATGTTTTGATGCAGATGCAAACAGTGCCTCTGACCAACTCAGGCTCACCGAATACTGAGACACCGGGGTCCACATGGCTGATGGAGGTGAGGCAAGTGGCGTTTTGCTCAGGTGCAGTTGGATGCTGAGCCAAAGCCTGCCAAGGGGAACAAGATGTCACTGGAGCTTCCCTGAGGCCTTTGCAAAGACCAAGCGAAGAAAGAAGGAGTAGCTTCACAGGATAATGTGAAGCTACTGAAAAAGAACAAACTGGAAAATGGTCACCTGTAAAACATAAAACCAAAAGACTTCTCAGCACAGCACGGACAGCTGCCTAGAAAACAACTCCAGCAGGCTATCTGATAGGGCAACAGGCACGTGTACCTGTAAGAAAAAGGCCTAAACCCCTGCCAAAATGCTTTCCATGTACCAAAACGGCTTTCCAGTGTGACACTGCTACTTAGCTATGTTTTTACAACGAGCTACCTCACCATTGTGTTTATTTCTAATCTATTAGTGACTAGGCAACCCAGTTTCACTGGTTGCTCTGCAATTACTTAACAACAACACTCTTCTCAAAGATGAGGGTGGGGATGATACAAAAAAGTTTGCAGCACAGGAGGGGGCCATCAGAGAAGCAGCAAGGAACACTCTTCTCCTGTTCTCTTGGCGGGTTCATAATGATATGCTGGTTTGGAGACTGTATTATTAGCTGGATGCTAAAGTGGAACACAGTATTTTCAAGCTTGCTTTTATGCTATGCTACCAACAAGGCACATGCGTTACAAGATGTTAAAACAGTACCAAAAAAAGTCAGATGGGAGAGGGGGGGAAATAACAGTACAGAATTATCTAAATACCCCATTATTCTCTATTTTCATGTTCAAATAATAATCTGACACACACCCAAATAAAGAAAGCAAAGCCTCCAGGTGAATGCAAAATCAATGCCATCTCTTCTCTAATGTACTCCCAGTTCACAGCACTTTGCATACTGCAAAACTCAGCTTTGTGCCCACAAAGGATGATGTTTGTTTGCTTGAAGTTACCGTGAAGATGAAGGAAGAAGTGAAGGAGGGAGGGCCTGTGCAAAAAGAAACTGTTCTTCAAAGCTTGAGTTTAAAACTGCTGCCCTACAGCAGCAGGTCTTGTGGCTAGGGGCCTTCTTGGTGAACAATTTTGCTCCTTTGGGTTGCTACCCTGGCAAGAGGGTTAAGGTTTTACCCTTTCAGGACAGGAATTTCCTAAGGCAGCCAAGCCTGACCATCTGCAATGCCTTGTGTCCAACCCTCAAGTCATTGTGTGCCTACAGTTAGGTACCTGCCTCTGCTGACCTTGTCCTGGAACAAGTGGCTGCACAAGGCCTGCAGTCTCGAGCTGGTGGTGGCAAGCAGCAGCGCTAGTGCAGCACCAGCAATGAGGCATTTGAGCCAGGCCACGCTGATCTGGCTCCCACTGCGTGACAGCTGAGCTCTGCTGGCCTCTGCGCATCACTGACGGCTCTGCAGAAGCACAGGCACTGGCAGTGGGGCCTGAGGTGTGACAAGCAGGACTGAGAGGCTTGCAGAGAATCACAGGTTTTCCAAGCAGTACTTCACACCCCAGTGAATGCAAATGCTCGCCGCTTTGGGGCTCAGGCCACATACACACAGGTGACCAAGTCAGGATACTGCAGAACTACATTCACAGAGTCTCCTTTTAGCTTCTGGAGAGCACGCTGGAGCAGACTGGTCCTGCTGCACCACCAACTGTCCTGTTACCAGCCCTGAATGACAAACACATCGGGCCTGTCACACTGCCGGCCCTCCTCTGGCTCTGAGCCCCCTCCGAGGAGGAAGTGGTGCGGAACATGGAGATGCTGACAGCATGAAGCCAGCGCCAGCCAAGGTGGCCGGGCTGTGGGAGGTGGAGCTGCAAGGAGGGCGGCTGAAGGCCCGGGCGCTGTGCACGCATGGCCGGTGATCTGTGGGGTTCAGCTGGCAGCTCCTGAAGGTCCCAGGCTTGGCAGGCACCGCTCCCTGCCCCTTCTGTGCTGGCAGAGGGATGTGCCAAGCATGCCCCCCACATTGGATGCATTTCAGAGGGTGAGGGGAAGGGAAGGGCTGGACTGTGCCACAGCTTGTGAGCCACCATGATGCCCTTCTACAAATTAAAAGGGCTATCAGCTTGTTCTGTATGAAGGGCCTTGCTTATTTAAGTATCAAGGTTAGAATTCCTTTTTTGCTATTTGATAGTGATGTTCCCAACTAGGGGTAGGCAGTAGCATACAGAGAGGTTCGCAAAGTGCCTCCTCTCTTCCCTCACCCAACCCTCAGGTTTAACTCCATCCTCCCAGCATTTCTGGGCTTCTGCAAAGTTTGCTTGTTGCTTTCTGTGTGCTGTGTGAAGGGGACCACGACAAGGAGGGTGTGAACACTGCAGAAGCAGCACTGTCACGTTTAGCTTAGTCATAGTTACAGATTTTCTGCGTGTTTAAACTTGTCAAAATTTGAAGGGAGCTCTTCTCCCCCAAAGATTTCAATTTCTCACTAAAAAGCGCTGATGTTTACAGTCTTTTAACAGTTTCCCTTCAAGGGCCAGCTCTGAATATGAATAAAAACAATCAAAAAGCAAGGCTTTTTCCACGAAACTTATCTTCTCATACTCTGAGAAGTCATTTAAAGGTAGATCATCACTATACATCTATAAACCCTAAATAAACAAAATGAAAATAACTGCATATGTTTTTACATCCATTTCCACTTCTTGCTGGAATTCAAAATGAATGGATAAATATCATCTGTCCATGTCACAATCCAAATTAAATAACCTTCAACTCATAAGCTTAGAGGCATGGTGGCTGTTCATGGGTTCACTTCTTGGCATTTTTTCAGTCACCTTGTTTGATCTAAAAAAAAAGAAGTTTCATCTCTATGCCTAGCCCCACATGGATTACATTTGACTTTACCCTAACAGTAAGATGTGGCTTCATATTTTTTATATTCCTCCCATGAGCCTGTTTTGTAAAGGTGGCACAACCACTACCTATGTCTGACCAAAACCAGCCGCAGGGTTCCAGTGGGTGAACCCAGAAGCTAACCATACCATTTGCACAGTGCATTGTGGCATTTCTTACCAGCAGCAAAAAGCCAGAAAGGTTTTGCTAGTCTCCTGACTGCCTAAGAGAGAGCCAGAGTAAAAAGGGGAGGAAGGGAGATATCCAGAGTCACACACTGTAATAAAGTCAGAAAAGTAAATAACATAGAACTATGCAGCCAGACACAGAAAAACTTAGATCATTAAAGTACCTGTGCTCAAAGATAGCAAATGCTAGAAATCAGCACAGATAAATGGAGAACACTGACTCTTGAGCAAAGAACAAAGAGCATTAGTATCTGCTACCGTGAATAAATGCAGTAAGACATGGGCAAGGAAGAGGTTTCTCAAGCCTGGAGAAGATTTCCCCAAGCTAGCGACACACAGAGCATCTCTGCAGCAAAGGAAACAAACAAGCACAGCTCTCCTATGACTTGCTAAGCTAAACAAAAAGACAAGGGGAGACAGAGTTCCGCACGGTGCTCTTCGTGCCCTTTGGCAATATTAACCACGCTGCGAGGCACTGGCTAGGAGACACACGTGAGATCAGCAAGGAATGGAAATGTTACAGGCGTGATTTATTAAAACTATAGGGCACCTCCTTGAAATAAAGAAATGAGGACAATTACATTCCTCATCGTCTAGAAGCACAGGCATTTACTTTCTGTACAGTGTCTTTTGCTTTTAATTGTATTTTTTTCTTGGCTTTGGCATCACCACCTGCTATTCCATTTGACAGCTTTGCCAAACAATAGGCTTTACATAAATGTGCTAATTTCGGAGGGTTTAAAGATAAAAAAAAAAATAAAATCCACACTTACTGTAATGGGGCTCTCGGCTGAATGGAACCTGAATCTAGCTTCCTCTCCCCCGTGGCCATCACAAAAATACTTTTGCATTACGACAGTAACAAACCAGTCATATATTTCAGCAACTCTCCTCTCAGAAATTGCAGAAGACACGTTGTTCTCTGGAGGGGAATGCAAGGCTCTTAAAGATCCTACATCCTAATTAAATGGATTGCTAGCGTAACACCAGAGAGGAGACAGTGTTTTTTTCTGTTTAAGCAACACGCTTTGTGAAAAAGAGCAATTTTCACTGCAAGCATCAAGATGAGGGGAACTAGCTCTGCAAACAGAAACTTATTTTAACCTGATCAAAGGCAGGACAAGGGTCGCTGGTGCAGGAAAGCAAGCTGGGCTCCTTAAAACAACATGGATCACTCAGTGCATGTTACTGCCAATGTTATTGCCAGCCAGGTATAAATATGTACGTGGACTATCATTTTCTTGTAACAAATGGTAAAAGATATCCCGGTGACAGTGAGGCAGTCATGGAGAAAGGATTACTTTATCACCTACCTATGACTATGTTTCCCAAGCAACGTTCTCGCCAATCAGATGCCCTGGGTGATCATTAGTTCTTGCACATGGCAGCAATGAAATTGTCCCTTAAAGTAAATCATTCAAGGATTTTTATAATCTGAAATAAAATTTTCTAATATTTTTTCCTAAGTTTTCCAGGTTTAGGGTTTTAATCTTTTATTATTTATTGTACGGCAGTTGTGAAGGGCATGATGAGAAGCCCTGTGTAAATAGTTGTCGTTGGAGGATCAGTGCATGACAATGCTACATTTAGGAAATTAATGATTTTTTCCTCTCTCATTATCTAAATGTTCTTTCTGAGGATGTTCAAATTGAACAAAAACCCATAATAGTAAAACAAAATCAACTAAAGCTACTCTTTGGCTTTTGTGTATTTTCCTACCTTGTGGCTAAAGTTACTGATAAATATTCTTTAGAAATTGTACTGAAGGAGGAGAATGGAACATATATTCTTTTTTTTTCCACAGTTAGAGTATCAAGTTGAAAAGAACACAATTTTCTACTGTTTGAGATAAAGCATTCCTCTATCTTTGTACTCTCTAGGATTTATTGCTCTTTTTAACTACTACAAACACTATTTAACCTTTGCTATCTCCACCACCAGTAATTTTTTCTGTCCCACCAGAGCCTGAATCACATGCTAATCATAGCAAAATACGGGACATTCTCTTAACTGTGGGCTTAAAAATAATCCTCTTTCAATAGAAAAAGACAAAATATCTCATTAGACCAATAGCACTACCAGGCACAATCCATCCTAGAGTACAAAAAAATTATGCTATGTATCATTTCTTTCTACTTAAATTCTCCAACACTTGGAACTCAGAGGCTGGGTGTTTTGGTGCAAGTCCATATTGCTGAATGGAAAGTAGACACCACACAGGATGGAGGTGCTCCTCGTTAGGCCTACTTATTTTTGATTTTAATGTATTTGGGGTGCAATGTTATAAAAACTCTACTGTAATGAGTGAGTGACTTTGGAGCAGCTCACATCGTTGTATGCTTACAGGATCTGGTCCACACTGGCTTTTAATCCATCAAAACAATTCTCTATCCTCAAAAGGAAGGCAGCTGAGGCTCTCCCTAGCACTTCAGACTGTTCTACGTCCTNTTTTTTTTTTTTTAAAATATCTGCTTGACTGTATGTCCTACATTAGGACCAAATCCATACACTACTAAGGACATATAATTCATCCCAAATGATCAAGGATAATTATATGCTTAAAGAGCAATATGCAAAGGTTCTCCTACAGATAATTAAGGAGAAAACTCACAGTTCACCCATGTGGGAAGTTAGCCAGGAAGTGCAGACATACTTCGGGAATTCATCCATTATTTATAATCTGCAGTGTCTTGTCAAAAACCCTAAATGAAAAGTTAAAGCTTTAACACATTCTCTAGCATACTACTGGGCCACCACCTCCCATTAGATTTTAAGTAGCACTCCCATTGGGTTAGATTCATCAGAAGGTTTCCCAGCACCTGCTTAAAACCTCTGGACCTCCATGCAGAATCAAAGCTCAAGGAAGCTCCAGATTGGCCACCATTGCTGCCCTCTCCCTGGGCAGATGTGCACAAATGCAGCTTTGCATCCAAATGTTAAGCTAGGGGTCAGCCCTGAGCAGTGCTTTCCTTACAAGCTCCAATGCTGTGCTCCAGAATCTTACCCTTGTAGTAAGTTTGCCACCAATGTACGTGGATGACGTTAAATGTGATTGCAATCTGACTGCCAGAACTAAGCCATGCTCTTACACTCATATACTAGTGGTGATGACGCCATTTCTCCTTGGCACCATAAACACAGCTGTTTGTTTCCCACAGGAAACAATCTCCCATTCAATTTTCCTTTTCCATTAAAAACAAAAAACACCACCAGGCTATCATTTCCACTGTAGAATGATCCTGCAGTATTTCAATTAAAATAGCTCATCTTTAGACCCATTTTTTTTTTTCTGGACACCCCTACGCTTCCATTCACAGCTGAGACATGAAACCCAATTAGTTATTAATTGAGGCACGTTAAAATTCATTAACTCTGCACGTGAAGCTTAAGCTATAATTAACTGTCTTCCCAGGCTTTTGTTCTTTAATCTCCAGGTAGAAGGTCCCATTGTTAATAAGAAAGATAACGCATAATCCTACAATCCCTCTTGTGGGTAGATAGCTCTGGTGGTGGCAATGTGACATTAACCCCAGCAGGGACTTCTCATGCTAATGCTGGCCTGTCAGATATTGAACGTTGCGTGCCATGTGTGAATTGGAGCATATTTTGAAAGAACAGGAGCTTAACAAAAAAACCCCACAAGAACGAAAATATTTTCAAAAGGTCATTTTCAACAAGCTCAACTTCCTGCTACAGGACAAGTATCCCAGTCTCATTTCTACATGCATATCTTTCCTTCCAGCTTCAACTCTGCAAGAATTTTCATTTTAAAGAGCTACTAAAAAAGCAGCTCAAGGCAAATTCTTGTTTCACATATGGAACAGCATGAAGCCAGCCTTTATTTTAAAGCAAAATGAACACTGAAATTAACTTACACGTCAAGTTCCAATGCTTAGCATTGTAGCAATCACTCTGGAATTTGCACACATTTCTGTACTTCTCACTACATGGTTGCCCGAGCTTCCAAAGAAGCAGCTGAAACCTAACCTACATTAACAAGTACCTCTTCCCAAATGGAGCTGCCTTTAGGATGGAATTTCACAAGTGGTTCAGGGGAAACAGCTTCCTGCTTCTATTCTAAGCACCATCATGGGCATCCTAGCTTTAAACCTGAAGTTAGGGGATTCTGTAACCAATAAACAATATCTGTAAGAGAAGAACTTCAGGAAATGGAATAACAGAAAAGGAAAAGGAGATGTTTTTTGCTTGATCATTTGTTGAGATGCTGACCTATGAGCCATGGTAACACAGTGCTTTGACCAAATAAATAAACTACAGGTAAAGTGGAAAGATGAATTTAAGGAAACAGCTGCTTTTGGGCACAACCAGTTTTTCAAGCTCAGCCATCACTTACTTATTCCACACACACTTTCTGCAGTAATAATCCAGATACTGTGTGCATTGGAGGGACTGCTCCTGAGAGGCACAACAAGCAGGTAGAGACAGGAAAGCTCTGCCCTTAGTTCCAGGCCTGCAGCATTTCTCCACATTTGGGAGGCAAGCTGTAAATGTATTTTCTAAAAGTCAGAAGCTTTAACTCAGAAGGTCAATGGAGGTGGATGACATCAGGGCACTCCCCCCTCCCGCAATGCTTACAGTGCATGCTGTGGTAGACCAGGCTGGGGTTTGAGCAGCAGCAATGCTGCCCTGAGGTGCAGTCCTCCTGTTCAAAGCCCTGGGGTGATGAGGACAGAGCCCCAGCACTAGGCTTGTGCTGCCACAAACAGAGGATTTGCCTCACCAAAAGCAAAGGTTCCCACCAAGGCACAGGCGGCCGGCCAGGGCAGGTCAGAGTAGGGAGGCGATGGAGCCAGGACTCTGTTTCCACTCCTTCCTCCCACCCCCTCATTTCTGCAATGTGCCAGCCTACACACTGGAGCTGGCACAGAGGGAAGGCAGTCTGTGCCAGAAAACAAGTCTGGTGCAGATTATTTCCCTGCTGGAGCAATGAGGAAGCCACAGAGACTCTGGGAGTCACAATATGGTTGCTAACCCCTTTTCTGCTGCAATGCAATTGTGTGCTGCTTCCTATGGGGGCTGGACTATCTGTAAGGCCCACATCCAGCCCACGGCACTGAGAGTGGCAACAGGGGTGCGATACATCTGAAGGCGATTTTACCAGACTCTAACAGCTTTCAGGGCTGTTTGAACATCTCTATGGGCTGCAGAAGCTCATCCAGAACAAGGGAGCAATCCAGGTACCGATCCCAAGACATCTGGGGGAAGGATCATTCTCTGCTTGGAGATGGAAGAAGCAGCAGCAAAGGAAAAGAAAACTGGAAATCAGAACACGCGGCCAAGACAATCTGATTTTTGCAGTACGTTGTATGTGTGCTATGTTTGTTGTGCTATTCAGCTTCGTGCAATACGTAGACACCACGTGTCCATCTACACAGAAATGCCTTTAAACAGGTGACCTGCAGCTCTATCTTGCTATGGCATCAACCACTGCAAATCCGCATTTGATATCTTGCATATGTGTGTCCATGAGGCCACACAGTCAGCTTGGTCAGACACAGCCTCACTCATCTACTTCTCCTTTCTCTTCTCCCTCTGGGGCTGACAAGTCTGTGCCACTGACCTGCAGATCCCAGAGGGCTAAAGCTTGGACAGCTGCTTCAGGCTCGGAGCCCTCAAAGCATGGAAGCACTGTGTGAACATGCTGTTGGGGCAGGCTCATATCAGCAGGCAGAGCCAGCCTGGGGTGCTGCCTGCTCATCTTCCGCCTGACTTTGCAGCAGAGATGAAGAATTCATTTCTCTGTGTCGAGGAGTCAGGGAAGCAAGTGGGGCTTTTGTGAAAGCCCAGGGAAAAAAAAATTGCAGTGTCCTTGCACAATTTGTCACATGCCTCTGTATCAATCACGTATGTCCTATTCTCATACACTGGAAAAGTAGCGCTAATACCAATATTGATGATGCTGTCAAGCCTTCACAATAGGTGCCTGACAGCAACATGTAAGCCAGAGATACATATCTGGCAATCAATAGCTTGGAAAGTCTTATGCAGAAGCAGCCACTCAGTGCAAATGCAGAAGACACTGTGTAAAATGTCTACCTTCTTTTTTTTTCCCCTCATCTTGAAAGGATTAACGCTTAAGGGAATTACCTACCTCAAAATATTCTAGAAATATGTTTATTTTCACAGTAAAAGACCAAAACACTTAAGCCCCGCTTCTGCCAATGAGCATCTGGGGCTGAGAATTAGCAGCTGTGTTGTAAGGAGAAGCTGAACAGAGAGCAAAGGATGATAACAATCTTATTACACTTTCAGTATGGAGCCCTGGGAACACTGTGCTGAATTTTCTTGCCATTTCTGGGTTTTCCTCACATAGCCTGTAAACCAACAGATCACCTCATCAAGAAGCCTATCTCTGCTCTAAATCCAGGTGGCTTCATTACTCTATCAAAATATTAATAGTGGTGTTATAAGATCAACATTTGTTTTGCCAAGAGCAATGAATAATGCAAACAGTACCGCCTAAAATCATTATTATTTTATTTAGATCAGAGGCTGAGAGCCACCCTCTGATCCTGTGCCAAAACTGGAAGAAAACTAAGTGCATTCAGAGCTGGTGAAAGGTAGTGGATACAAAGGCACAGAGAATGAACTGCATCATTTATCAACAGAATGCAGAAGTTCCACAGCCACACCATATTCCCCAAACTGCCCCTACTAAACATGCCATTTTTTTTACTTTCATTTCACCTTCAAAGCCTGTTTACTTCAGGAGATGAACAATGCTTGTTTCTAGAAGAAAGAAGTTTTTTGGTTTCTTTCTTTCCAAAAGCAGTGACCCAAAAACTCTATCATTAGTAACAATAATTAAAAGGTGCCGTAAGAGGGAGTGTATGGATGATTGCCACTAAAAGGAACATTCTCATTAATTTATTACAGATTTTTAACTTGGCTTCATTAGGACATGTCTGTTGAAGGCCATTTAGGACTCTGGGGATACTCCTGTACTTCAGTGACTCCCTGCAAGAATGATCTCTTGGCTAGTGTACGGTTTTGCATGTGTAGCAAGGGAATTTATCATTTTGTCAGTCTTCTACACAAGTAGAAGTGCCCTCTTGAAATGGAAGATATGACTGGCTGTATAGCTATTTAAACATGAGCACTGAACGGTGGTTCCTCTGGTAGAAGGGAATTTGTTCCCTTTCTAAACCTGCAAGTATTTGAATGGCCACAGAAATGCTGGGGTATTTGGCGTGAGATGCTGTACCCAGCCTGCTTACAGTCATCTTCTGTACATCAAGCATATGGTAGCCGAAGAAAGCCACTCCCAAACCCTTAATCACTGACTTTCTGCACATCTTATTTTAGCAAGAGTCTCTCCTCTCTCTTCTGACCTTTCCAGTCTCACAAACACATCAGGGTGCTTCCAAAGAGGGCCAACAGAGTGGCTATCTCAATTGCAACCATTTTTCACCAGCATTTGGGCACTGCATTCCGTTCAGCTTCTGAGGAGAAAGTGGTTTCCCTGATTTTTTTTTTTTTTTTTTTTAAAAAGACACATCTAAACTTTGCTTTTAAATGTAGCTTTTAACTGGGACATGGAAAAAAAAGAAAAACAGCAGCCCTACAAAATGACAAATAATGATGAGCACTTGGGAGAAGTTCCCTTGATAGACAATACCCATAAAGCAGAGTTAACTAATAATTAACAAACCTAGCAGATATTAAGTATGTAGCCCTCTCTAATGGAGCAGAAGACAGGGAAATATTAAAGAAGTGCTAACAGCTGGCTTGTTAATACTCTGAGAGCCAATTCCCAACGTAAGACACAAATGGGAAGGCAGAATTGTAATTAAAGTCTATTTTAAGATAAACAGGAAAAAAGATCACCTCATGAATCATATCTCTTATTACACATGTACTTGGCAATTATTGGGCTTCCACATTTCCCTGGCTACCCCTGCAGACTGAGAAGGAAGTGTCCTGGGCCCGTTTCTGAGTTCCTGCAATGGCCTTTTAGCAGGGGGGATATTAAATTAAGAGGAAAGGGCCCTCAGAAAGGACTCCTGCATGGGGAAGCTTTTCAGCAGATGCGGGCTGTGGACTCACCATACAAATCAGGCCAGGAACACTAGCATTCTTTTGCCATTTTCACAAAGCCCACTAGCCACGTGGAGAGCAACCACTTCACACTATGGAGCAGCACAGCAGATGCGTGTGAGTGAGAAGAAAAGCTACATCCTGTGAAGGCAGGATGTGGGCCACCAACCCAAGGGCATGTGGGGTGACTTCCAGCCTGCTGCAGTCACTGGAGGAATGGGCTTTAGGAAATGATATTCTAGTACTATCCTGTTAGGAAAAATACTTCTGTATCTGCATGGTTTTCAAATAAGTTGTTCTTCTTTGTAAGGATCCTTCAAGAATGCTTTGAGATGCGTGCAAAGGAAAACTTCTAGGGTTTATAAAAAAAAAAAAAAATCAAAGCTATGAATTGCTTCTGGTTTCATTTTTGCAAGCAGCAGGATTCATTCCCATGTATACTTCTCCAATTGCAGTCAGAAAGAAAAGGCTCAGGTCTTTCATCAGATACCATCCGGAGTGAGTTATCAGGGTTAAATCCACCCTGAATGGTAAAATCAAATTAATCTAGGCTGATAAAGCGTGAGCATTTAGTTGCCAGGAATCCGCTAAAACCCCAATCTGCAGAGATTTATTCCTGCACTTCATTTCAAGAACACAGCCAGCCTGCCTCCCTCCAACCCAACACAACTCCACTTTATACATTTACATGTTTATTTTCTCAACTGAAATGTAAATAACGAACTTTCTACCCACTGTTATCACTTCATAGATTGCCTGTATCCATCTAAGAAGCCCATACAGAAATGACTCTTTAATTAGTTTGAAGAGGCACTGAACAAATTCATATTTCACTGAAGTAAAACCAGAAGTGCCACTTAAAGGTGAGTGCAAATTATGAATGTTTTAAATAACAAAGTAAACCCAACAAAGATGAGCTGCATTTTCTAGATCACTGCAGGTCTGGAATATCGTACTGCATCCAGAAAAAATGCCAGTTCATTTCAATGTTGAGCGTGATTATTTCCATACCCAAAGACTTATTTATTCCTAACCTGACGATGTTGGGTGAGTCAGGAAGGTTAGACAAGCCTTTGGGAAAGTCAGCCGGTTGCTCCAGCCATGTCACAATGGAGTCCACTTCACACTAGGTGCTCACAAGGAGCCACAAGTCATTATCTCATCAATGAAGCATTTAAGGAAATATTTTCAGTTTAAAGCTCTCTGCCATGCAGAACCACCTCATCTGCCAGCCTGGTGCTGCTGGTGAGGGTTTGGCAAGGATCCGGCAAGCAGCAATCAAGGGGTCAGGTTTAGGCCCTGCCCAGAGCAGCCTCCAGCTCTGAGTAGGTGAAGGTGGCCACCCGGCCTGCAGCAAGTGACTTCGGCAGCGGGACACCTGCAGTGCCACAGCTCAGAAGGGAGAGATGCGAGGTTTACGACCAGCATCTAAACAAATTTTATTGGGAACTTTTATGCCTGTAGGTTTGAGTAGTTTTTATAGAGAGGAGTCCTGAAAACTGCCATAAAATTTTGCCTTGGGGGTTATGATTACATTTGTATCTTTCCCAAACTTATATAAATAAAGACGACAGTTTTTACTGTAGAAGCTTAAAAGGTTAGAGATGTATTTGGATCTGTGATGAACCTTTTATAGATGTGATGTTATAAGAATTTATTCTTAAATATCAATAAAAAAATACAACTTTGCATTTCTTGATAAAGTAACGGCGATTAGAAAAAGAGCTTTCTACATCAAAGAGGTGGTGGCATTGCTGCTGACTTTCCTTCTGTCAAAATAATGCTTTGTTAAATTTTTGTTGACTGGAAACAATTAACTAATTTGCATTCTATCAAATATAATTTTTTTTTTTCTGAGGACTCTGTGGTTTCCTAGTATCAGATGCAAGATTTATCTCACAGCTGATCTTGGTTATGAGTTATGGTTATGTCATTCGGTTATGAGGAAGTGGCACCTCATATGATTATATTTTTAACTATGCCTTATGAATTTTGTACAAGTAAATGAGAAACAATACCCACGTTTTATGTAGTACATGCAAGGCTGAAAACAAAGGACTCCCTGCTGTTGGACCTACTACAGTTTCCCCCTTTCCATGCTTCTTCTGGTTGATGCCCTATGTTCTCCTATGGTGGATCTCTCTCTCTCTCTCTTCCCCTCTCCCACACATCTACACATTAATGCCCATGACCAATTGCTCTCTAAAGTCTGGCAGTGACAGGAACACAAAAGCAAACACTCCCAGTTCTGGGAGCACTTTGTACTGGTTAAAAGAAGCACTGCAACTTGTCTCAGGGGAGTGAGGTAAACCCAAGCAGTGGTGCTCTTTATCAGGATTAATACACTTATATTGTAAACATGGAACAGATTGTTTGTGAAGTGAACACTTGAACACTGTAAACAAGGACTACGGAACCCACATTCCTCTCAAGCACAACCACACTAGGATCTTAAATTTCATTGAAATGAGTGATAATCTTATTTGTTGCAGATAGGATGACTAATTAGTGAGGAGAACTCCTTCAAAGCATTCAGTGTAAGCAGTTCTCTCAGTCTGAACACAGTGCGTGGCACAACAGGGCTCTGAGCGCTGCACTGGCGCAGATGCACCCTACTCACCTGAACACTGGATGCATGCGTTCCAAAGGAGGCAAGCTAATTATACCTTTATGAAGTTACGCAGTCTGAACCATGCAGCTGGATGAAACTTTTTGCCCACAAATATCTTGAAACAAATTGGACACCTTCATTCAGAAACATACATTCTAAGTATTCACCATGAGTTACCACACTTCATAATTAGTAAGACAAATTAAAATGAAAATCAGGGTATCCAAACAGAACTAGAACATCAAAAACTATTTGAAGAATCAAGGGGAAAAAAAAAATAGCCAAAAACCAGCCCTCTTTTTATTTATTTATTTTTAAAAACTTCCCTCCTCCTTACCTTGATTTCCTCTGGATCAAATGCTGCTTAAAACAGGATCACATGCTCCAGCCACAGGAAAATGCAGATTTCACAGAATGCCATTGGGAATCATAATATTTACATCTCTTTGTGATATCCAGAGTTAAAGAGATTTTTACTAATTGACTTCTCATCTGACACAGTGCTCCCTGCTAAGTAAGATGTAAATATCTCTTACCTTACAGACTTCATCTCTTCCCTTGACTGTACACTTGAGCAGTCGATCCATGGGTGCATTGGGTCACTGGAGATGCAGCTGAACTGCAGTATCCAATGATGAAAAGACAACTGGAGCACAAGGCATTGTAACAGCCCTGAAAAAGAAACGAACAGGTTTGAACCATGCCACAGTAAAATATTTTAACATTTTGTAATCAAGAATTACCCATTCTATGAGAAATACAACTGTATTTTTACCATGTGTAGTGATTTGGAGCCACTGGGGATAGTACAAAATCTTTATTTTCATGGTTCCAGTGATAATCTCTCTTTTGCCACCACCTCTGCACCTTTTATGTCATGCTGTCAAAATGGAAGCCTCTGAAAAAGAGAGCCCATCCATTGCTGTGTGTGTTTGCAGAGTGCCTGCTCTCAGAGGGCCTCCAGGCGCTATGGTAATACAAGTAAGAAATAACAAGGCATGTTATAAACAGTGCCTGGCATTCAAACAATTAATTAAGATTCATATTCTACAAAACATTTGAACATATGTCCAAGCTACACAGAAATCTAAGTTCAATATTTGCTGAAGCACTTTTTCAAATAATAGATTCCCCAAAAGATTATTGTTAGTTGCATCCATGAGTGAGCTTAACTGAGACAGGCAGGGGACAATTCAAAATTAAAAAGAGCTTCTAATAGCAAATACGTTATCAGTTTTTCCTCCTGCCCTCAGGAGGAACCAAGGTCTTTGTAAAGCTGGGTGACCACAACTAGTTTCACTACAGTTGTCTGAGAAAGAGAGAGGCTGCAGACACGTTTACCTAAGCTTTTCCCTTAATGTAGTTTCTTTGCTCTCTTTCAGACACCAGGATTTATCTCCAAGAAGACATTTGTCTTATTTCTAAGCCGTATGTTTACCCAGTTGTGAAACAACAATAGCAGCATGGGAATTAGGGTTGACAATCACCACACGCATAGCAAATGGTGAAAAGCAAATGTTAGCATCTAAAAGCTCATGGGAATTAATGGCTGAAAATTTATTCACAAAGTATTAATCTATGGAATTAGAGAGAGATTTTTGCTAAGACCCTCACCTGTTTTCTATATTTTGAGGTGAAGGACAAGTTTAAATCATCACAATTTTGTTATTGTCTCTTTAGGTCTTGCTATAGTTACAAATTCCTAATTGCTTGATTATGTGACTTAAAGATATGACTAACACAAAGTTTCATTCCAGGTAAAAACAACATTAAAAAGAAATTTAGTCCTAGTAATTAAATATATATGTATATTATTTTTATTTTTTAAAAAGTTGGTCGGTATCACTATGATTACATAAAATCCAATTTTAATGAAATGCGGGGGAATCTTCTGTCAAGCAAGGATTTTGTTAGGATTGCTTTTCCAGTCCACTGATTTCTGATCATCTGGAAGCAGAGGCACAAACCTGGAGAAGACTGGGAGAGAGTGCTAAACTGAAACCCTCAGACCCTGGACCTGAAAACATTCCTTTCAAAAGAAAGGAAGAAGTACAATATGTAGTCAGGGAAAATAAAGTGGGAGTAGTTTCATTTTCTTTCCACGGCAAAGCTAAATCAAATCTTGAAAGTTGTCAAGAAGCCTCCTCCCTCGTGACACTGACCATTCAAAGAGCACAGCAAACCAGGACCACCAGCTCAGCCGCTGGCATTCCCCATTCCTTCCTGCTCCTTCTGGTATGGAAATCCCCAGACAATATCTCAGATAGCTTCTGCTTCGGCACAACATTTAGCCTGAGCAGCCCCACTGATGAAGCCATAGAGACAGTGAAAGCGAGAGCACGCGACCATGGTCCCTGGGGTTGGAAATGCCACCTGAGCTGCAGCATTCTCTCAAGCAAATCTCTGTGGCACAAGTCATTTCAGCTTGTCCCCTCCTGATGACTTCTGTTTGATGCTACAGCCTGCATCACTATGGCTGGCAGAGATGCTCCCTTGCCCTTGACTTCTATCCCACCAAAACCAAGGACACAAATCTTCTCTGAAAGCAAATAACCAGCTATTCCAATAAACTCTTCTAGGTATGCGGAACAGCATATTTTACATATATTGACTGGCCTCAAAGGACTGTAGCAGCTAAATATTGCCCAAGGGTAAGAAGGGATTCAGAGAGAGCAGAATATTGCCAGGAGCAGGAGGCTGAAGGCAATATGCACAATCAAAGGAGCTATTGTTACCTTAGGCCATTTTCCTGCCACTGTCTCCAGGGACAGCCAGTGTTTGTTTATCGCCCTTAAAGTGTTTCTCTGGATGCTGAAGACTTTCTGCAACAAAGACTTTGTATATAAACACCACACATCTGCAAGGAAACTTGCAGTGCAGAAACCTTTAGAGATGGCTCAGCACTGGGCTCTTCGAGTTGCTGCACTGGGATTTGGTCCCTGAAGTTGAATCCATGAGGGTTCAAGCACATGGTGAGCCTGCAGTCATTTGTCAGGGGTTGAGCCAAGCCACCTAACACTCCACTGAGTGGAGCATGTGGGGATCGTATTTAGGGTCCTGGTTAAATTGGCCAAAACACCTCCACCGCACAGTGACACGTCTGTGCCCTGGCAGAAGGAAGAGATGGTCCCATGGCTGAAAAGCAGACCTAGGCAGCTCCTCTGGTGAGAGCAGAATGGAGAGACCCAGAATGCTGGCTGCTGTAAACACACCTTGGGGCCCCAGGGACAGAAGGACAGAATGGACAGAAATTCTGCTGCCATTCATTCCACACATTTTAAAGCATTTGAAACATTTATTTCCCTCACAAATACATTCCTTAATCTGCAACACCATGTTTTTTTTTTTCACCTGATGAAAGACAATTATTGCATAGGCAGGTGGATGACCAAATCCTTACCATCTGATTACACAGGTCACATACCTGTGAAGAGCTGGTCTGTTTCCTATTCTGTGAATTGCCATACTTAGAGCAAGGAAAGCTATCAAGTCCTAGAAGGGCAAAACTAAATGCTAGCCAGCAAAGTTTAATACTGACGGCATCTTCTCTCAGTTTATTACACATTTTAATAAGGCCTGACTGCTACAGCAGTCAGTAACCTTCATAACTCAGCCCTACGTGAAAGCCAGCGAGCATTTTCCACGGCGCTGCATGGATGCTTAATGGGAGAAAACTGATTGGCGTTTTGTTACAGATGCACCAGGGGCACTGCATCATGCAGCTAGCAAAAGGGGTGTTTTAGTTAACCTTTAGGTTTTCCTCATTAAGCTGAGTAGCTGTCACTTAAAAAAAATAATTCCCGACTTTGAATTGATTGTGTCATGACAAAGAGCTAAAAGCAGATTTACTATGTGGCGCAGAATCTGTAGTCCAGGATTTATTTTTTTTTAAACAGGCATGTTCATCCATTTGGGTCCCTCCTGATTAGTGCTGTCACTTAAAAACATCCCAAATATGCAGGATAATGACTGAAAGACACACTCTATCTTTACCCTAGAGACCCCAGCAAGTGCAAGCTAAGCCAGGAGCCCAGCATGCTGCCCTGAAACCGCTGCCCCCCGGCACCATCCCACAGCAGCAGGGAACCAGGGAGTCCTTCCAGCTTCACTTCCTGAATGCAAGCAGGGGAACATGAGGCAAAGAGAATGTCACTGTGCTACTGGGGGCATGCCCAGAAACGAGACAATTAGGAAATGCCAACAAAAACAAACAGCAGACAAAACAAAAAGCCTTCAGAATGTCTTCAACCTGTTTTGAAGGTTTTCGTTTTGTTTGTTCTTTAAAGAAAAAAAAAAAAAGAAAGAGCTGTTTGATCAAGGCTTGCTTACAGTATTGTCTTGTGCTGTGTGAGCCTAGATCTCAAAGAATTCAGCCAGCAGAATGGGACGAGACACACACATTTCCAGACCTACTCCTGCACTCCAGAACAAAATGCCAAGGCTGGGAAGTCAGCACCAGCCAGCCCCAGTGGCCATTTCCAAAGGACCAAAATAGAGGCGGTACCATTTGGAGGGATTTGGATAACATTAGCCTCATTTCTTGCCATACCAGCTGAAGTGTCAGTGCTCTGAGCAGGCAGGAAGCAGAGGAACATCCCAGAGGAACAGGGAGGTTCAAGGAATCCCTGAGCTTCCATCCTTGCTTCCTTGCAAGTTATTTTTCTCCCTACACTCATTAACAAGAAGCAGTGCCGGGGTCTAATACCACTCAAAGGGCACAGCTGCATGGCAGGGAGCGCACAGACAAACAGAAGCACAGCTACTCCTCTCACTGTGCTGGTACGGCAGCACCAGTGCCTCCGCCAGGTCTGGAGTTGGATTCCTCTGGCCTCTTGTTTTCTCACGCAGGATGTACAGACAAGATGATGAAAGCTTCGGGGAGGAATTTTTGCCAACATGTATCTTTTTATTATTGTTACAGGTTGGCATCTCCAAAGAGCAAAGAGTGGGTGCCAAGTTTATTACTACCCAAGTTTTATAATTTACAACCTGCACAACTGAAGGCTGAAAACACAGCAATTTTGTGGGGGTAATTCTGGGAAGTAACCATCTTACAGCACCAATTATTAAAACCACTTGCACACATTAAGGCTATAAAGATTAAAAATATAGCACATTTGTCATTAAATATGTATGAAATCATGTAATATGTATTATACACCAATGCAACAGCCATCCACATGTGCTTCAGCACAGCCCCATGGAAGAGCTGCAAACCCCAAGTCCCAAATCAGCATGCATTTTGTCAAAGCCGAGGAACAAGTTTGTCATGCAAAATAAACACAGATGTTCCAAGCACTGACTGTAGCTTTCGGGCAATGGCTAGGAAAAGAAAGTGCTTTAGGAAAATATGCCTCTCAGTACAAGTCTACCGTCTCTGCACATACTGTACTTCGGCATCAGCTGAGGCTGGATGAGTCATTTAAAGGACATATCCTGTTGTTGTTTTTAATTTGGTTTGCTGTTCATTGTATTTTTTCCTCAATGCTCTGTCTTGAAATGCATTCAAATGGCTCCCCATCCTGATGTGCCTGGCATGCTCTAGTGACACAGGCACTCTTTTGCGTGTTGCTTACTAAATCTGCTTAACGTTTTAGAAAGGCTAGAGTTTATTAGCACCTCAGGCCTTGCTTTGCTTTTTTATTGTAATTGTTTTCCTCTTCTCCCTCATTCAGTTCCCCTGAGAAATCAATCATTTTCTATTGTGCTACACACAGGAACGTCTTTCAGCTTCTCTAACTACTGCACACGACGCTCAAGGTCTAGGTACATAAATGCCCTTAGACACGTGCACGCACCCAGTGGCATCTCTCAACTTTCAGCCCAGTGTTCATCTTGACATAAAAGTATAGTCACTGTTTCCAGGTAGACCTAATATTTATTTTGGCCAAGAAAAGAATTTCAACTGAAGATCCAGATTGGGAAAAAAAAAAGTTAGATTCTGCCTTTGTAACATTTTTAAAATTAGTGACATGAGTCTCCACAGTTGCAGCAACACAATGGGCTACCTGACTTAGAGCAGTAAGTGCCATAGCCTTAAGGAAGGGAGAGATGGTCTGGCTGCAAGAGACTCCACATGGAGACCCATTTTTCTGCTGGCCACAGGTTCCCATGAGCTTCCTCTCTCTCTGCCTTAGTTACTCTGAACAGTAACATCACAAAAATGGCATTCTGATGTACCATGAAAACAATGCATGGGAAACGGAGAGGCTTTGGGACAGGCCAGCAGCAAGGTTCCTGTCAGAACAATCCTCCTCCAGGAAGGATTCTCTTACTGCTTCCTATTAAAAAAAGCCTTTCAGCTAGATAACCCAGTAAACTACAGATTTTTGTCTTCACAGTTTGACTTTAAGCTTGTTTCCCTCAGCGCTCACATAGATTTTGTGTCTTCAAACGTGTGTCGCTGGCACCTCAGCACCAGCTCAAACAGCAGCACTTAATTCTTGCCACGTTATATTAAGAGTGCAGCCTTATACTTCAGCCAATGAAGGACGCTACTCTATACTCACCAACAAAACAACAGCTAAAGCCCAAGTCCATATGCAGTTGTCAAGCAAGCTACCGCTGCAGAAGCTCACAAGCACACAATCTACTCTCAATGTCACTCTGGCTTCTTGGGGACTGATGCACCAGAAGGTGAAAGCCTGTGTGCCACCCGCTGGCCCTTTCACATCCCTGAGCCAATGGGAGGCTTTTTACCCCAAAATTTGACACGCTGGTTCCAGTTCAAGGACAAGGGACTGATACTGCTGCAGGACCAAAGAGATGACACTTCCCACAATACTTCCCTGTACTGCTTACAGCCATTATTGCTGGGATCAGTCCCATGCCAAGCAGCAATCTGGTAATCAATGGCACGCCAAACACATCTCTATACCTATTTAAAAGCTCATTAAGGTGCTTTCATAAACCAAATAGATGAAACATAGCTGTTAGAGGAAAACCACAGCCATTCCCTCACCAATTCACACCTATAAAACTTTTGCAATATGCTTCGTTGGTGGCCCTTCTGTGCTCTCCGTGCCTTCCTTTTGCAAGGAGTATCATCAAATTGTCCTCACTCATTATCACCAGTAGAGCACTCAAGAACCTGTGTAAAGCCCTTCTGAAATCCCTCCTCTAAGGAAAACAACCATGATATTCATGGCTATAACGTTGTTTTGATGTTGGAAAGCATCTCCTAAAGACCCTCAGTTTCTCATCCTTAATAGCCCAATGCTCTTTTCACCTTCTCATTCCTTTGACTTTAGCTCAGTACACAATGCCGGGAGCTGCACTGACTAAAAACCCATGCGTTTGGGTCTTCTGACCCTGCCTTCAGCCAAGGAGCATGGGAAGGGAGGGAACAACTCCATCTGCCACAGCCTGACTAAGCAAAAGAGGTCCAGACTGCATTACCAAACCTGATGAGGAAGTTTCCATGTTCCTTTAACTCAATGTGCAACATAAACATATTCCAAAGTCAAGGCAATCTTGCACTGAAAAATGCTCTTCAGGGTTTAGGAAGCGTTAAGCTCAAAAACCAACGAAAAAAACCCCAAGCCCCACAGAACTCCAAAGGCTATTTAACAGCTGCCCAGGCTCTGACTGAACTCGTCTTCAGTCCTGATTAGGGTACCAAATCAGCAGTGCGTTAGGCAAACAATGAGTTCACATACATGCTAAGCTTGGTGTCTTTCGTAAACATCCTAATTCTGAAAGGCCCAACAGCATAACTACATCAGTGAGCAATGCTATTTTCGGCAGCATAGTAATGCCTGCAAAAGCCCTCGCAGGCCTGCTATGTTGTCAGGCACTTTACATCAATGTAATTTAATTCAGTTCCCTGCCCTGAATAAGCTTTCCTGGCATATGCGAGAGTATGTTGGTAAAACTGTCTGCACAGGGGAGACTTTTCATCCCATTGTAATTATGCCACAGATTCAGCCTCGGCAAAAATTGACAGAGCTGCAACAGGGGAACAAACCACTTGCTGTAGAACTTAACCAACTAAACAAAACTAATCAACAGAGAATGCATTTCCAGCAACAAGCAGTGAATTTGCCTGGAAATTTGAATAAAATCAACCATAGATGAGGGAAGTAGGAACAAAGAAAACTTCACTGAGTAACTTCAATAACATAGATGGGTGAAGGAAGCCTGGGATACTTGCAAAGATTGACTGTGAATAGAGAAAGAGGTTAAATTTGTCAAGCAAATTACTTGCATTCTTCTCCCAGCTCTAGCGAGCAGAAGCAAGCATGAGACAATGGGCAATTCATTACCCACACATCTCTGTCTGAGCAGGGCAGCAGAAGTCATTTGGCGTCTGTAGACCTAATTAGGTGTCATTAAACGGACCGATGCTCATTTTCCTGCTGCACGACTGAAAAGGCAATTTGGCAATTTGTTTATGTGATGCAGTTGCAGAGGTAGAAGCTCTAAAATCTGCTTCAACTTTGTGTAACGTGAGTGCAGCTGGAGTAGCAGCAAACTTGGGATAGAAGGAAGTGGGGGTACACAACCGAGCAGGTGTCCCACCAGGCCCAGGTTCATATCAAGTGTGCAAGCATGCACAGCTGCTGATGTTCATTTTGCTACTGAAAGCAGCATGCCCTGCACAAAACACACTGGAGGGAAGCAAGCACAAAATCCCAACATCTGGAAAGAAATCTCCATAAGGAGATATTTTACATCTTCTTGTGCTTTATGCACTGCTTCTCATTACAAGAAAAGAGCATAAGCCACAGCCCGTCAGGGTCAAGGCAGTGTTTCCTAGAGAGTCATTCAAGTGCTTAAACATAGGTGTTCAGTGCCCTTCTGCACAGCCTGGAGGCATCCAAATGGAACTCGATGCTCAATGCCTCCATTCAGGCACGCGAACTGCTGCTGGCATGGCTTCAGCAGGCTCTGCCTGCAGCTCCCCATGGCCTCTGTAGTCAATAAAAAGTCTGCTGCAAGACAGAGTTATGTGAGACATTCACAACACCTCTTGTTTCCCTGCCCAGGTAAGTGCCTTTTTTACTGAACGTTTGAACCAGAGCCCTTGAAACAACCCAGCGCTCTGAAGCTGCTCCAATACAAAAGACTCTGCTTGGATTCAATTCTGCTAAATCCAGCCCAGTAGACAAGACTCACTTGTGGTTTGGGAGGTACTCTAAAATGCAGGTAAATATTTTTCTATACCTAAATCAATATCTTGTTTGGTTTTCTTTGTACTTCAAACTGAGTATTTACCACAGCACCAGAAGAACTGATGCTGTTGAGTACTTTTTCTCCTACAGGGTAATGTAAAAGTGTAAGATATGATGTAGGGATATTTAGCAAGCACACCCAGTTTTTGACCTGGAGGAAGGAATGTGGTGTGAGGATGCTTAGTTGAACAATTGACGTTTGCAGAATCACAGCTAGCTGAAGTACCACAGCAGATCCATTAGCACTCTAACTGATCACACTGAATCTAACTGGATGTAGTTTAGAAAACTTGCTCTCACGTGGCAGAGCCAAAACACCCCCAACAGAAAGCTACAGATCATACCCATACAGATACAGCATCTGATGGATTGATCCATATTTCATTAAGGTAGAGGCCTCCAGATTTTTTCTGTGCAGAAGCTGCTGGACTCCTGCAATAGCACCTACAGGAAAGAAGTGCTGCTACATATAACCAGTGCGACCTGCACTGTGCTGGCCTCTCAATGCCACAACAGTATGACAAGCACTAACAACAATCTTAAATCATTTTCTGAGAGTGCCTTTGAAATTTGCATCTTTTGGTAAACTGTTTGTGATGACAGCATTTCTAGTCTGGAAGGCAGCTACAGCTTGCTGGGCTGAAGGCAGAGAGATACAAGTCCAAAACCTGGAGGTTTTATCCACCTTAGTACAGAATCTGCAAATTCCGCAAGCAGAGAAGAACCTCAGTTGTGTTTGGCAACTCACAAGTGAAGCCAGCCCTGGTACATTGTACAGGATCCTGCTATCAGTTCCTCAGAAGTGACAAAGCCTCAGGTCTCCTTACAATCTCCCTCTGTTCAAAGATCAGAGCTGCACTTACCAGGCCAGACAGAAGCTGTGCAATATGGGATCGAGCAAGAATTTGGCTCACCTCATCCAAACACAGAAATTCAGTCAGGTGCTTTACAGAAAGAGGAATCCAAAGCACCACAGGCGATGTGCAGTGAACCCAGAGAGCTCACCAAGTAGCACACCAAGAAAAGGATGTGGCCATGGCTGCCAGCCCTCAGACACCATAGCACTCAAAGAAAGGTTAATCATCGGCATGAAACTCAGGCAGGAAGGCCATTACACAGCAAGGTGGTATCACCACACAGCAAGGTGGTACCACATCAGAGGAGTCGCATCAAGTCCGTAAGGCTTTACCTCAACCAAGTGATGGCAATCTTTTTGTCTGAGATTCCTGCCAAGTAAAATACTATCTGTACTGTTCTAACAGAAATCAGCACTGAAATCGTTACTGGTATAGTTTCATTTACCAGTAAAAGAAAAAAATATACTGAACGCTTTCTTACAGAAAACCTGTTTATGTTTTCATCAAGACACTATTTCAAACATGACCTTGATAAAAATAACCACCAGCAGCCCTTAAAATACATCTACAGTAAAGCAGGGGGTGGGAAAAGGAGGAAAGGAATTCAGTTTGTACATATGCAAAGAACATGAATGTTTTTTAAAAACAATAATCTTTCCTCCTTTAATGTATCTTGTAACTAAGCCTTATAAAGTAAGATCCCTTCCTGCAGCTCTCACCAGGCAGGCAGGTATGGAGTAGTTCATAGAGAGTGCTTCATCAGGAGAGGCAGATGCATGTTCACACTGCGATGCTTCCTTACAAGCCCAAACAATTTTCCCACGAACCACAACTGAATCATACAACACCAGTATCAACATAGGAAAAACACGTATGGCAACTACAGATTGCATTTATGATATAGGTATGCATTCCTGTCAACCTCCCAGGTACTTGCCCATAACTGATTTGTGATGGTGGTGGTGATTCTTCCTTAAATAGTCAGAGGTATGGTCAAGGCTCTTACTGCACGTGGTAAAAACACACAAAAAATTATGGTTCTTCCCATGGAAGTCTACTCTCAGTTACAATGCTCTGGTTACTATACACCTGTGCTACCCCCAAACAGCACCACTGCTGCTAACACAAAAGTATTTTGTTATTTGCTACACAGACACTGCAGAAGTACTGCAAAAAGCACCAAACATGTCTGAATTCTTCTGTTTTTTGCAAGTGTCCTATTGGGCAACCCTTAATTGCACAGCCCCATCCTTACGTTACTGCATGTGCTCCAGCCTCACTGCAGTACAGTGATCACCGCAGTACTAATCACTGCTATTGAATACCTTGTTTCAGTGCTGTGTTCAGTGTACTGCTTCTTTCTTTACTTATTGAATCCTGACATAAAGCCTCTCAAGATTTGGAACTTCAGGCTTTCCCAGATGTTCTTTTCTATCGCGTCTCCTGAACAAAAAAAACCACACTTCCTACCTACTTACCCCACTGGAATGGTATGGATCTGTTTCTCTAGGGAAAGGTACTCGAGGCAAAGGTACATTATAGAGAAAATGCCCATTAATGTTAAGTATCCAATTTGAGATGTCAAAAAGATCTCAATTTTTTATGTAGGTCCCTAAACTGGAAGCACAGTGCCCCCTGAATTCAGACAGACTAAGTGTTCAGCACTCCTGCAGAGCACACCTGAGGAGCAAAGGGTATGCCAACAGCCTCCTGGTACGAGGTGGTCAGACAGCTCTTCCTAGGACACCGTGCCACATGCAGGAATCAAATTCAGCTCTTCAGGATGCCTTCTTCCCCATGTGACAGTCCCCTTAAATACCCACCGTGTGACACACAGCCTCCACAGTCTCTCTGCAAGACTCCTTAACACCACTGTGCTGAGCCACTGCACCTGGGGGAGAGCATCCTGCACGTGTGATGCACAAATCCAAGCACCTAGGGAAGCCTTATTTCCGGTACATTCTACCTACTGAATTTTGCAGGTCAAACTCAACCAGTACGTGGACAGGTTATATAAAATGTGAACTGTGGGTACGTTGTTAACAAGATCCAGCTATCATTCCTGTCTCTCTGTGCTTTTTGATTAGCATTATTTATCTGAGAAGTTCCCCTACACAAGCATTTTTCCAGGCTATTCAAAATGCTGAAGCCACACTAACTTATTAACACTTAATTGTGACGTCAAGGAATATACATATATTAATATATGTATTATATTAATATATAACTATGAACCACTCCCTCCAGCTCTTCTCAGACACTAGTGTGGCTTGGCCTTATGACTTTGTCACAACGATGTTTTTTGTGAAGTTCTAGCCTTTGTGGTTAGGAAAATCTCGGCTTTCATCTCTGAGAGAGGTTACTGTCTTTCCAGAGAGCAGCTGCAAAGCCCCCCAGAAGCAATCACGACTCCTGCTGTGATCTGGCAAGTCCCTAAGGCAAACTCCTTAGGTGAAGGGGAGCAGGACCCGCTCACCAAGTGGACCTGGGGGCTGCCAGTCCTGACACACACCTGGAGACAGCTGCATCCCCTCCTCTCGTGTAATCAGGCTTTGCACTAAAAATCCTGCAGTGCTCGATTAGCCACGATTTGCCACTAAAAGCACGCCTTGGCCATGCCCTGCACTTGCACGCATAGCCACAAAGCTTTATCAGGCCAGATTCTCAGCTGGGGAGCTCCTCAGTTAATAAACTGAACTATGCCGAGCTGTTTTACACCAGCTGCTAATGTGGCTTCTTGGTCTTCATTTCTAATTGCCAACTACACATAATCCTACAGATGTGTACTTTGGACTCGTTTCTCCTAATCCCTTTAGCTCAGCAATGGCCAATGAAAGGAGCAAGGGAAGAGCCAGCTTACAGGCGGTGCCCTGCCTGCAGCCACGCTCCCACCCCACGCAGTGTGAGGCGAGGCAGAGCAGAGGGCCTCAACACTCACTCCAACCACTGCTCCTGATTTTGGGAGGTGTAAGACACCCTCCATCGCTCCTAGCAGAGGAAACTGCACCCAATGGCTTGGTTCTTCGCCAGGACCGTGCAGACAAAAGAAATGGGGTCACCTCTCATTCTCAGAAAGTCAGTGCTTGTGCACAGCTTCTTGAGCTGGACTGATACCAGCGCACGATGGGCCTGCGGGGTACCAGTGGGCCTTTAAGCTAAGGGAGAAAGGGACAGGGAAAAGGGGAAAAATGGGATCACTGTAATACTGCTGGTCTTTCACAGCACCGTCACGCACAGAAATCTGGAACCCACAGTGTTAAAATGTATAAGCTGCTTCGACAAGGGAATATATACTGTTAAATCTTGGGAGTTATTTAAAATGCCAGTGAGTATAATAGCAGTGCTCTGAAATAACCATTTCATCTGCCTACATTACTCTAAAATTAATGAATAATGAAGCGATGCCCTTCACATTCTCTTCCCTTTCCATTCCAAGATATATTGATCAGATGACATTTATTTAAGTTTGGGATAATGTATTAATTTCAAGATAATTATTCAATATACTTTTGTCACTGTTGATATGCTTCAATGTCATACAGGGGCCAGGGGATGAATAAACTGTTATCTGACATTGCTGGACAGGGTGCTAGAAATAAATGCAATTTTTCTCCTTGAGAATCACTGCCTTAGTTTTTCCTTCTCTTTTTTCTCCGCTTTGGTGGGGAGGGAGCATCGCGGAGGGCGTTTGGATGGAGCAGAGCCAGGCGAGACGGGCAAGGAGGGGGGTGGAAACAAAAAACACAGATAGCACTGTGGGCTGAGCTGCTCTTTCGTTGTCACTGGGGTCAGCCTGATGCTTAGCAAAGCTGACAGAGCCCATCCTTAGTGGATGCCACTGCAATATTAACACTCATTTGGAGCAGATGTGGCTAAAAGCATGAAACATTGAACAAACAGCTGCCACAGATCCAGTGCCATTGCATGAGCACTTATGTTCTATTAATGCGCTGCGTTCCCGGGGCCGGGAGGGCAGCCTTTATTCCCTCAGTTCCCCAGCAGATGGGTCAAGCAGCAGCACCGCGGCGATGCAGCACGTTGGCCTCGCTGTGCCCAGCCCCTCGCCCCGCACGCTCTGGCTGCTCGCTTCACGCAGCGACAGCGTTTTGCTCCAGATTTATGTGTACTGNTTTTTTTTTTTTTAATCTTGAGTCTTTATGTGGTCCCCCACATATCACCACAGGAGACAGGCAGCAAAATGGGACAGTAAAGATTCAGAAAATCTCAGCTCAGCTCTTGGAGATCTTCGGCATAAATCTGGAGTAAAACTGTTGACCCACATGGACTTATTTCCCATTTCAAATGGTGTGACCAAAAGTGAAATCCTAGCTGTTGTGTGTGCAGAGAAGACTAATGGCAGGAAAATCTGTTTTCTGGACTTTGCTGAAGAACAACAGCTCACTCTGTTACCTTAGATTTTAGCTGAATGCTAAAAATACACCCACAATGACTGCAAGCACATCCCTGCATCCCGAATGAAAGCGGGCCAGTGACGGAGCTCTCCTACAGCACAGGTTTTTTGAAGCCAACAAACCGCACAGGTAACAGTATATTTGCAGGCCATGAAAAAGAAATATTTCTTAAAAAAATAGTTTCCTGGAGGGCAAATAGCTGACAACACAACCAGTGAGAGGAGCACTGCAAAGTCTTGGGTCAAGCAAGCAAGAAGGTGCTTGGTTCAACTCACACATGCACACTGTGACCCTTGCATCATACCAACATGTTGATCTCACAGCTCTGCTGGTACAGAAATCAGCTTTTTAGGAATCACTTGAGCCCATTTTAAGAGGGCCCACATCCCCAAGGACTGGAGGGCTCAGAAAAGCTGGCTCCAGAAGCACAGTTGCCAAAAAGATGATCAAGTTGATGTCTCTAGGGGAGAGAAACAGGGTAGTATTTGTCTCCTGCACTGCTAAGTGGTCAGGAATGAGTTGGAGTTCATTTCCTGTTCTGCAAGGCATTTCTGGAGAGAATTAAAAGAAAACACTAAAGGAAAAAGAGAAAAAAAAAAACAAAAAACCTATTGGGGGGTTAATGCTTTGCGATTTTTATCTCACCAAAACTATGTGACAGTGATTTTGGGGGGGAAGAGCTCATTGGCTTTAAAGACGTTCTACCAGTGACAGATCTGAAGCTGTGAAAATAAGAACCAAATATATATCGCAGCACGTGAGCCACGTTGTGTAAGCCAGCAGGACTGGAGAACTCTCACTGCAGATCTCAAGAGCTGACTTTAAGGAAAATCACAGAGACAAGACAACACCTGTCATCTCTTAGGAAACGTGCCAGCTCTCATGCAGGAGCCAGGCTGACCCCATGCCCTTGGGCCAGCAGGGGAAGACACTGGGGCCACCATGCAGAAGCCTGTGTGAGGACACAGGACAACACGGAGAGGCTTCTCAGACAAGGTGTCTCGAGCCCCTCCTCTAGATTATGGCTAGCTCCTCATGTGTGGGCCACTTGAGGGTTTCAGGATTTTACTACGTGATCTTTTTCTGTATTTTAAGGCAACCACCTCTTCACCTGTTAGCTAACATCTCCAATCAAAAATTACTTAAGGTAACATGAAGTTGAGCCTGCTGACTCCAAGCATTTACCATTCACTACCAAAACCTACCATTAACCAAGGCTGCTATTTAAAAAGGAAAAATACTATCTGTTTTTGCTGTATTTGAGAACTAACTCCTGAAGAGGGCCAAAAGCAAAGTGGTCAAAAGAAAAAAAAGGCACAAGCAATCCTGTAATTTAAGTAGTATTTCAAACAGAACATGGTATCAAGGGGACAGGAAACCAAGCGACAGACACCTGGATCCTAACCACTGTCACCTCTGTTTCCCATTTCTCCACCTTTCTCACAGCCACCACCAAAGCCGTAACCCTGTCTTTTCCAGAGAGCAGAACCGCATTTAGATACGTGCAAAAAGGGCACTTCCAGCAGCTTAACTGATAGGCATTTGTTGTTATCATTTTTTTGCAAGTAGGTCAGAAGTCATATTCCCCCACCCAGAAGCAGGTATTCGCTGTGCTGGGTTGTGGATGCGACTTGTGAGCCAGGGGGCAGAGGGGGACAGGTGACTCAGGTTTCTGACACAGCACGTTGCGGTGCAATGCAAACCCTCCTGTAGGTGCAGTAAATAACACTTGGCTTTGCAGTCCCCAGTACTTGCCAGCTGACAGGAATTCAGGTTTTCCTCTTGCCTGTCCTAGTTCAGTGAGAGCACTTCTACTCTTGCTGAAGCTGAGATGCCAGCAGGGTGCAGCAGGCAGCACCAACACAACCCAAGAGCATTTCCTCTCTCCCTCAGCATCAACCATGGGACACAACAGCAGCATAATGAAGCGTCTTTGCCATCATTAGTGACATGATGGACTGCCCTCCATTAATTTTCCTGATGGTCAGGTCTGCCCTCTGCTCACCTCCTTCCACCTTTTGAGCATGCTCCTCATCCTCAGCCTTCAAGTAGCCCTGTCTATAAATCAAACTGTCAGCGGTTTCTCTTCAAAATGAGCAAAATCATGCGCTTAACTTCCTTCTTCCAGTGTCTGTCATCTTTCTGCCTAGTAAATCAGAAGCTGATATATATTTGTTATCTCCCTGACAGAGAGGAGATGAGTCAGCACCAGCAACTCTTCAAAGGATCCAAAATTCACACAAGTGACAATTCTTGTCTTTCCTACTGCCTTTTAGTCAATTAGCAGATTTCAGAATTCAGTATTGCCACTCTCTTCTTATATGTGCAAAGCAGAGTCATAACAGCTGGCCAAGGAGGGGGCTAAGGATTTGCTCGAGGTACCTTCAGCTGGCACAGCAACACCTGTGCCCCAGCACACCACCAAAGCAGCATCTCAGAGACTGCTGAATAACAGGGCAGCACCTAACCTGTGTGAACACAGAATTAAATGTTAGCTACTTAACATGAATAAACCACAGCTGATTCCCAGCATGCACGTTAGCCTAGAATCCTTGGAAGCTATGTCCTGAAGTTATTTGCAAAATGCCTAAGCAAGTCAATGAGACTCGCATTTCCAATCCACAAGGAGTATTTGCAAATATATCAGGCTAATTTAAAAATACATTGGGCAGACAAATATATGTATGTTTCATGCCTATAATTCACAAAGCATCACAGGCAAAAGGCCAAACTGGTACCCAGTTTATTCCACATTTCCATAGGAAACAGCCTCCTGCTCCTTAAGACTTGTGCAGAAGTTCCTGCATGTGTTTCTTGTTTGAAGGACCTACACTGACATTGTGAGAAAGCCAGCAGCCCAAACAAGCAGCTGTGCCAAGCTCTCTCTGACAGCACTTTTTTTTTTTCTAATGAAGCTTAACTGAACTCTATGCCTCTTATAATGTGGTGTGAGATACTAAAATTAACACAAATTGTTATGCTACCAGGCTCTTTTTTATCTCAAGACCTTGGGTTAAGACTTCTATTGCTAAGTAACGCATGAACTCGCTCTTCTACCCACATTTTCCCTCCTGAAAAAAAATACTGAGCTCGCTCTTTATGCAGCTGCACAAGGTGCTGTGGAGCTGCAGGGCCATGCTGCTGCAAGTCCTCCATCCTGTGCAGAGAAGCTTCATTCCTTCATGCATTTCCTTTCAGTGTTTCATTGCACAATAGAGAGAAAAGAAAAAAAACAAGCAAAGCAAAAAACAAAAACACAACCAAAGCCTGCAGTAAGGAGTATTGCTTTCAGATTCATTTCTTTCAAGAGTTTGTCTTTAGCCTTTGAATGAAGGAAAAAAAACCCTGTATGATAAGCAAGGTTATTCTGATCGCATCTGACAGCTTTAAAGTGCAACCCTTTCTCCTCAAGAGACTTTGATCCTCTGGCTAACAGGACTTGTAGTTGCAGAAAATTACCTTGTCATCTGCAACACAGTGTTACAGGCTGGTATTGACAGTGCAAAGTGTCAGTAACTGATGCACAGACCAGCAGGGCTAAATAATTAATAATGCAAACCTTCTCCCACCTTCCTCTCTCACCAAGCAGACTCAGGCTGAGCTGACTGCTCTCCAGGATCCCATGAATGCAGCTTCCTTGTCATGCCCTGGCTGAGCTGTCTCACTTAGGAGAAAGACTTCCCAGGACAAAACATAGGTCCATCAAGGCAGAGCAGCAATCCAAAGGACACTTGGAAAGTCTGCAGAAATTTCTCAGCTACTCTGTTCACGGGAAGAGCACAAAACAAGTTTCTGTACTTCCACTTTGTACAAAGGCTAAATCAAAGAGAATTCCCTAAGTAAAAGGTCAATGACTAATCCACTGAGCTGTAGCAGAGTGTATCGCTTACCCTGCCTTGTAATAACACATAGAGGCACAGGGGAAAATAAGACAGAAAATCTATCCTGGTAGAAATAACACCTCTTGCTGTTGGGTATCAAAAGTGCATTTCTAAAAGCTATTTCAAGGATCAAGATGAAGCAGGGAAGGTAGCAGTAAGTTGAAGGATCTGAAGGATAAAGGCATGAGGTGAACCAGACAGGTGAGGGCAAAAGCATCACATTCCTGGATTCTGTTGCTTGCAGATTTAGAGCAAGGCCCAACTCCCCTTAACACCCAACAGAACATCTCCATGGAGCAGCTCGGAACTGTTGCAAAGGCCAAGCAGGATGGAAAACGGATGCAGACAGAAGTGAAAAGGCAAGTTTAGCAGATTGTTCTTCTAGCTTTCCTGTACAATTTCCTCTGGAGTCACAGGCTGCCTGTGTCCCACTTCTCTGTCTACTGTAACTAGAATAAGCAATCCAGTTTGCCAAAGTTCACATGAAGCATTTTGCTCAAACTGCACTGTAAATCCTATGATAGCCTACTGTCTTTTGATTTCATTTTTGTATTATGGACCACAACCTTCGCTCGCTGCCACAGATAGGTGCTGGTGAAGCCATAGCCCTGCTCTCCTCCTCCTGCCTTTAACAGAGGTCTATTCTATTGTATCTTTAGCACAAACCTTGCACTCTGAACGCATTTCAGATCAAATACAAACATCAAAGCCAAAGCAATTTGCATCTATCAGCTGCAATCAAGATCACTGGCAATGCTGTTGTGGCATTCTGGGCTTCACCTGCCCTGCGAGTTCAAAGGCTACAGCAATAACCATTAGCATATTTCCACAGACAGGGCAAGCAAATGAGTGAATATTTAAACAGTGCCAAAATATCACAGCGCTCCTCCTCTGCCTCAGAATTGGATTTGTCAGTTCTTAAATTGTGTGCATTTTCAGCAATGCAGCACACTGTCTGAAAAGCCATCACATAGTCCCCATTTCTATAGCAAATTGCTTCATAAATGTTACGTTAAAGGATAACATTACATTTCCCATTGCAATTAGACAGTGCCTCCTGACAGACAGAAATAATGTGTTCCATATACAGTTTGTTATTTACCAGGGAGGAAGCTGGAAAGAAACACGCTTTCACAAGCAACGGCTTACAAATAAAATCTGGGGGGAGCCACAGGACGCTTTTACCTGTTGTGTTCCCAGGCACACTCTTTGCTGATACCCCACTTCCGAATTGCCTTCAGTGATCAAAAGAGCACGAGCATATTGTGTATCTGTCTTCCCACATAAATAGGAAAAGTAGAGTTAGGAAAAGTAAATACACTGCTGCTAGGAGCCAGTAACACATTATATGATGGAGTCACCTTTGCAGCACTGAGATGTCACATAGGGTGGGTCACCGTGACCCATGACAGATTCTTCAGATGGCTCCGTGCTGCTCAATTCTCCAGGACACAGCGGTTGCTGGTTAAGATGCAAGACAAAGCTGGAATCAAGCCAATGTGGAAGTTTGCTTCCTTCTAACTGCAGGCTTACCACAAGTCTTTTCTTGAAGAAACAGTGCAGAAGTAGAAAGCCACGACAAAGTTTTTACCAGAACTTCTGGGAGCCCTACCTCTATTTGAGAGGTTGTACTGTGGTACCTAAGGTTGAAGATAACACAGAAATGATAGGGGAATATGTTGTGCTTCTAAGTGGGAAAAGATTGAGCAGCAGGAAAGCACTCAAGTAGTCAAAAAGACATTAAGGAAAGAGTGTGCAGGTTGGTGCTATGGCACACTTGAAATTTTCTAAATTTTGAGGAGTGCACAGCCAATGAGATGAAAACAGTATCAGTTTGACCCAGTCACTGAAAGACTTAAATAGAAGTGTTATACAGAGTCTGAAAATAGCTCAAAATGTTTTACACATTGTCCCTCTTACACATACAGCCTGAAGGCTTTCTGAGAAGAGCTCCAGCACATGACAGGGTGGCTGGAAGCCAACTGCAAAGGCCGGAGGACTGCAAGAGTAGGAGATGCTACAGGTTAGTTCCATCTCAGAAGTGAAATCATCATACTGTTACACTGGGCTATAACTGGAAATTCTCTCAAGGAAGATCTAAATAGCAAGAGTTAAAGTCCGGGTCCATTCTGGAAGCTACATATATATGTATTTAAATGGAGGTCAAGAAGAGAAGAATCGCCTACAATTATAAGATTCTGTGATTCTATCCCCACTTTGCATTATTTTAGTCCATTTTTTCAAAAGAATTTTTCTAAGCTTTTCTTACTCTGTTACTCTGACAAGGCACCAAAGTATTGCCCTCTAGAAGAACAATGTCTTCAACAGAATGGCTTCAAAGTTTCACTGCTGCCTAAACCATCTCTGTAGCCCCCGCACAACTCGCTGCAAGGAAAATAAGCTTTCAGCAGGTGCTCTGCTTTTATTTGTAAGGTCCGAGAAGTAAGAGATGGCAGAGGGAGCAAGAAAAGCATCTCCCAACCCAGCAGGACTGTGAGCTGCCCAGGTGATGGGACTGCAGAGCACCATGCACATGCCAAGGTCCTGCACAGGGCTTCACTGGCCAGGACTGGGTTTTAAGGGTATTAGTGCAGGGGCTACAGATGAGATAGCCAGGTTCAGTTTTCCCACTAGGAGAAGATTTCTCTCATTTCTTGTCCGAAGCTGTAAGTGATTCAAACATCTCAGCATGACTTCCCAGCTGACTCAGCCTTCTAACCTGCTTACAGATACGTTTTTCCTGAAAACGTAATCACTTCTGATGTTGCCCTTTGAACAGGAATTATTTAGTGGAGGGTTTCCAAGACTAGTTTTGCAGCAGTGCCTTTCACACTGAGGGTACTGACTCTACACCAGCTGCAGAGAGTAGCCATTATCCTTCCAGCTCCATGATGCAGGATCATATCCTGGCTTACAGTACACCATGAGAAGAGATGGTATCTAAGCCTTTGCACATGCTGACATAAAAGTTTTTCAGTGAGGTAACTGTGATTAGATCTGACTGAGATGCAACTTAATTTCTCAACCAGACTGTGATCTTTATTTACCTGGATGCTGTGCCGCTGCTGTCAGGTGGAATAATTCTGTGCTAGGCTTTTCTAAGACATTCAGCAGAGGAATATCTGTAAGGGGAGGCCTGCCCAGGAGAAGAATGATAGCACTGAGGAGCAGCTCCATCAACTGGTCTAGCATCAAGCATGGGCATCTTACCACTGTGCATCCTTGGACTGCATTTAGTTACATTGTGTACACAAATTATTCATGTAATTATTCAATAATGCTCACAAAAGGACTTTCTTTAGCTGTCCACATACTCCAAAGACACAGAGCTGACAGCTGGGGGAACGGTTCATCAACAGGAAAACACTGGTAACAAACACAAAGTAGAATGCAACTAGCTTTGAGGGAGCCTGCTAGCATCCCTAGAAGGACAGGACAGATTGTCTCACTGTTTATGTACTGCACCCAGACCCCAGCAGCCACTTGCAAGTCTCATTTATGCAAAGGAGCGACAACCACATAGCAGTGGGATTGCTCCTATCTGTACTAGCATCACCGTGCTTTTTTCTTATACTGCCCAAGTCTCTCAGTTGATGCAGGCAATTGTATGAATAAACTGCTAGAACAGAAAGTGCCAGCTAAAATTCCTTGGTCTTGCTGCTACTGTTCATGTTTTCCAAGTCATAGGAGACCAGGAAAACGGATCCCACAGAGGCTTTCTCTGTTGTACTGCACATCTTTGTGAATCTGAAACAGCAGCCAAACAACATGGGGACAGCTTACTTTTCCACCAGCTCAGTCCCTGTGCCATCAACCAGGACAAAGCACTCAGCTGGTGCCCACAGATCCAACCTCACCACGTGTCTGGGGTTGATACTGCCTGGCACTGGTGCTTAGTTGGTAGCGATGTGGGTGGGAGAAGACAGAGGCTTCCTGCAGACACACCTCATCCCGTGTGGTGCAGAAGGCGCAAGGGATGCAGTCTGCAGAAACATTTGTCAACATGCAAATCAGAGAAAATTTAATGAACAAAAGGTCAAGTCATTTTAGTACACCATCATAATCAGACACATGCAAAATAATGACGGAGACATACAATTTGGCTGCGTGTAAAGGGCTGATTCCTATTTTCCTTCTACATTACATTTTAATCAGGCTAAACATCACTCCTGTCTGCTTCTGCTAGTCAATTTTTAAGGAAATCTTTATTTCTTCAGTTATTTCTGTATGCTTTTTTCTTCAAAGTTTTTATACTTCACGAGAGAGATTAAGCAAAGTGTGATGAAAAGTGTTGAAGTATTGCCTGAACAAAGGTGAAGTCCAAGAAAAAGATGACGACAAGGCACTTGCCAAAATAATTTGCACAGGTTGCAAAGATGGATTCAATGATCCTTAGAAAGGACATAAGCAGAACTGAGTATGCAGAGGACTTTTAGTTGTTGGATTGTTTTTGCAATTTTTTAAGGAGACATTTTCAAAGCCAGCAGGAAGACCACCTCCAGTTTCAGTGGAAACAGAATTAAGAAGTCTCAGGTATTTTCATGGGGAATCAAGAGCTTTGTATGGATAAATAATGGCAAAGGCCCTGTTATAGCAGAAAGCAGGAGAGAAAGAGTTGTGCACAAAAAGCTGCATGAGGCCAAGTAGACTTTTTCTTTTAAACTTCACACCACACCATTTCAGTAAGTTACACAGGGATCTGTCCTTACATAAGTAACGCACACACCGGCAGCATCCAGAAGGACACTGTGGAAAAGCCAGTTCTCCCTTGTCAGATGTGTCCAGGCTCAAGCATCTATCTCCCTTCAAGGAGATTTTCCCATGTATCAAAAAGAGTAATATCATAGAACCACAGAATCTCCTGAGTCGGAAGGGACCCACGTGGACATTGAGTCCAACCCCTGGCTGCACACAGAATTACCCCAGATCAGAACCCTATATCTGAGAGTGTCATCCAAATGCTCCTTGAACAGCAGCAGCTCAGTGCCATGACCACTGCCCTGCGGAGCCTTTTTCAAGACCTGATCATCCGCTGGTGATAAACCTTTTCCTAACATCCAGCCTGACCCTCCCCTGACACAGCTCCATGCTGTTCCCTTGGGCCCTGTCACTGTCACCAGAGAGTGGAGATCAGTGCTTCCCCATTTTTGTAGCCCTCCTTTGGATGCTCTCTAATAGTTTTATGTTCTTCTTACATTGTGGGGCCGAAAACTCACACAATAATCCCAAATCACAGACAACATTCCAACCTTGACACGCATTGCGTTCCCCAACTTTGGCAGCTTCTGCACATCTGTACAGTCACAGGCTCCTCCTTTGACACAGCAACCAACTCAGAGCGTGCTTCATTTGTTTTGTATGACAGGGCTTGTCCTCAGCACCCGTTTTTCCACACAAACACAACAGAGGAGCACATTTGTGCACAGAGAACCGGCCCCTACTGACCAGAGGCCTGGGACACACAGCACTCTGGTCTGTTTCAGAGCTTACACACATCAGTGTAAGAAGTTCTACTGGTAACCAGGATGTGTGATACCCAGGCAAAAGAAACAGTGAAAACAAGAGTAATCCCACAGACACAGGGATTACCTATATTTTTGCTTTCATCATAGTGGCTAAGACTGATGAAAATCACAATTCAAAGACACAGCAAGCTATGCCAGAACAACGTGGCTTTGAGGCTACATCACTGACCCAGCATCTCTTTCCCCTCCAAACACATGCTGTGTCACCACAACACCCAAAACATTCCTTATTTTGCAGAGAGGCCGAAGAAAATATCTGCTACATATCTGGGTATCTAGTCAGCAGGTCCTTATAGGAGCAAACAGCCACCTATGCTAGAAAGATGCACCTTTCCCAGGGATGAAGCAGGACTGAGGATTTGATACCTAGTTCTTTGAGATCTATGTGGGGCAGGAGACTGGGAAAATGCAGAGATGAGAAGGGCTCTACCAGGTCAGCCCAGAGGTGCCACATCTGATGAGGATCACCAGCTGCCACCCAGGGATGACAGTACCAACATCTTCTCAAGAACACTTTTCCAGTCCCTGCAAAAACCTTACAATGGGCTGTCTTCACAGGCACTGTGGCCTCTGAGAATTCAGACTGCAGACAGAACACTCCCTACCTGGGCGGGGGCTACAAATTACAGCAATTTGAAAGGCAAGAAGCTTACTTTGTTTTTATCTTAGCCTACCTGACTGCCTATAGGACTGAGGAGTCAGGCCTTGTTATTATACTGCCCTGTACAATTGAGGTTTTATAGCCCAACTTAAAAAGGAGATCTTTTCCCTGGGTGACCTGGGGCAGGGTGAGCATGGCTAAGTGCCAGGCAGGCACGTTTTTATGTGATAAATAATCAGTTGCGCACTCAGTGTGCAATTCTTGTTAAAATCCAGGCGCTGGAACAGCTCTCAAATCGCACTGCTACCACCTCCACCAATCTCTTTTGCATCTCATTGGCATTTGAGAACGTTAATTGACTCATTATTTCAATTCATATTCAGGAAAGGAAGTTGATTAAGGCAGGCAGATGCAGAATCTCCAGACACATTTGTAGCTGTGTTGTTTGTCCCGGCAGTTTACTCGAGTTATTAGAATACTTAGGAAGTAATAGCCAGGAGAACAGGGAACAAATCCTGGGAAGAGTGGTCTCTTGCAGAATTCATCTTTTAAACCACCACAACACAGCCTCACCCTTCATCTGACCTTGCCCTGCCAAAGCTTGAAAAGAAAAGAAACTCTGAGTACTTGCAACTAAACAGAAATGGCTCCAATCTACTGAGAGGCTCCCAGCAAACTACCACTGGTGGTTTGCTTTGGAATTGAATTTGTTGTGGAGAGCCTTCAGCAGATACCATCCAGCAGTATTTCATGACCTAAACTCCATCCCCACTCTTATTTGAAGGCATCATTATGTCCATGACAACAGCTCTGTGTCAATGCAAATCAGGACACAAATTTGCCTCCCACATTTTTGCAGATGTTGCTGACAGAACTGCATGCAGTGCGGAATGAAGAACATGAATAAAGACCTTCTCTGGACATTGGCTAGTACCTACGTATGCTGGGGGCTAGGTTGTTTCTGGCTCTTATATAAAAAGCCACGACCAGGCAAACTCCAACATCCTGACAACTTGCAGGCCTGTCCCCAAAGACTTTCCAAGTCTGCTCACCAGCCAGGTACCAGCCTTCTCCACATCAGTCTTCCACCACAGGCCTAACCAAACAGGCAGGTTTCAGAGCCAGCACACTCAGTAAATGGCAGAAGTACATACGTGCTTGTCTGTGCTTTTGCTTTTTAGATGCTGCAGTGCTAGCAGCTATTGGATGTGGCCTTTTTGCCTCAAAGAGGACAGCCCCAAGGTTTTGTGGGAGTGTATTACAGCACTTAGTGAATGCCAAAGTGCTGACTGTGCTTAATTAACGTGAGTGGGAGTTGAATTGTTGGACTTAAAATGCACGGAGCTCTTCTTGGTCCCAGAAACAGCTGCATCTACACATAGTCCAAGAAAAAGCTGAGATTGTTTTGTGTCTTCGCACAGAAAGGATCTGTGCTTTTAGCAAAGCTCTGACCCAGAGAGAGGGGGCAAAAAAGAAAAAAAAAAAAAAAAAAAGGTCTATTAGTTTTCACCTGATGTTAATCTATATGCAAGTCTTTCAGTAGGACACGGTGGTAACCACGTGGCAAATTACGTTGTGATAGAACCACATCCAAACCATCTCAAACTAAGTTTAAACTGCAGGATCTGTTTAAAGGTAACTTCTGTTGAAATGCGGCTCTTCCATACACATGAAGGCAGCAGGATGAACAGCTGCTCTCTGCTGCAGTGCAGCATCATTACTGCTGCTAATAAGAGCCTCACTTTGCCACTCCTAGTCTCCTTACCTTCAGATGCACAAACACCAACTTGGACAAGGAAAATATCCCTTATGGAAGTGTACAAGGAGAGACACAGTAGAAAGAAATGGCTCCTCCGGAGCTGTTACGATCTGCCATGTAAATACATAATTAAGAACTTTTTAAAATGCAGATTATGTAAATACATATTAAGGGTCTTCTTAAAATGCAGATTTTTGACCCACTGGAACTGAACGATTCCTCTGGAGTTGTTCATAAACATATTTACATTTTGAAGTGCAGATTAGCAACCCAATAGTCTAGCAGCTTCTCCTTCAGTGACTTCTTAAACTGCCTGTAAGTTTATCTACATGGAGAAGAGACACTTGAAAAAAAAAAATTTTGGACAGTTACCAACTATATAAAGGACAGACTTCTTAGCAGAGAAAGCCTTTAAAAAAAAAATCACAAAAAAAATCTGCTTAATGCTTCTAATCCAGCTGATGCTAAGTTGTTAAACTCTGCATGCACACACATACTTTTCCCCCACAATAACTAAAAGCAGCAGCTCAACACTGTGGACTTGGACTAACATTTTGTGGTTTAGAAGGTAGTTAGCCAATGAAGTCAGATGAATAAAAATGAAATATAATCAATAATAGTCACCAAAACAAAAATCTCCTTGCCTCAGCCTCATCTCTCACCAAGCTCTGTGCATGTTTAAATAGGTATTTTCATTTATTGTTACAAAACCACATCCTCTGACCCTGTGCAGCCCATAGCTTTCCATAGGTAAGACATTCTACTGCAAATTGACAATTTGTACACTGTTGCATACGCATCTTTATACATGCAAATCTGTATCAATCAATATATCAAATTAGCAGATAGAGCAATAGAGAGCTCAGAGGAAACAAAACTAAATCACTGGCTTCAAAAACTTTCCCAAGCAATCCTGTTCCTCAGTTGCATACTGGCAGGTACCTAGGGTCATGCAGCAGACCAGACTACGAACAATAATCAGAACAAAAACTTGTTCGGACACACTGCCCAGTCCTGGAAAGAGATGCCAACCAGTCTTACATATTGCAATTCCTTCTCCAGGGAATTCTGCTTGAACCTAACTCCTGAGTTGAACAGCTGGGCCTTGCTGCTCAGCTTAGCCTTGTCAAAGCCATAACCCACAGTCTATCCACAAAGGAAATGCAACAGGCAAACAAACTAGCATGTTAGTTGTCTCTTGAACTTGGCATTTGTTCCCAATGCACGAATTTTGAAGAACACGATATGGTTACTTACTGGGTAGAACTATGAAAATAGGCACTGGGAACAAGCTAGGTCTTTCAGCTCCAGTCAATAACACAAGCCCATTACACTGGTAGCTCTGCACCTTGCTAGATCAAGGTCTTGGCTTATTGAACGCATCAGTAGAAGCATCCTTAGACATGCATTATCCCATGTTCCAGACGGATCAGACAACTCCACCAAGGAATCTGCTTGCTTAAGAAACTACTCTTCTGTGACTTATAACAGGCTAATTCTTTCAAAGAGTAGCAATAAATAAATAAATAAATTACAAGCTAACAATTATTCTAAACTCCACGTGGAGCCATTTCAGAACCTGATAGAAAAGCAAGATTTCCATGGAAACTTCACCACTCACAGCATAACACACACTTGCTAAACCAGAAGAGCTTCAAATCTGCCAAGGTAGATTTTGCCCAGCAGAAGGAAGAGATAAGCACTGAAAAAAACCCTAAAACCACAGCTTGTTCCTTTCTTTCCCTTATGGTGCAGCCAACACTTTAACCCATAGCATCATACATAGGGGCAGCCTAGTTTCTCTCCCTGAAATTAATGTGACTAAACATTCACCAGTAGTGCAAATAAGAAGAGTACAAGCTGAATTTAAACCGCTATCGTTGTCCAAAATAGAGCGCTAACAATGTTCCTTCAGGAGACTGAACACCCAGTGCCCTGTTTTCAAATAATCATTTCTCAATTAAGGTCGACAGAATGCTTAGATATCTGAGGGGACCTGGGAAAGGGGAAGATGGAGCTGATCTTTAAAGATGCAATATAACAATTTCAGTTGAAGAGATACACACTAGATGAGATTCTTCTTGCTGCTCTGACACAAAATAGCTCTTCCAACATCAAACAGGTCAGACAGCTAAAAAATGATGACATGTTCCCTGGGAAAGAGGACAAGCACCTGGTCTGAAGTTATAAGAAACAAAATCTACCTGATTCTCCGCCATATCTTGAGGTGCTTGACTTGTAATACACTTCACTTTATATAGCTTGAGTCCTATATTATACTCCACCTTATTATGCTACTGATAACACAAATTCCTCAGACAACTTTCATGTCCACATCCACTGTTAACTTCCCTTAGCTCTCCTTTTTTTTCCTCTGAGAATCTGTCTAACCTGAGATGTTACAAAGAGCTCACACCAAGCGTGAATGTCCACAAAGCTCACAAATCTGTACTCTGCTTGCTACGAGCTTACAGATCGTGTCTCTGTTTTACTGTTAATATCAGCAGGTTTCAAATCCTAAGAGCTAAAAGGATCACATTACAACATGCTTCTCTTAAATAATGTTTTAGATGACTTTGGAAGCATGAACGCAGCCTCTTTGTTCCCCTGCTTGCCAGATAAAGCCACAGAAACACCTCCACAATGTTTGAATCCTTACAAAATACTTCAATACATTACACAGCTACACAGTTCAAATCAGTTCTTTACTTGACTAATTGGACACCATGAGACAGAACTATCAGAGTCACCTGCCATTCAGGTTGTTTAAATTACCTCCGCAAAGGAGTTCCTGTACCACAATACACTGCACACTTCACAGTTTGCTTTACCTTCTGTGTTGCAGCACCTGTTCCAAACATAACGTCACAGTGTGAAATTCAGAAAGGCTCTTGGATATCCCTGCTCATACGAGCACTTGATTCACAGCCCTGTGAAGCTGGTGCCACGCTGTCCCTTTGATCAGTGTCATCAGATACAGAGTTCACTGTCAGCCTCTGTCAGGAGACACCACAGAGAGTGCTGGAAGGACGCAGCCATACTGGGAGCCAACCTGAATCTATGCCAAATTGGAATAAACAAAGCATCTTTAAACTTAAGGGAAGGTAAACATAAGTGACAGGTGATACAGCTCTAGCTGATCCTGCTGTGGCATGGTGACCTCCTGCAACCTCTGCCTCTCGATCCTTGGTGGGAAAGCGATGGAGTCCATCATCCTTCCTGAAAGCATTTTAGGGATTAAGGATTGTGAAGGCGGGAAACACTGGGAGCTCCACTAGCATGTAATTTTACTTCTGCTAGAAAGAAGCTAGAAATAGAAATGGAGAAACACAGAAACAATATATATAAAAAATGGATAGGGGAGATAAGAATGATACTTGGAAGGTTCAGATAAGCTTTATCTCATAGCTAAGCATTTTTCCCCTGGAAGTTAATAACTTGATATATTGAATGAAGATGGGATTGAGCTGCTTGCACAGCTATGAGACACAGTACTTGGTGCTGACCGCTGGAAAATGACCTCGGTTTTTTCGGAAAATGCAGTTTATGGAAATCATTCGGATCTTTTCAGATTTGCCTGATGCTATTTCAGGATGTTAGTGTAGCTGGTCAGAAATATTCTGACAGAATAGTTTCCTGTCACAAAGCGACAACTTATCAAAATTGAAACATTAAGCATGTTTTGACAATATATCACTTCTCAAAATGACAAAAGAACTTCTGATAAAGCAAATCCACTTCACTGTGACTTTCATTTTGATTTTCCCTGTTGAAATGAGTTTCATCCCATGCTGGTGATGATAACATTTTTTAGAAATAGGAGCAGGTGCCTTTTTAAGATTCTCTTTTGGCTGCAAAAACCTGACTCTTCACCCTACCCCACTATTTCTGCTTCTAGTACAAGAATCACCATTGTACACTCAAAGCTAGAGTTCAAACAGGAGGAAGTCCCAACTCATCCATTGGAAAGTGTGCTGCTGCTTTTGTCTCGAGTGCCCTCATGGGCAAACCTGGCCACTTCAGGAGTCTGTCCATTGCGGCCACTGTATCCTGATCCCACAGCATACATTCTGCCCTACAAGGTGAGCTCCTTAACAGCCTTGCATCACACAGAGCTCAGGCTCAGACAGCTCCCAGCACATCAACAGGCAGCTAGCTTCAGGGGGAGGTAGCTTCGCTCACAATTTCAGGAGAGGCAGGAACAGCATGAGTTAAACAAGTAGCTGCCACCCAAAGTGCTTCAGGGAGAATAAAAGCCATTCTAAAAGAAAAGCTGGCTTCCTGACAAACACGTTCCAGCAAATATCATTATCTTTAAGGTCTGCTGCTTTACCAGTAGTAACTAATAATAACAGACTGCCCTGCATGAATCAGAGGATGGACAGTTCCTTACAGGATGATGCCATCATTAAACTGTGTCATTTCCATATGTGGCATAAAGGGGGCAGAGGGCTTGCTTCCTGCTGCATCTTTACACTCCTGCTTGCAACCGAGTGCAGAAGATCAACTGCTGCCTGCTTGCTATTCTGCCCAGCACTGATGCTGATGAGCTGGGGAATTGCTTCCTGGGCTCCAGTCCCATGCAAACCGGTCCAGCAGAGTAAAGCCAGCCTAGAGCCTGGGGCCCAGGGTGGTTGCTGCTGACAAAGCAGAGCAGCAGAGAGCATTGCAGCATCCTCAGTTTCTGGGCAGCACTAAGCAAAAATATTTTGCTTCAATCCATGACAACGGTTGATTGTGCTGCTCAAAATATGACTGTACAAAGAAAAAAATGTTCCTATATTTTTTCCCCATATACTGTCCAGGTAAATTTTCCCCATTTACTGTCCATTGTAGCTTCTTCTAGAACAAGGGACTTCACAAATGAAAAACAACGACAACAAAAAAAAACACAGACTCAACCCAACCTTCTCCACCTACTTTTGTCACAATTACTTGAAAGAAAAGGAAAAGCAAGTGCACCATTAAGGAAACAAAGCAACTCCAGGCTTCCGAGGCATCTCAGTCTCTAGTAGACAATGGCTGTTTCAGAACTGGGGGGGGGGGACAAAACGCCTACTTTATATCACTGCTGCTACTGCTTCTAATAATCTATGCTAATTTGTGCTATTCTTAATGGCTTTTTTTTTTTTGAAATTACTTTCACTTAAGCTTGCTCAGCCTGACAAGACACAACACGTACTTTGTTGGGGGTAAAGTCTACATATTAAGAGGGGGAAGCTCTTCCTTTTAATTTGCTAATATTGTGGTCTAATATTGTGATCTCGCATTGCAGAGAAGACCCCAAACTTAGTCAAGCCATTGGAAGGATTCAGGCTTTAGCTATTTGCTGCTTACAATGCAGAGCTGTTTTGTTTAAGGGGAACAAACAAGCTGACAGCATTATTTGGACCCTGTCCCCTGTCTGTGCTGAGATTAGACACCATCATTAAAAGAGATACATGAAAGAAGAGTCAGATATTGGCCTTAATTACTGCTCTTGACTGCAGTGCCCAGAGTCTAAGATTCCTTCTTTCTTTTCCAATGGAGCTGGTGATATTAGTGTAGGTTTTCCTTCTGTTTTCAATTCTTTGTCCGTGACAGATTTCACAGCAGGAAACAGTTCTGTGGCATATGGCCACTAAATTACAGAAACTTCAGAAACTTCTGTCCATGAGTTAATTTTAAAACTAAAGAAACAAAAAAATGATTTTTTTAAGAAAAGGAAAAAAAAAGAAATAGAGAACAGAAAATCCTTTTCCTACCCTTCAACATGCTGTCTGCAGCCTGGTTTGCAGAACCAGCTCTGCTGTGGCTGTCTGGTCACCCCTCTGCAGCTCAGGAGAACGATAGCTATGACTTTAGGTGAGGGACCTCAGGGAGCACCTATCAGCAATAACATGTGGCATCGGCCACTGATGGGCTTGTTAGCTATTGCAGCAGATTGAGGTGTACAGAAAGTATTGCTCTACTTTGTCACTAACTACTCTATTGAACAGCTGAATCCAGAGAACACATGGGGGAAAAGTGGCCTTGGCTTGGGCCTCTGTAGCTACAAGCAGAGAGGTAAAACATTGTGCCAACAGCATAACTGGCTAAAAGGACAGCACGCGCAAACCAGCGGTCAGTTCTTGACATGCAAAAGGTGGAACGAGTAGTAGTAGGCTGTAGGTGACAAAATGCTCTACAGTAGAGCATTCATAGATGGCATAAAATCCTGTAGATACATCAAAACTAGTGTTTTGCAAATGAAGTAGCAAAATTGCTTCAGACGGGTTCTTTACGAACCCGAGCAAAGTATTATAGGCTTTAACAATAGGCGTAAGCAAAGGTTTTACTCAAGTTTTGACTCACCCAACTGATGAAGGGGATCTCCAGCTATACAGCACTCCTTTCCAGGAAGGAGCCTAGTTCCAAGAGAAGTTCTCCCTTTAATGGCTGGCCCTTACATGAGCCCAGGGTGGCTCCAGCCCTTCTGGTCAGGTGGGGAGCACAGGTGCAAACAATTTACCTGTGCTCCCTGGGCCAGCCACACCCTTTCACCAGGTGCTTAATCACCAGTTCAAGCTGTGACCTAACAGTTTCCTTGCAACAAACAAACAAAAACAACAGAAAAAAGAACTCAAGGAATTTACAATCAAATATCACCAAGAAAGAACCATGCAGGAAAACAGAAAAGCCCTTTATCTTTATCTCTCCCTCTGTCCCATGTGTGGATAGATTCTCCTCACCTAAGACTAGACACATACCTTCTGAAGTACATGGAAACTGAGGATGCACAAGTGAATTGTCTCATGGCTCTAGCCAAAATACTATGCAAAGAGTAGCTGTACTTTTTTAAAATGATTTTTTAACTTCACAGGTCAGGAGATAGGCACACATGAATGACTGGATGCACAATGTGAAAACGCACAATTACTCATCCAAAGGCTCTGCTTTGCAGGCTACTGTGAAAGTAGAAAAGTCTTTGTCAACGCTCCTGTCCGTGCTGCCCAGCACACAAGCAGTGCTGCAGACATCGGGAAAATGAAGCAGCAACCATGGGCTGGAGCACTTATTCTGGAACTGCAGAAGCTAAGAGAGAGAGAGGTAACACCCAGTGGACACAATAACACAGCCAAGTGAAAAATACAGCCATGGTTTAGAAGGATGTGGAGGCCTGTGTGACCTGTGTGATGCAGTCACTTGAGCAGGGTGGCAGTGCAAACTCCAGCCTTTTGCAGTGGCTCAAGCTGCTCCCAGCTGTGTCCGCTGAGGGGATCTCCAAGGACAAAGCAGGACCTGGATGTCCTTAGAGCAAGGCACCACCTGGTGTGACACCTTCCCTCCCATACCTGCTCAGCAAACAACGAAGGCAACACATTTGTTACGAGCCAAAACAAACCAGCAGTTTTGCACCGGTGCACATTTATCGAAGTGGGACCCAGCCTCTCTTTTAATGATGCCATCCCTACAATCTCAGTGAATTATTATACCGTAAAGCAAGAAGATTAATACTGCCGTACAAGCGTCCTGATTAGATCTGGCACAATCAAGGTTTCTTAGTGAGAAAATGTACAGTTTCCTAATGTGGCTGACAGAAAGCCACACTCAGACCTTTTCAAAGGCTTTCAGGAGTTATTATCGCAGATTAGCTATGGCGTGAGCAAAAAGGTTTAAAGTCTTGTTTGTAGTTTGCCCATGGCTCTAAATTAGCAGCTTCTCTCTTAAATGATCAATTGAGTCATAGGTGTTAATGAGTGAAGTTTAGCCAGAAGGGGTGAGGAAGAAAGGAGAAAGATCTCGAGCCATTGTTTTACAAAAAGGCAGGAAGAAAATTCTCAATAATTTCTAAAGTCAAGTTGTATTTTAATCAATGCCTCCCAAATAAGATGAAGAAGCCACACTGTGACTTTCCCAGCTGTAAAAAATGGAAGTCTGGTTTCACATTTGCATGATTTTGAAGGTCAAATGCCTGCTATCCAAGTCTTACTGATCCATATGGACTAGAAATGCCACAATATGCAATCATCATGAAGGCAGATTGTCTCCTGTAAATCTGTCCTTTTTGTAACACATTCAAAATGTACCGTATTGGATGGATTATAAATCCATTCAGGAAATACAAGCAATATCGTGCCGAGCGCCTCTGCTTTACAAAAACCCCTGCGTATGGGTGAACAGGCATGTGTGTGTGCACGGCTGTGCGCGTACCCGTAGGAGAAGCAGAGACAGATGGCCCAGTCCTGCCCTCGCTGAAGTCAACGGGAGTTTTGCCATTCACTTCAGAAGACGGAAGCATCAAATTGGGCATAAAGGGACTTGTATTAGCACAGTACTTATTCTGTCTGGGTTTAGAAACAAAAAACTTGTACTGGACAAGAAAATGGGCTGAATTGTTGGGAAATCTCCCCCAAAGGAAGCATGCTGCTATTTGCCTTGTACATATCTCCTTCTTGCTGGGGTGTCTGGGTGATGCTGTGAGCAGCTGTGAAGCAGACAACTAAACTACCTGGTCTCTTGGCATTCCTCAGTCCAGAAGAAAACAGGGGAATCACAGCTTCACGTCAAAGCACAACTAATTATTTTCATGCTAAAAGCTTTCAAATGGCACAGGTGGTCCTTCAGATCTCTCTTCTGAGGGCAGGGCTGGAAGGTCACTGCTCTCTAGCACAGCACAAGAGTGCATAGAGCTTTCATTTTTCCATTTTAACAAATCGCTTTACACATTGCCATTTTTTTCTTCCAGCACATGTAATTGAAAAGAGACATATGGAGACCAGCATGCAAACCCTGCAAACATTTCAGCATAGCTTCAAAACTAATGCTAATCAATTTTTTGAAACTTCTTTCCCCCCCCATCCCTTTCTCAAGAGCAATTTCTCAAGAACCCAAGGTGGTTTTGAAAAACAGCCCATGTAACAACTCCCCATAAGTGACAGGGAGCCTCCCCACCAAATCCTTCTCTCATCACCTTTTCAGTTTGGATCTCATGCACACAGGGTCACCTACAGCATACACATGAATGTCTTGGAAAGCTCACACCAACCCATACCCATCTGGGAAAGCACTGACTGACAACTGTACAGTGAGAGTTGCTTCTGACTTCAATTCCTCTCTTTTTCTGTCTGTTTCAAGGAAAAAAAAATCATAATGCAAGCTTATCAAAAATCTCCTTCTGCATGAATGTGCTGAGCATTACCTGAGAACAAGGAAGGCACAAGATGAACAGACCTTTACAACAGAATGTGCATCTGCCAAGACAAAAATACCCAATGAGCTTCTGGTGCTGGCATGGTGACAATATAAGCAAGCTGTCTTTGCAATGATTTTGCAAATGATCCATTACAAGATTGGAGTATGAATTCTGCAAAGGCCATAAGGCCCCAAGGGCAACACATTCTATATACCACCACCTAAGCATTCACCAGATAGACAGGGCTATGGGCTAAAAAGAAATCCTTCCAAGACTTTTTGTACAAATGCTTTACAACAGACTTGTGAGTTGTTTTTTCCTCCCTCTCCCTCTCTCTCTTTTTGTTCAGTTGCCTGGCATTTGCTAACCCACAAGCTGCTGTTTCCCTTTCCAAAGAAGCTCTGATGGGTGGAGGGCCAGGAAAAATTAGCCCAACTGATGAATGCAATCTCGACAGAAAATATGTTTTTTATCAGCGACCACATGTTGCCAACAGCAATTAAAGTAAAACTGGGAGATTTCATCGGATATAAGCCTGCATAAAAGAAAAAAAAAAAAACCAACAAAAAGGACCAAGCACTGCAGACTCTCTTCTCAGGTATCCGACAATTCTAGAGAACTCCTCACAGGCTCTCAGCCACGGAGGAAAGAGAGGAAGGCTATCCCAGGGTCAATGGCAAGAGAAGCACATGTATTTGCTGGGGTTCTGCTTTCCACCCTTGCAATGCAAATGTGAAGCACATCCCCTGGCTTCACAGGTCTGTGGTAGACCAGAACCTGGCTCTGTGTGCAAGCGAATGAGCCTGGAGTTATTTTATTCATAAAGCCTTACTATGCACCTGAACTGAAAAGTAAAAATGACCAAAGAGAGCATCCAAACTCTAACAATTAGGGATTTTCCCTCATTAGTGCTATTTGTTTTTTATACGCTCCATTCATTTTCAGGTTGAGACTAGGAACTTTATCCATTACAGGAACTGAATAAATAAAGAAAAAATTGTATTTTAGTATAGAAATGACAGGAAGTTCCGTAAGGCTTGAGTCATTTCCCAGCCACCCATGCTAGGCAGAGAATTTACCAGGATTATTTTACAAAAACTGAAAATATCTCGTAAATGTTATTCAACGTTGTCTATTACCTTTGATGTCAAATGACTGCAGTATAATTATACACTTAAAAAGTTGCAGTGCCAGAGAATATCACTTTACATCCTCTCTACAACATCTATCTGTGAGGTCACTGCAAACTATAAAGAGTAATAACAGTAATAACAGCTACAATATTCATCTAAGTGTATGTGCCGTATAATGCAGGCAACCCTTCTGAAGCCTTGGGTATAAATGTAGAGTGAGGGACTGCACCCTGAAGAGAATACTGTCAGTGTTACTGCAAAGCACGCAGAATACAGCTATCCTGCCTGAGGTCTGCTAAGGACAGCTTGAGCCTTTCATCCAGATTTGCAGAATCTGATCAAATTCCTACCAGGGCAAAGGATCAGATCATTTTTCTTAGCAGTATTCACAGTACGTGTTCTCCAGTTCCCATCCTTCAGCCCTGCTGTATTACGCACTGTGGATAAAGATTGGGTGAATTTCTTCATTTTCTTCTCAGTTGTTCAGACACACACGTGCTGTGAGAAGTTGTGCATGTAAGAAATTGAGGTGTACCCACAGCGGGGTGGAAGACAGAGGGGCAGCATCAAGACTGGATCCAGAGAGGGTACCATGGAAGAAAAAAGGACAAGGGGATGCCACAGCAGCCAAGTGACAAGGAAGTACGGCAGGGAGATGGGAAAATGCAACCCGTTCACAGCTCTGAGAAGGCAGCAACACAACAGGAGGCAAGGGCTGTCGGGAGCCTTTGCACAGATCTCTGTGCACTGCCACTGCGAGCGCATGGTGCTGGCTCCAAAGCGTCACCAGCTAAGTAGTGAAGGACCATTTTCTATCTGCCACACATGCTGAAAATGATTGCCTGCCTTATTTAAATACATACATATATATACTTCACAGAAAAAAAAACAACCCTAATATGCTCTCAAGTTAAGTACTTCAATTTAGTAGCTAGCACAGGAACTTTGAAAAGCATGACAGAAGGTAAATGTGATTGTAGCGTTAAGAAAACAACCCCACAGGCTTGAATAAATGAACTTTTAACAGAAAATCACCAAGCGAACGCAAATGTTCTTCTATGAGAAAAAAAGGCTGTGATGCGAGGCAGCGCTGGCCATACATTCCCTTGTGCAGTCAGCTCAGCCTGCACACCTCCGCACGGCACGGGCAGCCCAGCTTTGTCTCCTCCTCTCACTGTTACTCACAACCTGTCCAACAGTGAATTTTATAAGGGAGGGGGGTAGGTTCCCCCCAAGGGTACTAAGCAATGACTACTGTTAACAAAACATGTTTGTTCACAGATTAAGTAGAGACAAAGACTCATGCCTTCCCATTCCCCCCAAAAACACCTACCGTCTCCCAAACCAATTCCTTAATGGAAGAGAACTCCATCCCCATTTGTTAACTACCAGACATAGCTTGGTAAAATAAGTGAGGTCATGTTTTATACAGCACAAAGAGCCTTTTAAAGAAAAAACAACAAAAAGCACTGAATTTCCCAGAACAGTTAGGGCAACAATTAAACCATCAGCATCTTAGAAGCAAGGAAATACAATATTCAGGCACCATTCTAAGTCAAAGGAACAACAGCAGAGTTCCTCGCTTGGGCAGCTGGGTTACACCATGTCAGCTGGGCTTCACCAGTGGGTCCACACCTCATGTTGGTACCACAGCCCCACGATGCAGCCCCCTGTGTGAGCTGCAGGAACTCAGCCACAGGTCTCAATTTGTATGCCAAGGAGGCATGCTAAAACACATAGCTAACATCTATGATTTGCTTTCTCTTCCAAACTTGTAACCAGTAGCATTTATTTTTTGGACAAGGTGAACGAGACAAGGACAGGTCCTGTGACCTATTTACAAATTATTTTAAAACTAGCTGCAAAAATAATCGTCTTCAGAACCTAACATCCCATTACAACTGCATGTCTGCTTTTGCTACGTGATAAAACTGCAGTGAGTGCAGAGGTTGGGAGTTCATATTCAGCTCCCTATTTCTATGAACCAGACATTGATTTTAGCCCTAGAAGTCCAGATTTTCACTCAGAGGAAGACAACCCAAGGATCCTGGACAGCATCCTGACTTCAGCAGTACAAAGACCTATGCCTAGTGGCCTTCACTGACTGTGTAAGACTTGACACCTGGCCAGCAGCACCCAGGAGTTAAGCTAGAAAAGAGTACTCTTCCACACTTAAATACACAGAAGAAAGTAGTATACATTGATATCTCTCTTTATACATATTCATGCATGCATATTCAGGGATATCTATTCTTGAACACAGACATTCACAAAATCCAAGCTTAGATGTTTAGGACACTGGTACAGTCTGGAATGGTTTCTGTAAAAGCCCATCCACCAAGTGCTGGAACACAACATTGCAGTGACACTTCCTTGTGTGGACATGTACCACGTTCACAAGCATGGTACCTCCAGAAAGCCACTGCTCCTGACCAGTCTCTGAGAGCAGAGCTGCCTCCCTCTATGTCACAAGTTTCAGAGCTGCAGTAGCAGCAAGTCAATGCACTGTGAAACAACTGCTGTCATAGCTTTTCTTCCTCTACAAATAATTCTCAGCCATGAGTTTGAGCCGGCATAATCCCACTGCCTGCAGTAGAGAGGCACAGATTTACACACCTCCAAAGCATCAAGCCTGTTTTCACAGAAAGGCGTGTGACCCTTAGGCAGGCCTGCCCAGTCTGACTCAGCCTCGTGTCAGGCACCCCTCGCTGACTGAAGACAAGGCTAGCAGCTCAGCTCACATCCAGAGGTCAGCCTGCATCTGCAGGAAAGCTGCTGACAGAGAACATCCTTCCAGCAAAAGCTGCTAAAGAAACTGCTGAAAGAGCAACTAAAAATGGGAAAACACATACTCTCTGTGGGGTTAAGGATGCTAAGGAGGGTATATAGAGAGATATTTAGATGGTTATTTACTTCTTTTAGAGTTTGTTTTTATGCTAAACTTAATAAACCTAAGCCACAGTCTCTGGGAAATCACACACATTTAATATAAAATCACAAGTCAAGTTTGCTCTTTGTCTTCCATGTTTGACTTTCTGCTGCAGGATACACCTACCCTGCACAGAGAAGTTCCTTCTTTCCAAGGTGTCCTGGCAAGTCTTTGCAAGTTCTTCTTTCTTCCTCTTCTGAGCTTGCCTCCTCTATTTCCATGCACGTGCTGGTAGCCTTCAATCCCTTTCTCTGGGCCAACATCACACTACTGCAGGTATCAATAACAATTTAATCAAAACTTGGATATTTTTCAAGCTGCACCTCATGGCCAGTTGATTTTGTTTGGTTTTCTTTTCTTTTGTTTTTACTTCTACCTCTTACCCCTCTGCGGCTGAACACTACTAACAGACAGCAATCTTACTTCAGTTTCTAGCTGGTGATTTTGCTCTTCTGCAGATATTGATGTTCCCTCTGCTACCACCTCGTCCCATGTTTGCCGCTGTGCAGGATTTACAGGCAGCAGACAGACGTATCTGGCAGTCTCAGCTAGCGAGCCCACTGCCGGTCACAACTCCACAGGGCCACATTCAAGCAATCTGCTTTTCCTGCCCAAATCTCCTGACGTCCATCTTTGCTGTTTTCTCTCACTCGAGCTTACAAGCTTGGAGCAATATTACTGCATTTGGGTGCGTGGGTCTAATTTTTTTGTTTGAAAATGAAATTGAAAATCTGGTTTCAAGTCACCCTAACCATGTCACTGAAGAAGAGGGAGCGGTTGTTATTTTTTCTTTTGATCTGACCAATTAACTGGAAAAAAAGCCAAACGACCTCTGCATAGCTAATACAAAGGCAGACAAAACAACTGCCCACCAGCTGATATTTCTTGAAAACTAGCAATGACGTTAAGGAGCACAAGCCTCTATGCTACGTATGTGAGCCCAGTTCTGTTCAGAGACTTGTACTTTCAGTGCTGAATGGCATTTGCTTGCCTCAGCAAGAACACCTATCCTCCAAAACACTCAAGTGCAGCCAAGAGAAAAACATGAAGATGAACAGAACTATCAAACTCCACAGGCATTAACCATTTCACCAACAGAAAATCATATTATGATGTGAGTTAAGCAAAAGTAATTCCATTGGTTTCACAGGTGTTTTCCTGCTTGTGTCATCTGAATTTTACCTGCTCCCTCATAAACAGGTGAAGCTTTGATATAATATACCGTAAATGGCTCATTCAAAAATCTCCAAAAAATGAACACAACAATAAATGATTGATTTTAAGAGATCAAATAGAAGAAGTGAGTTAGCCACAGTAAGGCTTCACAACCTCCTGCCCCTTGTACAGAACAGACACAAACAGCTGCTTGTGCGTTTGATGCCCTGGACAGCCATCTTCTGCTACGGAAGACAGCCAGCTGTAGAATATGCTTTCATTTACTGTACACTGCATCCAAACATCTAGCTAGCTTCATCAAGTTTTAAATTGTGTATCAAACCTTCTACTGCCGTATATAAGCAGCAATAGAAGCTTTGTGAGCTCATGGCATCTCATTTCCTCATATATAGGAATAATCTGACATGAATTGATTACAGCCCAAAGAGCTTAACTGACAAAGCTGGAGTCATCATCTTCAGACATCACTGGGATTGAGAGTGGGTCACTGAGCCGTGTCACCCTTCAAAGACATTCTGCACACGCCATTGGAAGTCTACGTGACTGGCTGCGGCCAGGACTGTGACTGAACAGCACCATTGTCTCGAACCACCATTCAGTCACTTCCTGGCATGGCCTTTCCCAGGCCTGCCATGTCGTTGAGCACACAACTGGCTCAGACAGCAGGCTCTGCGTATGCAGTGCTTGGCCATCCTCTCCTCTGCCCAGTTGGTTTACTTATGTATGGATGGTTTGGAGCACCTGCAATGCCCACTCACCCAAACACAGAATCGCATTACTGCAAGGCCAAACTGAGTAATAAGAAATCCCTGAAGTGCAAAAGGGGGAATAAAGCACTAACAAGACAACCCAAAAATAGCCAGTTTTGTCCCCTTTTCATTCCTAAATTAATGGAATATTTATTTCAAAATAAATGCAATTAAAGAGCTGCTTGACATGAGAAAAGCAGCTTCAGTAATTCTAAGCCAGTAATCCAAGAGCCAGGCTGGGGCTATCTACTGCCCTGCATAGCTGACAGGAAACTTGCAATGTTCTTACAAAACAGATAAGCAGAGAGCCACGAGCGCTGTGAGTCCTTTAACCTTCAGGAGCACAGTTGGATTTTTACGTATGACAAAAAAAAATACCCATACTTTTGTCTCAGAGCTGTGCTGATCCATGACCATTTCTGTCAAAAGCAATGATTTCAAACACTGTTAGCACTATACGCTTCCCAGTGCACATGGAAAAACCTGTGCTCTTAAAGCCACGTTCATTCCCTTGTAACAATCACTTCAAGTGACATTTGCATTTGGCCCATAAGCAGAGAAGTTTACCTGACACAGGGTGGCCCAATTAATGCTAAAGACCTTGTCTCTCTGATCCTATGGTTACACTGGATTCCAATACAGCTCCCATTTAAGGATATTACTGAAGAATCAATCACTTGTCCAAAGGGAGCAGCACACGGAGCTTTGCTGTCAGCAGAGGTTGCTTCGCTGCAAGCAGCACGTCAGGCTCTGCCTGGGAGACTCGAAGTGACAAAGAGCCAGCCTCTGTTGGCCATCAATTACGGCTAGCAAACATGGCAGAGGGAGCACGGCTGCGGGCAGCAGCAGGCAGGGCAAGGCAGCAAGGAGCCGGCTCACAGCCTGCTTGGGGTAGCCTACCTGGGACTGCTGCAGCCGAGCATGTTGGGTAGGGAGCCCTTCTTCAGGAAGGAAAACTGAGGAGCCTTTTGGGGCTTCATGCATCAGGAACACAAGGACTCCTGTCTACTCTGCAGCTAACACAATGCCACCTTAGCCAGTTTAGGCCACAGTGGCAGAACCTGGGTTATGGAGAAAAGTGGGTGGAAAATGCCATCGCGATTTGGAGATTCCCATCTGCTTAAAAAAGGAAGGAAGGGAAGAGGGAACCATCACTTCTGTCCTAAAATAACATACGGTTCTGGATAGAAATAGACTTTTATTTGGAACTCAGATTCGAGTATTGTGAAACATTTGGATTATTTCTTCTTTAACACATAAAAGCAGCAAAAAAAGGTGGAGTGGCAGTGGCACTGGCTTATAAAGGATTGCTGCCTTGTGCCCTGCAAAATAGAAAATAGGTTTAAGTGGGCAGAAACAGCACTGTTTTTTCTTTATTTGTGGAGGCTGAAGACAGCAAAAGGGTTAACAAAGAAGATCTCTGTATGGTCAAATTTAACTTAGCATCTTGACTGATGATCTAGAAAGGCAACTGAAAAGCAAATTAATAGTAAAGAAATAACTATTTAGCGATTATCAGTAGTAATGGGAATAAGGTACCAATACCCTGATGGAAATATCAGAATGATTAATAATGTACGAGAAAAAAGTAAAGCAGCAGAGAGAAAATAACTATTAGCTATTGTATCTATGAATGGAAACCCTAGCTGAAGTTGCAGCCCGGGCAGTACGTGCTCTAAGTGACTGACTTTATCAAAGCCCTTCCAGCTCACATGGGCTGCTATCTGGTCACGTCATCCTGGAATCAGGGCTCAAAGAGCCTACTTGCCACCAGGGCCCTGACTCAGATCACTGCCAAGGGGCAAGATGCCTCCAGAGGGAGATGTGCACCAGTAGCTGCAACTGGTGCCACTCAGTCCAGCAGGGCGCTGGCAGCCACAGTAACACCCAGCTCACGCCAAAGGGAAGCTTTACAGAGAGCTCCAGCATCAGGAAATGGCACTCATTTGTGCCACACTCTTAGACAACATTCATTCAATCAAAGCAATGACAAAAGAGATGAGCACCAAACAGCAGCAGTCAATTGAACTACTACTTCTTATTTTTAAATGTTAGGTCCTCTTGATCAATCCACAGGTCCCTGAACTTGCAGACAAAATTCCAGGAGAGACAGAGGCACAACTCCCACTAATTTTGATGAGGCCAGGATCTCACCTCCTGCATTTACAGTCCTCAGAGACATGTTCCCTGCGTACACATGCATCCATAAATCCCAGAAGCACAAGATGAGAAAGGAAAAAGATATGATACAGTGAGAAGTAATTTCAAGAGTAAGCCAATCTGCTATTGTACAATGGTTTGGGTTGGAAGGGACCTTAAAGATCATCTAGTTCCAACTCCCCTATGTCAGGAAGTAATTTTTTGCAATACATGGCTCTTGAATCTAGCAAGCCTTAACATGATCCAGCGTTTGAAACCAAAAGGGAAAAAACTTGAGACTAAATTTAAAGCCCACATTTTAAAATGTGAGAGAACGAAACCAAAGAAACGTGTTACTTGGGACAGGGATAACCTCCCTGTAACTCAGAGCGAGCTGCTTCCCCCTCCCCACAACTTTTTCCCCCCAGGAAGACCTCTCAGAAGCTGAAGATGCCACATGCCACTCCTTCTGCATCTGGGCACAAAAGAGCCACCACGTAGCCCAGTTGGCTGACAGCCTGCCAGCTAGTGAAAGCAGGGAGCTCGGCTTTGGGTGCAGCAGCACTCCAGGGGCGAGCAGTGGGCAGCTGCAATCCAAGGGACACAACATTCTCCTGCACATACATCAGCCCATTAGCACCGAGATCAACACAACTAGGCCCACTTACATCAAAAGATGATTTGGGCTGTATTTTCTGCATATGACAACTTCTAGTTTAAATATTTTTAAAAGGAAAGATCATGGAAACAGTCACCATCCATGATGCTTTCTTCCTAAGAAGGGCAATGACACTGGATATTAGTCCAAAGAACAACACCCCTGCACACAACAAAAAGTTCAAGTAAGTGCATTAGGAATAGCCTCAGTTATTTCCTAAACATGTTTCTAAACCATCTTGGTTTAGAAATTGGATCTTGGTGAAGAAATTCAGCATCTTTTGTTGGACCAGCTTAGATGCTAGGAGAAGAATATCTCTCTTATTTACCTTAAAGTTTGCCCTTTTCTCCAGCTAAATCTCTTGTTCTCATTAAGCATCTATTGCACACGTTGGATTATCAGCTTCTGCTGAAACATGAAGTATCAAATTTCATTTTACTTTTTTCATCAAGTTTGTCGGTGCTCTTTTCATCATGGCTTTGAGTTGAGTCCAATTTTAAGCATATGAGATAAAACTAAACATCTTTAAGATGAACTGGAGGTTGCTACGTTACCATGACAGTGGGTTTGTGTTGAAGCTGGTGATGGTTTGTGCTTGCTTGGATGGTAATTACTGTCAAAATGCAAAGGGTTAGTGAACAGGGCCCATGGGAAAGGGCAGGATGACAGCCTACGCAAGACATCCTGCTAATAGGTCTGAGAGCAATTACTGTATGGTTTATGATCACAATACTTAACCCTCTACCTCTCAGATATCCAAATGCCTTTGCTTTCAGCATTTGTGTCCCACTGTAAGCCATGCCTGCTACAACCCTATGGGAAGGCCACTGGCTCTGCCAAGACTCAAAGTTCTTCAGAGCAATTTTTCCAAGCCTAAGTTTTTCTTCCCAGTGCAGAGCTGTGCACTGAGTTTGCAGGTATTCACAAATGCTGAAAAATTTGTGACGTGATTTAACTACCACTGAAACCAATGACGATGATTAAAGTGTAATTTTATTATTATTTAAACTAAACAAAACAAAATTACGTAGGTGCTGGCCAAACACAACAGGCATCACCACCTAATGGCCTTATTCCATAATATCCCAGCCATAGAAATTCAGGAAAAATTACAGAATCCATCCAACCTTTCACTATCACCTGTAGCCAGAACAGAGCCAGGGCTTAGGCAGATAAAATCGTGCCAAGGGGGCCCAATTTTCCAATATTGTAATTAAAACAAATCAAGGGCACTACCTGCAAAATTGACACACTTACCAAGTGTGAGCCAGTTTTCAGTCTGTGACTGAAAAGACAAACACTCCTTTGAACTTCCTGGCATTCAAGATCATTTTCCATGCACAGAAGTCTTCAGTGACTAAAACCCATGTCCCTGTACATCCACAAAAATTACATGGTTTGGGTTGGAAGGGACCTTAAAGCCCACCCAGTCTCAACCCCCTGCCATGGGCAGGGCTGCCACCCACCAGATCAGGCTGCCCAGGGCCCATCCAACCTGGTCTTGAGCACCTCCAGGGATGGGGCATCCACAGCTCTCTGGGCAGCTGTGCCAGTGCCTCATAACCCTCAGAGTAAAGAATTTCTTCCTTACATCTAACCTAAATCTCTGCTCTTTTAGTTTAAAGCCATTACCTCAAGTCCTATCACTACACTCTCTGATAAAAAGTCCCTCCCATCTTTCCTGTAGGCCTCCTTTAGGTACTGGAAGGCCACTGTTACGGATCTCCCTGTGTATATACTTTTAAGTATTTCTCACAGGGGCCTGATTAAATTAAAGGTGCTGGGAATACTTGCAGTGCTCCCTCTCCAGGGGTTACAGATACTTTCTGCCTCATTTATCCACCTCCAGTCAAAGGATGCACTTGGGAAATGCAGGAAATCTCACAGCAATCCCGCCTGTTGTACAGCTGCTCGGAAACTTATTGGGGTGCTGATTTTGTTTGAGCCATGCTCATTATAGGGGACTTCCAGTCTCAGAAAAACACCTAAACCTCACTCTGTCCCTGGCATTTTTCCTTACAGTTAGGGAATAAAAAATTAAATTCAGCCCAACAACTTTGCAAATCAGAACTTCTGCCTACTATAAAAACTTATTTTTAATACCTACAGTTAGCCTCCAGATTTACAAGTTATATCTAATTTTAGAAAAATCACTGAGCATTTAGAATACTGATTTCATTCTTTCTTTCAACAACATTTGCTCTATAGCTAGGCAAATGATTTTGAAACAAAAGCACCTTCAACTTATCCTGCCCTTCTCTGTCTAAAGCATTTCTAAAGGATTACAGAACGACCCGTCAGCACTGCTCAGGACCATATCAGCTCCACCAAGTCAGCACACCTCACCTGCCTGCAGTTTGTGCAAGGCTCAGGTCACTGAACACTCCCCATCAGCTGTTGATATGGCCACTCGAGCACTGCTCTGACCGCATGCGATTTGGTGCAAGATCCAGATGTTCTCTCATGTAAGGGAAATGCTTTTTTGGTAGAGACCAAAGCACATGGCCAGGATTGCTGATTGTCCCCAGGATGCTGTTGGGGCTCTGTCAACCTCTGCACAGAACCATTCCCTGCACAGCACAACTCCAATTATAATCTCATTCCGATTAACAGTGTCTTGATGGCAATTTCATTACTCAAAAAGTAACATTTATTAGTCTATTGTAATGTGTTGTGATTGTAACTCTAATGCTAATAGGAAGAAGTTTAACCTCATTTCATTTTCAGTACAGTTAAAACCTTGTAACACCATTCTTAAGTCAGGGTTTCAAATCTCATAAAAGCAAAGTTCCAGCTATCCACTATTGGATGTCTTTTACGTATTCTTGTATTTTATATAAATCTGGGATCCAGTCTTTCACAACTCCACACAGAATCCACATTTTATTTAGATTATTATTAAGATGGCTGAAAAAAATACCCTCATCCTGCATATAATTTGCATGATTTAGGTAGATTGTGTTTTCAATTACATTAATAACCCAAAATGAGGCATTCTGATGAGAGCTCTTTCTCCCACTTAAAGTGAACATTTTCATTAGTGATTTCTTCAGAGAAGCCCCTCCTTCCTCCAGCACTCACACACCTAGGATGATGGTTAGATTTTATAAAATAAAATAAAATAAAATAAAAAAGAAATGCATTGTAACTTTGTTTTCAATGTATCCTGTTCTAACTGGAAATCACAGACTGCATCAAAAGACCCTACAGAAAACAATGCAGCTAGAATGAGATTCTTCACCTCATCCTCTGATTTTTAGGAGGATCACCTGCGGTTTTCTGCAACATTTTTTCAGTTACGCTTATTAGAAAATAATGGTTTTGTACTTAAGACACATAAACAAAAACACAGGCGATAAGGATTGTGTGTTCCTTCACTGAACCTTTGGCTTGCTGCTTCTCCCCAAGTAACCCACAGATTATAACAAATCTATCTCCCACAGATGGTCACTGATTATTTCAAGCAGTTCAGGTTTGACCCGACAATAACAGGAATCTCAGGCTCAGTCCACACAGAAGTAACAGCCCTACCCACAAGATCCCACTGGGGACGAGCTCTGTCCTTCAAGCAGGACCTGCTCCCTTCCACCAGAAGGGAGAGCCCAAAGGGGCTCAGGTCTCCTGAAGCCATCCGCAGCCTGGAGAGTTCAGGTGAGAGGTAGAAATGGATGTTCTTTTTGAAGTGATGCTTGCCCTTCAAACCTGCAGAGTTGGTGAGGGATGTGTCAAAGCAGAGCTGTGTTCTGGTCTCAGCCACACAAGCTGTGATGTGGCAGGGTGAGGCCCAGAGGTCTGTGACAGAGCAAATGGTACAAGAGACAATGAGCTTGGAGAGCCACATTGGTTCCTACTGCTGCTGCCGCCAACAACCCCATCATGTCCTTTTTGGTCTGTGCCAAGAGGGAGTAACGTTAGTCTTTAAATATTTTAAGTCCAGGGCACAGTGGAAAAGTACAGCAAAGAAAGAAAGTGCCTCAGACCTGCAGTATTGTCAAATGTGTATACTGGCACACACTCCCACAAAATGCATGATGGGTCCAAGCCTGAGGCAAAATATATGCCCAGCCCCCATGGCAGCTGTTTATCTGTTCTATAGATGTCGGAGGATTTCTATTCCTTCCTACAGAGTCCTCTGCTTCATGGCCAAAGGGAGCCCTTACTGGGAATTAGACTCAAAAATACATGCACCAGAAACCCAACGGCATCTGTTTCTGCTCTGGAAAAACAGATTTAAGAGAGCAGGGACCTCCCACCCGTCCTGTCAAATTCAGACACTATGTCTCCTTCCTGCATCCCCTCTCTCCTCAGGAAGCACTCCTGGGACTCGCTTGTGCCTCCCCAGCACTCAGGCAGAGATGTTGCAACATCTGATTTCAAAAGAGACCATCCTTGCTCAGCAGTGAAGGGCTGCTTCCCACCGTTTTCCAAACTCCTTTGATCATCTCTTCTGCACCCCTCTGTACACACTGAGCATTACATGCTACAAAAAGAATCATCCAGCAAGCTGGCTTGGTTTGTGAGAATTCAGAACTTCCCCCTGAAGACCACCACAGCGGAGAGGATGGACAGATTTCCAGGCCTTGAAGGCTAAAGCTGGAGTGTCAGACTGCAGGCCATCTCAGTGACACGGTGTGTGCACAGTGACAGACAGACAGACATTACTGGGTTAGATGTGCCTGCTTGTAGTGCGCACTGCTTGTATCACACAGACACCTCTCCAAGGCCTAATTACATCTGACTCCTGCTATGGGAGTCCCAAACGTATTGAGAAACAGGGCTATGGTCTCAGAGGGAATGGCAGAACAAGAAGAAACAGATGCAGGCATTTTGGTAACAGCACCTTAACACCCTGAGAACTAATGCCACTACCTCTCTACAACACACAAAAAATTACTGTTTTGCTTGTTTGGTATCTCAGAACATAAGATTGCAATGACTTGCATTACACATCAGCTGGCCTGATACAGGAGCTGCCATCATGCTGGGCGTTGTCAGATCTACAACTGAGTTTTCCTTTTACCAGATCTTGCTTGGGAAAAATGCAATGCATTCAGAAGTCTTTAAGCTTTTGTCCTTGCAGATAGCTGTTCCTGAAGCAAGACCGTATAGCTGGAGTATCACAGAGTGGTCGTGCTGAGAGAGAAACACGCATCTCATCCTGCATAGCTGGATGAGCTCTGCACAGAGATTGACGGTGTGTTTGTGCTCAGAAACAGCTGGCAAATCCCCACTTGTCAGAAAATATTCACCCTTCAAAGCACAAAAAATAAAACAGGGACAAATACCACTAGTCTGACTCACTGGCTAGAATAAAAGCTACTTTTCTTGGGTATGCCAGTGACCTTAGTGTGACCAGATACATTATTGATGAAAAATGTGTTCTGTGCAAGGAGATGGGTCGTGCAAAATGCGGGGGAGCAGTAAGAGGGTAAGGATGGGAATGAAACTGAGGATTTCACTTGAATTGCTGGTTGCTTTGGCACGAGTAGTTTCCCCTGCTCTCCTTCAACCAAGTGGAGTGCTCTGCAGCAGATAACAGTGACTGAGCTGGTAGCTTGCTGGAAAGGAATGGTAAGAGTTCCCATGAAAAATGGAGGTTTCCTAAAGGAGAAACACTACTCTCAAAACTCCTACCCTGGCTGCATTGAAAGAGGTTTGGGTTTATTGGAAAGCTTTATTTATTTATTTTACCTGGACAGAGTCTGTGGCTGAGTTTAAGTTTCAGTCTAATTACTACTGCTAAAATGCCATTGAGTATAGGAGGAATCTGAGCTTTCCTGAGAAAACAACATTTTTGAGAAGGAAGAACTACAATATGGGTATTTCTTTATAAAAAAAATGCACAAGTCTCAAAGGAAGGAAAAAAGCTACATGAATGCCTTGGAAAAAGCTATGTGCAATTTTTTCCCCTAGGTAACAATAGTGTCAGATGTGGTAAACCTCCTTTGTTGCTTCTCTCTTTCTCTTCAATTGCAACAACACATGAAGAACCTGCTGAAATGCAAAAATTTTACCTTGTATGGAAGTTCAAGTTACACTGCTGCTGTTCATAGCTTAAAGAAAGCTATGATTCTCTTGCATGCTTTCCTGTATTACTTAAACATAAATACACTTCATATCCAACTGGAAATTGAGCCCAGCTCCAAACATAGGCACAGAGCTCTATTCTAAACCCTTAGCTGTGTGTATTATATTTTACCCATCAGACCTCTGGGAAACCCTCTCATTCATAAAGCAACTAACAGCATTAAGTGACCTCCTGTAATAACAATTTCATGTGTTGAACACTGAAATATATTTTCCACACTTCAGTTTAGTAGCAGTGACAGTGTCCTTTGCCTTGCTGCCCAACATGTGAGCAGGAAGAAGCTGTAGGTTTTAAAGGCATCAGATGTTGCTTCATGGGGAATACTGGCATGCAACAATATTACTGGATCAAGCTGTATGCCTTCTGCTATAAAATAAATCCATTTCTCAGCGGTGTTATTGTGTATGAGCACCACAGTAAGTATTCAGCTGGACATCAGTAATTCCTTTCTCGCAAAGTAGGCCAAGTACAGGCAAGGCAAGAGCCTCTCTCTTCATACCTACCCCATCATGAAAGGCACTCAGTGACTGGTGAGGTGGTACTGGGAAGCTAGAGGTGCTCTAAAACTGCAAAGGAAAAACACTCCTACAGAAGGAACCAGCAGAAATGCAATAGTAGAGTAGACTGACAGTCCATCTAAACCCTTCTTCTTTGGCTTTCATCACCTGAGACTTGGTTTTGCCTATCTAGTGATAGGACATTTGGAGTATTTTCTCCAATAATTTTTTCAAAGATTTCTCCCCGCATACTTAAACCAAGACAGCCATGACAAAGTATGAAATACTGAGCACAATTCTAGTTATCCAGAAATAGACACTATTTTCAGATGTTCTTTGACAGCGGTCACCTCAGACAGATTTGCTAGCAACTGACATTTTTGTGAGGATACTGCAAATAAATATTGCTGTGCATAGAAAAAATACAACAAAAACTATGTTCTGTTTCTGCTGACTAAACATATTCTCCCAAATTAGATAAAGCAGATGGGAAAAACACTGCGACATCAGCGTACAAATACTTTTGAGATGACAAGCACAAAGGTGCTCATCTCCTCCACAGCAAACAACTTCAGGGGCACTACACAGCCATGAAAAGGTCTGAGCTCTTCTGGACAAGACACTGTAGCTACTTTCCTTCCTATGCAGTAGATGTGGATGGAAATGACCTCAAAACTATTTCCCCTTAGGAAAGAGATACATCAGAATTTTCTATCTTCAAGAAGACCTCTTTTAGAAAGCAAATAGGGCTAGAGTCACTCTTTCCCCTAGTCAAAGTAACCGTATCATTCTCTCCTCTAACACCTTACCCTCAAACCTGCGACCACAGTAACTGGATGTATTCTGCTCTGAAAGCCCCTACCTGTAACAGGGACAGAGCACAAGGCTGAGTTGACTTTTATTCCTGTTTGGTATTTTAGCTCGACTTCTACTTACTGTAGGCATCTGTTCACGCTGTAGATTAGCATCCCTTAAAAACCTTTCATTTTGTGAGGAGGATGGTAAAAGAGGAAGACACCACACTCTGGGTACTACCCGGCCTCTTTGGAGGTGCTGAGACCTGGCAACTGCCTGGATACACTGCATTATCTCAGCAGCAGAGGGCTCCCTCGTCTATGGCAGCCCTATAGATCATGTGCAGCGTATTTCGCCTTCTCTCACACACTTGCGTTTGCCGAAGATCCAGATGCATGAAGCTGTCATTTCTTATTGTTCTCAAATCCATCCTAATATCAGATGATACAGAAACACAAGGGCTTGGAGGATATAAACCCACTCAGTAGAAAGATTGGCATCCAAACGCAGCATGCTTTTGGATATTTCACACCTAGGAAAATCACAGCTGCCTTCAACATTTCTCTTCTTTGCATAACTATTTAGCAAGTTTTGGACTTTATCCCTGCTCAACTCAATTCTTCATTCACATTTATATAGGAGCTACTTGTAACCCATAACTAAAACTAGATTTAATGAAAAGCAGATATCAAAGTTCAGCATATCCTGGAATCAGGCTCTCAAAATAGCGACGGTTCAGATAAAAATAAGCAGTATGCAATAAATTCCCTCCCCACAAATCCTTGCCAGTGAGTCTAGACAGCTTCTAATTAAAAAGCTTAAGGGAATACAGCACCACACTTGAAAATACAATTAACACACCCCAAAGTAGCTATTCCATCACTGTTAATATCCATTACCTAAGGAGGTAATGCTATCCTTAGCACTGCTCTTGTCCATTTAAAGAGATGGGACTGAAAATCTGCAAGCATCTGATGACAGCAAGGATCAGGCCTCCATCTAACTACTGCTGAGACATACAGCTGGGTTGTTAGAAGTATATCCAGAAGAGGCCATGGCGATGATCACTGCAACTGGACCAGCACTTGCATTTACACCAGGAGATGAGCACAGCCAGCTTAGTCTGCCCCTAGGAACATAGCCTCCCTCACTGATGCTCAAACATGTTGCAAGAAATCCCTTCCACTCTGCTCACTTCAAACCAAGAATTGATTTTGCAGTTACCTGCTGGCAGCATTACCAGGTTTACACCTTGATTAATGCATTTCTTAATGAGAATACAGGTCACAATAGCTATTTCTCAGCGGCACAGAGTAAGCATGCTTTGAGAGTTAACGCAGAAGAGCAGGAACATTAAGTACCTGCAGCATTTGATTTCCACATGCATTAGCTTGCTGCAAGGCCCACCTAGATCAGCAGGATGATAAATCCATCTCTATCACAGAACCAAAATCCACTGCATTTCTTTGGCTCTTGCTGTAAAACAATGAAACAAGTGCCCTTTCTGGAAAACAGCATTTGTAAATACTGAAAATACAACAAATTTTTGTCAGTTATCCCTGCCTTTGGATAGGACACCAACCCCAGCAAATGCATACACTAACTGCTAAAGTACAAGGTAAGGTCACTATTTCCTGATTAAGTACATACAAACCCTTTCTTATGCTTCCTCCATTGTTTCTGTTGCTTTTTCCTCCCTTCAACACAAAGGTATTCTACTGATTTGCTTTCCTTCCCTATCAACCATATTCCACACCTTCAGGTTCTAAGCAGCCTTAGCATCATTTCCTTGGTAGACTGTCATTCACTGCAAGGGAAAGTGAAGTGAAAGCAAACCTCATTCCACAGAAGACGGAATAGACATCTCAAATCAAGACACTCACTGCCTATAATAACATGGAAGCAGATGGTATATGGAAGTCCATAGAAGTCAAACTAAAAAACAGCAAAAAGAAGAAGAGTACTGTTCTTTACCATCACCTCCCTACTCATCTATTATCTTCTGAAGATGTACGTGAAGATTCAGACGTTCCTATGGAACATTATTTCTTCCTCTTTGACCAGTCTGCTATAGGACTCACGCTGGATTATTTTGATTCTTTGCAGAAAAGACAGCGGTCTCCATTGACTGACAACAGCACAACCATGTGCAAGTTCAGATCACAGTTACTTACCTGACCATGAATGAAAAAATCAATCCTGAGCCAGCGCTACTGTGGTACAGATCCAACTCTCGTGAAGAAAGAAGCTTATCAACAGCCACAATGTTCACAATTCAACAGTTCAACTTTCTGCTCTAGCCAGACAATTTCTGTGTACATTCTTTCATATTTATGGAAGAAGTGAGTCCAGAAGTTTACTGTTAAATTCCCCTTCCATTTGTGTACGTGACTTGCATCTGAGGCTGTCTTTGGCTCGTGAGGCAGTTCACAGCTATAACATACACCCAAAAGTATGGCTAGGACCAAAAATACCTCTTACACAATCCCAGCACAGAATTATTTGGATGAGAAAACAGAAGAGGGGTGCAGGAACACAACATAAGAGCACTACTGCCTCAGTCCAAAGGTCCAGCTCCCCTAATTACCTGCTCTCCAACCACAATCAAAGCAGGCAGTCAGGCAGAGTAAGTCGAGAGGAAGGCACGTGTAACCATTCCCTCCAATGCACTATCAGGCTAATTTTAGCATACGCTATTTCCCAGGTCTGACCTTCCTTGTCTAGCCAGCAATATTTCTTCTGAAAATGCTTGCTCAGTGTTCTCCAAGCTCCTGTAAATGCTTAACGTATGTCTCTGGAAAGTTTGCAAAGAATTTAATATAAATATGAATAAATATAACATACAAATACATAACAAGTACTGTCTCATCATAACACCTTTTTAAACACGTTCTTTGCAAAAATAGCTACCTCCTTGTTTTGAAAACGCAAGTGGGACAATACATCTGGATTTCTCCATTCTTACTTTCCTATACTTCATACATTAAAAAAAGAAGAGAGATTAAACCTACCACTGGTCCTATGCAGTTCTACCCAGACTGAAAAACTTATGTGAGGAGACAAAATCTGAGGCTGGAAGTTTTGTATGGAAAGCACACAATACTTCAAGATATTCCTCAGAAAAATAGCATGCCACCTTTCAGCAAGACCAATTAAGTCCTTTCCCATTTCTAAGTACAATTTCCAGTAGGAAGACATGGAAAAAGTGAAATCCAGATCTAAATCCTAATGTGAAGACTTCAGTTACACATGAGCTTGGAGAAAGATTGAAATGGGTTCCCTGTCGACTGAACATACCATGCCCCCCTCCATTGCTTCTCCAGAAATGTGATCCTCTTCATGAGATCAGTTTCTACAGTCTTCTGGGAAGTTATTCCAGAAGCAGTATTTACAGGTATTAAAAATGAGACAACACCCAATTGCATCAGAAAAAAGGATTTTAGAACAAGTTATTACCTTCAACAGCAATGCATCACTGAAGCCAGATAGTAAGCAATCAGAAGTGCAGCAGGAACCTGAGGGGGAAACTGCTGAGTTGCTGACAAGGAAGATCAAAATTATCTACTGTGCTGAAGAACTGGAGAGTAGCCAATACCATACCTAAGTCTATAACAGCAGCAGGGTGAGATCAAATTCTCAAGGTCCGTGAACCTTACCTTAACAGCTGGTAAATCAGAGGGAACTGAACTAAGTTTATTGAGCACTCCCATCCCGACATCTCTGACTTACTAAGATTATATGAGAGAATTCAGCAAGTTAACGCAGAATAATGAACAGCCAAGCAAAGAAAAGATTTCTCAAACCAATGCTATTATGCCAAATATGGCTCCAATTTGTAATAAAACTGAGAATAAACTGTGTCAATCTTCATTTCTTCATTTGGTTACAAGCGTTCAAGTTAGATGCTTGTGTAGATCTTGCTGGAAGCTTCTTAAGAAAGGGACTGGATTTTTGGTAAGTACTTAACATCACAGACTTTTCCCCCTATCAGCCACAAATTCTTTTTTTTCTTTTTTTTTCTGTTTAAAAAAAGTGACAACGGGCAAGATGTCAGCATCCTCTCATAAGGTGAAGGCATAAAATATATTCATCGCAGTGCTCATAGTAGTACAGAACTTCAGGATGTAATCAATCCCTTGAGGATGTCGAAGAAAACTTAATTATGCTCTCACTGAAATATGGAAAGAGAGCTGTTCAAAATACTATTAACAATTTATCAATTTCGGCTTTTGAAAAACGCATTGCTCTTCAAGGCTTTATGACAACCAGGTACAAAGTTGTTTTTCACAAGGCAAGTGAACACAAGGAAGAATCCTCCCTAAAGAATACAATTAACAGGTAAAAAGATTTGGGTTTTGGTCTTTTTTTCCTTAAGGTTCTTGGAGTAAGCAACAAAAAAAGATGGTGAAAAGCTAACTTCGCAAGATGAAGCACCAAAGAGGCTTTCTTAATGTGCAAGTGACAAGAAGAATGGGAAGCTGACTGCAGATGAGGCAAGCCAGTCCCAGTAGGTGCTTCTCCTCCATTTCTGCAGGAACTGTGTGTCCCCTGATGGACATCTTCACGCGACATGGGAGCTCAGCACTTCCTAAGGCCAGATGAATATTGTATGTGCCACTGCGGCTCAGAGAATGCTGTAGTTGGCAGACAGACCCACTGCAACTCCTGTGGACAGGTGACCTGCTCCTCTACAGGGCAGCATGCAGGTGCTTGAACACTATAACGTTACTTCAAAGTTTGCAAGAATTTGCTTATTGAGCCTTAGCTTCCTGGAAAAGGGTTCCTCGCTATACGTTAACTTTCTGTTGCCTTGTCTTGCATTCTTCTACTGAGATCAGATCTGATACTTATGAACTGTGCAAGTAGTGCTTAAAAAAAGAATGAGAAAAAGGAGAAAAAAAGCCTTTTCAAGCATCACATAGGAAACTGCTCTTTCACCTCAGGCATTGCAAGCCTGGACTTCCTTTCACTTCACTTAGCCAGCCAAGATTCTTCATTATCTTGAGGTCAAATGACAACACAGTCATTTTCTTTCCTGTTGCTGATGACCTCAGGCCTTTCTTACCTCTTCATTCAGTAATGCCTTCCATGTTAAATCTCTCTCAGCACCAGGGTAGTGTTTCCTTTGCTTGCCCACGGCTGTGAAGTAGGGTAGGCAACATCATTCAGTCTTGCAAAGTCACCCTTCACTCTGCTGTAAAAGGATGTGACAGCCTGATAGCAAACACTATCTCTGTGTAGGCTGAGAATGTCAGCTCTGGGACAGTATCTGGAGTATCTGGACAGAATTCATTTAGCTCCTTCACTGTTGATCGACATCGAATCCTTCTGAATGGCAAGTGAGAGCTGCTACCACCTACATTCAACTGCTCCAAACCAAAACTGGAAAAAATCAGAAGGCTTTCATTTCACTCTTAGTCATGGTTAATTGTTGATGCACATGGAGTAATTGTTGTACAAAAGATCACTTTTCAATCCAGTATTTTAAATGTAAGGTTAGAAATCTTTCAGTAGACTATTATCAAAGAAAAGAATCATTTACTACAAGTAAGCTTTTGCCTACAAACCAAGAAGCGAAACCCATCTACTGTACTTTCAAGACCCCTCATGGAGCCCTGCTGGTGTCTACCGTATGACCGATAACCTGGCTCTCTTGACACGCTCCCATCACTTCACAACAGCCACTCCACTGTCTAGTGGAAACCTGAATAAAGCATTATTTTCAGGAAAAAATAATCTCAATACAATCCAAAAATAAAAAATAAAAATAAAAAAATGGAGAACCAAACATTTTTTCCACAGAAAATATTGTCTAATGTTTGGAACAAAGAAACACAGAAACACAGAAAAGGGTCCAAGACAAAGACAGGGTATAAGACTGGCTTCCCTCTCTACACCACTTTATCAGGTAAAATCTAGATAGCGCACAAGCTGCATTAGATAGAACTCTATATACACTAAAGTTTTAACAAACTCATTCTGCATGAAATATCAGAAAATAACCAGCTATAATTTATTTTATTTTTTGAAGTAAAAGTAATACTAAATTGTATAACTTTGACTTTGAAACACTTCTGTTTCCACTTGCAGGCCAAGACCTATGACAGTGACATATTAGAGAGGACTGGATGTTGAGTCCAGCACAGAAGATATGGTGAGCAACTGCCTTGATGTTTTCCTCTCTTCCCCTATTAGATAAGTCAGCTCCTTTCCATTTGCACTGCAGACTTTTGCAGTTGCGCTAAGAAACAGGCTGTCCCAAGAGCCTGGGTCCAAGGCTGCCTGGATGTCTGGAAGCATAAACATCATTTTGGCATGCGTATGTCACTGTGGGATCCTGTGCAGGAAACACGATCCAAATTCCACAGGCAGAAACTGAAATAAAGGTCAGGAACTCAGTATTTCTCACCAATGCAAATATTTTGGGTCAGGTTCCCAAATCACCTGCTAGCTCCTCTGATCCCAGGTAAAGTACATCACTTGGTTCCAGCTGAATTTCTGGCTCCATTATTCTTCAGGTTCGGGTTTTTATCAGCTTGCCTTGACAGTACCATGTCTTTCCACTGTTGAGACTCAGTGTAGGCAGCCATCTTACCTGATTTCCTCCACCAGACTCCTCCAGAATCCCATCATTTCTCCCAAAAAGCTCCCATTAGGCTTCTCAAAGCTGCATGACTGGGGCTGAGCATTTGCATAATAGAGTACAAAAGGTGTCAAAAATTCTAGTCCTATAAAGAGGAGGTGAAAATACTATAAACTGTAATGTAGAGCAGATGAGAAGCACAAAAAACGTGCTCAAAATATAACCACTTGACAATTGTATTAAATTGAATTTTCTCATTCCTAACAAAAGAGTGCCAGTAAATTCACTATACCTCTTTGTCCTTGAAGGCAAACATCAGAAGTGAAGAAATCCTGAAAGAAGTTATTCCTCAAGTTCACAGCCAATATTTCTTTCTTCTCTGTGGGAGTCTTTGGGGACTGGACTGTACCAAAGGAACCAGGGCAGGATGAAGTAAAGCTGAGGCTGTGAGCTCCCAGTTACTGTATTTTGGTCAGGGGCCATTGGGAACCAATATGTTTTGTCTTTATAAAATACAAATGCATTGACTCCAGCACTGACAGGAAAACGTGAACAAGGCAAGACATATAGGTCCTCACCATCCTGTCACCCACTAAATGGGAGAAGCGCAGTTAACAGCACTAGAGAAATGTTTCCTATTTGATTTTATTAACTGATTGACATGAATTAATGCATTGGGATATTTGATTGTGTCATAAAATGTGTATATGAACATCATGATTCAATTTAATGTACCCATTACTGCTTGATGTGCCATTATATTAGACTAAATTAAAAGAATTTTATGGAAAAAAAATTACAATTAAAGACTCAAAATTGATTACATTCATAACTTAGAGAATATTCACTTCTATTCATGTTTTGAATAATGACAATAAAAGAACCAGAAAACAACACTGACTATGTAAAGGAGGACAACATAAAGTATGTCAAAGACCAACAGCACTACCAAAATCCAGGGTCCATAAAGTCCCACCTTGCCTTGGCAGCAACTCAGAATGAACTATCAATACACCACCAGTGACTGCTATCTACACAATTAATTTTTTTAGAGAGGCCCTCTGCAGCAGAGTACAAAAACCGCACCAGACAACACTCTTCCTCCAGCTGTTTAACTATTGGTCTGTTGGGGTGTCCTTTTTCTACTTTTGAATGTTGTCCACTGAAGTTATTTCAGCCTTGGACCACAGCCAGAGTTCTCAATCCTGCATGAGAACTTCGGTTCTAGGTTTCCATTCGGCTGCTGCTTTTCTAAGGCTGAACATTGCTCTGTATCCACTGAAATCAGCGAAGAATGCTGTGAAATCAGCACCTGAGAGTCTGTATTGCTGCTCATCCAAAGGTTTCTCATGAAAATCCAGTCACTTCAACAACGATAATCAGCAAGAGGACCTACTTTGCTGCTTCATTAGTGATGGAGAGGAATGCTGATAGCTCATTTCCCTAAGTACCAATATCTGCCACACAAGCAGTGTTTTGAAATAAGTTACAGGAAGCAACACAAGGGGAGGGTGGGGGAAATGACATGAACTAAACTGACAATCTTACATGAATTAAGTACATCTTACAGTTTTTAGTGGGGGAAGAAAAAGAAAATGACGGCATGCACAGGCATACAGTTTAATGTACTTTAAGATCATGCAAGACATCCCCAAGAGAGTGGCACTTATTTTCTAAAAACCTCTCTAATGATCACTTAAAAGCTCCCGCGTGACTCTGTCCAGTGCTCAACTACCTTTACATTTACAAACTGCTTGGTAATTTTCCACCAGATTCTTCACTAAACTAAACACATGAAGGCTATAGAATGAAACCAGAAAGCAGACCTGGGTCCATTAGAGATTCCTTTCAGATCCCACTTAAGATGGTTATTAAATAGACAGTGAAGCCGTGATAAGGGACTGCAAGTACACAAGTTGGCATCACCAGCCTATTTTCTAGTCCCGCTATAAAACCACCTCTTCTGTTTGAATTATCTGAGACAAAAGATGATGTTTCACAGATTAATTGTGAAAACTTGATCATGTTCTATGGACTTGAACACACCTATTACATTCAAAAAATCTACAAGTTATGCTTCCTCTGTTCTGGCACCTGCTCCTTTCTCATCATAATGTTTCTTCTTCAGGAATGTGAGAGACCAGAGAAACAGCTGTAGTTTTAATTACTGTTAGTGTCATCTGCTATGCAAATTTATTCCCCACAAAAAAAAAAAATCTATGACTCCCTTTTCTTCCACATCTGATATGTTAACCAAATACAGTTTTTCCTTACTGAGTCAATAAAGGTAATGGCTCAAATAAAAAAACTTGAGTGTGAAAAAACTGCCACCTGAGAAATAATTAAAGATTAAAAGGTACAACATTCCCGTTGTACAGGAACGACTAATCTGATTCAAATTGTGATAAGAAACAGCTTTGTTTTCACAGAGACCACATCACAGTTAGGTCCTGTATCTTTTAAGAATCCTGTTAACGTGGCCCCTTAACTAGGTTACACATTTTTCAGAAATTTCTGGATGACAGTGTCTTATCCTAACGGCTTCTTCAGCAAGCAAGATGTTGCCACTAGAGGAGGCAAATCAGCATCTACATTTAGCTGACTTCAGATGGGACTCACCTAGAAAGAGCCTTGTTCAATGTTGAAAGAATTATTTCCTAGACAAAGCACTGGGTTGATGAGATTTGATCCAAGTTTTGCAGCTATGTCCTTTTATCCACATGGCATTTTCCTTAAACATTTGATTTGGTACAAACATCCCATGTGTCCTTTCAGGTTTAGACTCAAAACATTAAGGAGCCTCTCTGACTGAAACTGAAGAGCTGTCTTGAGGAAAAAAAAGTCTTCTCAGCTAAAAAGTGAAAATTTATGTGAGATCACTAAACTTTAATTTATTTTTTGTTGTCCTGATAACAAAATATTTTTCAGTCTCAAGTGTGCTCATTTTCAACACAAATTTGATGCCTGGTCAAGCATGAGATTTTTACCAACATTTGCCAGAAGCTAGGGACTTACACCAAGGCTACAGAAACAAAAACTAAAAGTGATCGTAAGTCACTAACTTCCATCCACACCTACGTGACTCCTCACAAATTTGGTCTCTTGTTGCACACTGCACCCCCTGCTTGTTGTTTGCCAAGCTATGAACTGGCACGGCCTTCCGTATCTCTTTGCTTAGTGGGATTTTTTCCAGCAGGATCAAAAGTCTAAACCTTAGTGCAGGTAACACCAATCACCTGGACTAGTCTTCTTGGGGATATTCATTTGGAGTCCACATCTTGGATCTCAAGCAAGTCAAAATAAGCAAGAGATGAAACCACACTGCTCTCTCAACAGCTGTACTCACCTGAAGTCAAGCTGCAGTGCCATCACAAGTTACCTTCACAGGCTAAAAGGAACCTGGTTACACCCACTGAAATCAGAAAACCCTTGCTAGAGCCAGAATTGTTGAAGTCAAGCAGTCACAGTGTTCAACCACCAGTTCTAAACTGCAGAGAACAACTCATAGCCCTGGTATATTCGCAGCTTCTGCCTGCTTCTTCCTTTGCTTTCGCACAACCTGAAGGGCAGGTGGCACAGTGAGGTAGTGCAGTGCCCTGCTTTTCTAAAACTGTAGACTGTGACCCAGCTGGACTAAGTGGGTCATCAAACGTTATAAGCTTCTGCTGGAACATGCTAAAAATGTACTCACCCAGCCAGGATGCACCTTGACAGCCCACAGCTCACACACACCCCTTCCCCTCCGTCAGCTGGCCTAGCATTGGCAGCTAAAGAGGAAGGGCAATGCCCTGATCTTGCACTGAAATGTTGTACCTGCCTGGCCTGCTGCCAAGGAAATTGACCCAGATCGTGCAAACTAACTTACTCAGTTTCAAGCGCAGTACGAAGCCAGGGTAACATCTCCATTCAGGAACCTAACACTATCCTATGAGCCTGAAAGAAGGAAAAAGGGGCAGGAATTTCCAGAAACAGAGACGTAAGAGGAAATTAAGAAGAAAGAAAACCTCAAAATGCATTACACAAGGTAGAAAGAAGATCAATGGAAAACATGAGTGTGGGAAGAAGGAAAAAAAAAAAAAACACACACACGAGGCAGCAGGAAATTCTGGAAAACTTGGTCTTTCCTGGATTCTTGGCCCCAGATGTTTCTCCAAATCACAACGTAAAGCATGGGGAGTCTTGTTAGTCCACCTACATGATCCAGTGTACTATTACTGTCAGAACACTGCATAGTTCTCATACACGTTTTTTTGTTATCAAGCAAAGCAGCTGAGATTGCTAACATACTGAATCTCACTGACATCCAGAGGGTTTTGCTCATGGGATTAGGCTAAATCCACAACAAAAGCCTCTGCCAGAGGACAAATACCAGCAATGTGTAAGACTGGCTGCTTGCTAGTATCTTCATTCTATATTTTTCTTGGAAGACGATGTTACTGATAAATCCTAAAGGATTTTCTCAGCACATACGATGCAACTCTTAAGTAGGGGTTTTTGGACACCATCCAAACAAGTACTTCTGATGACACTAGTATGCCTGAAGGCTGGTCTGAGACATGCCCCACTTTCTGCAGACAGGAGATACTGAGCAAAAACTTGGCATGTCCCTTAACTGCAAGAAAGTTTAAAAACAAATGAACAAAGAAAAAGCAACTCACCAGACACATGCCATCAAGAAGCTTGAGCTTGTGTCCTAGGCATAAATTCTTCTCCATCTCCCAAGAGCTGGTCTCTGCTAAAGGCACAGTGCTACAAAATGCGCTTCAGATATCAATCTGACTCACTTTGGCTCCCCATTATCCATCATACATCCAGGAAAGGAAATCATCCCTTAAGATGACAATCTTTCCTACGAAGAAACCTTAACTGCAGATTCTTCTGGTTATTTATGGAGATGAATATCTTACTCTGCTTGTGAATGTAGTTGAGCTTTTTCTCCGTATTTGATATGTAGAAGCTGCTACAGAAACAAAGAGAGAAGGTACCAGATACCTGCTCCTCGACTTTGTTTCCTGGAGGTCAAGGCAGCTCTCCTGACTCACAACAGTGTGGATCATCAACACGCTCCAGGACGTGATCCTATGCACAGGAAGCTCAATACATCCTGGAAGGCAACAATCACTAAAAAAGCATTGAAAATACCTAACAACAACAAAAAGCCTTTTATCAGCATATACTGGGACTCTGTTACTGTCTGTAGCCTGACTCCATGCACTTCAAACAAAACCAACAACTAGGCAATAAAAATAGCATTTGGGGACCACAAACATCTATTGAGAAACTGTAGGAGAAGAGTTGGCACTCTAGGGTCTGTTTTGAGATCCTATCTCCATTACAAAGTCATTTAATGCCACGAAAAACAAACATCAGGGCATTTTTTTCACTCTTGCTTTGCAGGCCTGCCTTTATCTATTCTGAGTATTTCAGCTGACACTCCTGATTTAGTATCTCAATGAAACAGTTTCCAAAAAGCAGCCATCTAATTCTGCTAACATCCAGCTCAGATTCGGATGAATATCCGCACTTCGCACACAGGATCTACGTTCTCATTAGTTTTGGGGAAACCACACATTTGAGGCACGGCTCCTTCACCATATTTCATGCCTTTCTAAACTAACGCTGTTATTTGATGTCTTATTTTCTTATTCTTTATTTGTTATTCAGTATTTTATATACACTGATAAATGGCAGTTAGGGTATGGTAGGCACAAATACAGTACAATACCAGAAAAGACTGGAAGCTCAGGTCAAAGCAGTACTCCTGAGAACAGCATTAGAACATATCTGCTCAAGATCCTCCCAAGTCATTAATGACTTTGAGTATTACTATTTTTAGTGTGTTTTCTTCCTAGGAAGCTTTTAAAAACATCTGGTTTTCCAGTAAATACTCTCAAGTATCCCACAACATGAGTTACATTTTAATCACGACTGTCATTGTTGTGGGAAACAAGGGGCCGACTGCCATGGCTTGCTCTCTGCCACTTCAGTCTAGGCATCAGAAATAAGTTGATTTCTGAAAGACAGGAGTTGGACGCAGTGAGATATTTGAAGGAGGAAGTGGTAACGGCCTTGTGGAATACCCTCTTGAAGAGATGCCAACAAATAAATTGTTCAAGAAAAAAGTACAGTGCATGTCAGATTTTTTAATTACATGTCTATTTCCCCAACAAAGAAGTGCAATTAAAGTTAATCATTTCTATTATATTACACAATGCCTCCATTACTAATGGAATCAGGAATGCATGAAAGATGCACATTAATACATAAACACTCCTTTCATACAGATGAATATTTTGTACTCCAAACATTCAAACAGAGCACTGCTCAATTATGCATCACCCGCTTTAGTACATAACTACATCAAATGCCTTTGGGGGGTGGGGGAGGACAAGACAGCATGGCTGCCTTACAAACTTCCATGTCCCCAAAGATGCTCATTTGCCCTTATGTCCTGAAAGCATCCAGGACAGCATCCCCCAGCTGTCTCTGACAGCTGTCACCCCAGCATACTTATGCATAAACCAATGTGCCTTTCTGCCTTCCTCTGAGCCCAACTGCAGCACTGCACAGCTCACCTATGAGAGCTTCAGTACACCGTGCAAATAATAAGCAATCTGAATAACCACAGAGAAGACTAGTGCCTCGGATAATTTAAACAACCCAGTGCAATCTAGCCTAACTTGAGGCACACCCAGCTATTAGGGTAAATTTTGCTTTCTGATGTTAAACCACAGTGACACAACTGAAAACAGGGGATCTACTGTTAACTTACAGCAGGCGTATGCTGGAGTAGAATTTGACATGCTTTGTTCCAATAACTACATGAAAAGCATTTCTATGTTTTGGTCTATTTTTGTAGACCACTACAGCTCCTGCAATCACTATCAAATTCTACCCCTACATATGCCTAGCATATAAGATAAGAACTTGCAGTTAGGACAAAGAAAGAACCTCTCAAGACCAAGAGATGAGATTGCTGCATGCGTAGTTTTGGACCTGCAGCAGTGACAGTTCTTAACAGCATCCACAGGCAGCTTGACACCCACAAGGCTGTCCTCAGTCCATGAAGACGAGGGCAGACGCTGATTCCCCTGCAGCAGATTCTATTGCCCGTGCTACACAATATTTGAGCGAAACTAATTTTAACGGCAACAACCACTCTGACAGCTCTACTGCAGAACATCATCTTGAAACATCACATGTAGCCTGCTCCTTGAGCTGCACATCTGTGGATTTAGCCTGCTGTCAGAGAAATTGAAAGCTGAAAATACACATAAACATGAGAGACTTCTGTACTATGCCCAAAAGTTGCCTGCTTTAGCTCCTCTCCACCACCATACCCCTTCATGAGTCACTGTACAAGTACACATGAATGTCTGTGACTAGAGGAAAAAGCCTACAGCAGTTGAAGACCCTCCAAATAAACAGTACGTGTAGCCACAAAATGAAATTATTTTTTTTAAAAAAGGTCTAGTATACATATAATCACAGACAACCATGTAGGTCTAATGCTCTAAAAGTATTTAGCCGCTCAGCCCCTACTGAGCAGATCATCTTGAATGCGATCACACAGCATTGTGTGGGACAATCAGGGGATCGGGTCTATCCAGTATGGCTAAGGCTTTAAGGGCAAGTCCTGCTTGACCCACCTGATCTCTTTCTACGACCTGTTGCGACACGAAGGCTCGGACAAACACTATACGATCAATATGATCAAGTGAATGCCAATTTATTGAGCTCACACAGATTCTTTTATAACTATTTGCTATCTTGCTAGAGACACACGGCTATTAGTGATTGGTTAAAGACAGTAAAACACACGTTAGCAGTCTAATTCTAATTGGTTATTGACAGCTGTTGGGAAATGAAATGTTATTAAGAAAACAGTTCTTGTGTTCACACGGGAGCCGTTCTTTTCTCAGGATGTTCTTGTTGTTTGGCTGTCTTCTGTCCTTGTCTTCGACACGTGCCTCGGAACTAAGCTTGATCTTCACACGGACCCCAGCGTTGTTTTCATACCAATCATCTCTGTTTAGACTTGTACATTGTCCACAGTTGCTGGATTGCTCACATGTCCGTTGTGCAGAAATTCTCCCACAACGACCAGGTGACCCACCTCATGGATGAAGGAAACGCTGTGAATGTAGTCTACCTGGACTTCAATAAAGCCTTTGATACTGTGTCCCATAGCATTCTCCCAGAGAAGCTGGCAGCTCATGGCTTGGAGAGGTGTACTCTTTGCTGGGTAAAAAACTGGTGGGATGGCTGGGCCCAGGGAGTGGTGGTCAATGGCTGAGGGAACTGAGATTGTTTAGTCTAGAGGAGGCTCAGGGGAGACCTTATCACTCTCCACAACTCCCTGAAAGGAGGCTGTAGTGAGACGGGGGTTGGCCTCTTCTCCCAGGTAACAGTGATAGGATGAGAGGGAATGGCCTCATGTTGTCCCAGGGGAGGTTCAGGTTGGATATCAGGAATTTTTTTTTTCTCCAAGAGTGGTCAAGCACAGGAACAGCTGCCCAAGGAAGTGGTGGAGTCAACCTTCCCTGGAGGTGTTCAAGAAATGTGTAGATGTGGCACTGAGAAACATCGTTTAGTGGGCATACTGGTGATGGATCGATGGTTGGACTAGATGATCTTAGAGGTCTTGAACCTTGACAATTCTCTGATTATAACATTGAGTACATGCTGCAAACACCCCCGTGAAGCCCCAGGCAGTCACCAGCTTTCCAATGGCTTCCTCCACAGCCTGTAACAATTGCCCAGGTCCATTATTTCTGTTACTTATTCCCATTATTCCCATTTTTTCCTTGTTCATTCTTTATGTTCTTTCCCATTTTTCCTGTTTGCACCGCTCCAGGTCTCACTATAGGGCTGGGACAGGTGCTCCCATGGCACAGTGCAAACACACCAAGCACACGTCAAAAAACTAAAAGGGTCATTTTTATAGACCCGTGCATCACCTCTAGCACGTACCACCATGCTTTCAAGAAGTTAAAACAATTATTTCACTTCCATGTGTGATAAACAGTCCAATCTTGAATAAAAGTCAACTATCTATGTATGAAGCGTGTTAGAGAAAACCAGAGCAGTCGCACCAAAACCAATAGACAGAATGTACAATTTTTCAAAGCCCTGCATCCTGCTACAAAGTTTCTACCAAGCAATTAAAGTAAGTTAGCTTCTAAATTTTCCTTCTGACTTTCTGCTAGTAAAGACAATTAGCAAGAAACTTCATGTTCTGGCCACATTTAAGTGGCATAGAACAGAGCACAGTCAAATGGAGGACTGAGAGCTTTAACTCCTTTCACTGTGGTGATGAATCATTTTAGAAAAAAACTTTTAAAGTAGTAAATAATTTACAGAGGAAATATATTGTTTTAATTTCAGGAAAGTTGTGCAATCCAACAACCAATGTGGGGCAGCAGTATCAACGTTGTCTGAAATGAATTAATTCCACCAGAAATAGCAATTCCTAGAAGAGGCAGCTTGTGCCAAAGCAGGGTTAAGAGCAGGGATGAACCCAAAATGGCTCATCTTTTCTGTGAGCACCTCCACCTCTAGTGGACGTCTCTCCTACTCAATCCAAATGTACTTTTAAACTTTATGTATTGAATTTCTAAAATTTAAATTAAACACAGGACAAGAAACTTAAAACCATTGAATTACACCAGAACTAAGCCACCATAGCACCTTTCTACATTTTTCTGAAGTCACTACAGACTGACTGTTTCCTGTTCCCCTCAGGCTCCCACAAGCCACCTCCGGGCTGCCTCACGTCGCTGCCACCAGGCCAGCCTGTCCCCAGGTCAGTTTCAAGATTGCCAAAAAACCAATCATTTATTTGGTATATTTGCAACTCAATTTTCAGTCTGCATAAGTACATTACCTGCGAATTTTCAAATGGAATGTAAAGATGTATAGAGCTGCAATTAGATATTCAACTCAAAAATTCGATCACGTCTCTCTACTAGATTTTTGTAGGACCTGTTTTACCAGAGAAATATATCCCTTGCTTCACAATCACACCTTATTCACGTCATCGCTTTTTGGCAGTACGTACATTTGTGGACAACTGTTTTCAAGGATGAAGCATGGGCAGATTTCAAAATTTCAAAAATCTCTGATGAACACCTTGGGAGCTCAACTAAGTATCGCAACCACTTCCATCAAATCAGGCTGATGCATTAGTTTCACAGAAACAAGGACAAATATCCCACTAGTTTTATGTTTTTGATGCTCTTCTTTTTTTTTTTTTAATGTTTTAATAAAAAAAAATAATAATAAAAAGTTGTTACTTGCATACATGAACTATAGTATAAATTTTATGCGCGGTCCAAGACAATTCCTCTTCACTCAGTGTGGCCCTGTCTAGCTGAAAGTTCAGACACGTATGCTTTAACTGAAGGCTCTGTAGCTGATAATGAAGGCCATGGAAATGAGGGGAAAAATCCAACTGAAAAAGCATTTGTGAAGAACAGAGACAACCTTGGAAGTGGAGTAGAAAAAAGAGCTGATTATTACAAACAGTTATTCCAAATCTTCAGAAGCCTGCTTCATTCCATTACAAATACATACACTTATCTGAAAACACCACTTTAAATTCAAGATGCAGAATGCTGAGTGTTGTTGAAGAAAAATGAAGTGTTTTACGAGACTGCTTTGAAAAAACAACCAAAAGACCATGAAAGGAAAAACACACCATAGGAGTTTCCAGTTAGCAACTGCTCTCAAAGAGCAGTATTCAAAACAAAAGAAAAAAAGTCACTGAGTGGTTACAGTTGGGTCTGATCCATACATTTGAGCTCATGTGAATCACTCTTTTATGGCTACACAACCTGATCATTACATATAAACACCTCTATGCATATGACACACTATCAAACTAAGTTGCTGGCACTGAGCAGAAGATAAGTACTGTTTTCCATGAACGGACAATAGAATCATTTAGACTGGTATTCTACACAGGCAGACAATATCTGAAACAAACTAATGGCCAAATTATGTCCCAGTTGGTTTAAATTAAGTCAGAAAAATAAATGTACAAATCCAAAAGCCTCTAGAATCTGTTAAGTTTCCATGTATGCAAATGAGAACAGCACTGCACATGATTTTCCTGATGATCTTAATAAACTGGTAAGTTTATTCACTGAAGACGTTACAGAACACCTGCCAATGTCTTTAAAGGACACAAAACCTGAGCAGTGGCATTCTCTGGCAGAGACAGGGTTCTGTTCATTGCAGATGGTGCTTCTGATGTTGCAGGAATATGAAAGCAGATATTTCAACAATCTTAGCCTAGCCATCTGAAATCCTTCCAATGGCAAGACCTCTAGCTCTTCTAAGTGTTGTCAAATGAAAGGTTTGAACAGTCTTGAAATGACAATTTTGCAAAATTTTACCACTCAGCAGTTAAGTTAGAGACTGCCCCTAATCCAGAAAAAACATGAAATTTAGGAATAATCATAGAGCACTTGCTACTGAGCTGTTAATGTTAAACATACATGAACACTAAATATTTTTTTGAGCCTGTATTCTGACAAAAATGACAAAGATACTAAAAAGCAAATTTTGTAACTGGAATGATCTTCCCAGTGTTCTTAGCCATTAGCTGGAAACCAATCCTCTAAAAAGATCAGCTTGCAATGATTCACCTTCATGGCACAGCACTTAGCAGCATTCGCTAACAGGGTGACAGCAGGTGCACTGGGCTACGTGACTTCAGGCAGGGATAAGCTAGTTTGAAACCAGCTGAACTCCATTCCGACCTTGTGAAGAACAAGAGCTCGGGACTCACCTGCATATTTACTCAGCTCCTCCAAAGGATTCATCTGCTCCTGCTGACAGGTCCCTAGCTCTTGCCACTTTACAAGCTGAATTAAAGCTCTGTTGGGTAGGTCTCCAAGAAGTGTCATCACAGTGTAGACACCCCCATGCCTTCAGATCCTGCTGAGAATCTGTAGGCAGGGAGCTTGCTGTCATCAGATATTGTTCCTCTCTCCCCTACCCTTGCTCAGCTCAATTTAGCTATTAAATTCATTTGTTTTCTAACTTGCCTCTGGGCTTTTAATTACAATTACTGCAAACACAACACAGACAATGTTTATGGGTCTGAAGCAATGATTCACCAAGAATTGTTTGTTTACAGTGTAGGTGTAAGGCATGCTGCTTTCTCACAGCTAGTCAAGGAAGAGGCACAGCTCCAAAAGCTCTGCCTCTGGACTACCAGCCACAGAATGACATCCTGCCTGAAATACATCTTGCAATACCAGAAGCTGAAGCCACAAAGATGAACTTCCCAGCCCACAACTGTGATATTCAGTGGCTCACAAACACTTTCCAGCTATTTAGGATTTACGAAAACATGATGCAGTAGTTTCATTAGAGTGTAGCACTGGCACCCTTCTCCATTTGCCATGCTGCCATCCTGGCCAGAGACAGGCCAGAAGGTTTGAGTCTTCTCTGAAGGCAGCCAATACACGCATCCCACATCAAAATGAAATACTAGGCTATGAATCCAGTATGGCTACATCCTGCTGCCTTCAGCGTTCATTCTCCTCCTGCCACTGACATACACAGTCACACCGATTTTGCCAGCAACTACAGATACATTGGCTTCACTTCAGCCACAACCAGGACACCAGCAGTGGACACAGAACTTTGTGGCCCAACAGCTGCTTACACTTTTAGTCTAGAAAAATTGTCCTCTGCTCTGAAGGAAGTGCTACCTTGTTGGAAGTAGATGCGCTTTCCCTTCTTGAGGCCTTTAGTGCTGCACACCCAGCTCCCTCAGAGTGGGTCAAGGCCAAGTTGAAGATGACAGGATGAACCACACAGCTTGCAAACAGCTATATGCAGACAGAACTGAGCTCTTCTGCTGTCCTTCTTCCCACCTCAGTGGATCTCTTAGGGATTCATCAGTACGTAGTAAAGAAAGCTTCACATATTCTCTTGTAGGACCCAACACCATCAAGAAGCTGAAGTCATACTANATTAGGAATTAAGAAAGCTTCACATATTCTCTTGTAGGACCCAACACCATCAAGAAGCTGAAGTCATACTAAAAAGCAACATACATTCCAAAAAACAAACATGATTCTACAACCTTCAGTGAGTTAGAAGGGTGATACAGCTTGAAAGACAACCAAAGTACCAGAAGAGGCTCAGTACGAGAAGACATGCATCTGGCCATTCTTTCCATGCAGTTGTCCAGCGAGGTTCAGCTTTTCCATCTGACTTTCATGGCTTCCTTTAACAATTTTTCAAATTACTTTCATAAGTAAGGGAAAAAAAAGCCTTTTCCACCACTTACATTGATTTTGATAGAACTTGGGGAATCAAACAGCAAGTGACATCAACGTGTAATGGCATGTGTTGTATAAAAAGATCTTTAGAAAACCTAAAGAACTTCCACACAGGCTCAGTAATATCTTGAAATAAGTTTCATTTCACTGGACATAAGTCTGAGTATACAATAATCTACAGTTCAGCTCACAACCAAATGCAAGAGAAATCACAGGTAAGCAGAAGTGAAAGAAAACACAGTACATTGAAGAGCCGCTGAAAGCTTGCTGAATGGCAGAACAAAGGAAAGCATTTCAACACTAAACAGAAAATTAAGTTCTCAATCTATGCTTTATAAGGTTTTTTGCTGGTAGGAGACAGTGGAAGAGGTGGCTAAATGTTTGTCAGCTGCTGATCAGCTGCTGAAAAGTGGCAGAACTTCAGAACTACTTCTACCCGTTTATTTAAAAACCACCCTGAAGTAAAAAACCAATTATTTTCTGTGGATCAGTTCAAAACTAGCAGAACACCATCTGGGTTGGAGGAAAGGGCTAAAAATGACAAGTCATCCAAGCACAAGCATCATTTACTTAAAGTCTAAAAGAGTACACGTCATTTAAGGAAACAAAAATCATGATCATGTTCTAGATCACATTATATCTGAATTAAGATCTGACAAAGATGGAGATTTCTGAAAAATACGAAGTGCTGTTGTGAGATAAGAGATGAGGAAAAAGGAAGTCTTGAAGGTATGCGAAGGATAAGGCAATGGCACAAGGCCAATGCCCAGTCCATTTCCATTCTGTCACACTCTACCATCCACCTAACCACCTACCAACCTGCATATCTAGTTTATGTTAACATCTATAAAATTTATGGTCATTACTACTATGAATTGACAATAACTGGGTAACTCATGCCTTTCTTACCTAAAAGGATTCCTTTTTTTTTTTTTTTTTTTCCCATGAAATGCCTTAAGCACATCTAATTTCAGTAGGTAGGACTTCAGAGCTAAGTGAAGGCACCGGCTCACACTGCGCAGCAATCCTACCTGGGGTGTGCCCAACCTCTTGGCACTTGAGCATCCTACTGCATTGCAACCAGAAGCAGCTACTGAACACGAGATGTGCCATTATTTACATAAGCAGATTACAACATCATGGTCTCATCAGTTCAGCTATTGTGTCTTGTTAGCCTAACTAAATTTCAAACTCCATAAGGAACAGCATTTCCCCCTGAAGTTATTAAAGGGTAGATTTCTTTTAATTAAACTCATTTACATGACTAAATTAGATTTAATTACTCCCATTCATTTCACTAATACTTCTCTTTGATTGGAGAAAGGCAACTTTTCTAATTGCTTAAAACAGGACTCGGTGGGTCTTTCCTAGTACAAGCTGGCAAGAGGAAACAAGAGCTCTATGGCTGAAGTTAAAGAGATTAGGGCATGTTTTGGGGCGTTACACATGCTGCATAGCTTTTTCTATTAGACATCTGAGTTGTTGTGCATGGTGCACACTAACGGGCCAATAGACAGGCAGAATAATTTTCTTTATATATCTAACATCTATAACATTTATGGCATGATTTAGGTCAAGTGCAAATTCACCAGGAATCCTTGTCAAGTATTTTAGAAGATCTGATCAAGAAAATCACCACAAGGAGAGGAAAACAGCGATTCAACTTGCTTCTTCCCTTTTTACTTCTGAAATTTGGAAAAATTTTGAAAGTTTGAAACTTTAAAGGCTCAATACGTTCTCACTGAATAATGTTTCTTCAACTTCTTCATCTATCTGCTAGGAAGTTCACTGCCTTAATTCTGAATTTGTATAGTTGTAACTTCCAGCCTTTTCTAATTTTCAAAATTTTCAAATCAGAAATTTCCATCCAGGAGGCCAGCATGAACTTTTCGTGGCCAAACCTGAGTGGGATCAAAACCAGTTTCCACACTGATGCCTTTCTCTGCAACCAAGATCTCATCATGTCCGACATTAGTAAGAACCAGCAGCAGATGCAAGAAGACGTAGGTGGCCAGTTCCATGCAGAAAGACAGGTAGGAGCAATGCAGGTAGGAAAAGCACACACTTTAGATTCTCTGAATACAATAGCCATTACCAAACTAGAGGTAGGGTCTTATACATGTGGTCTTACGCATGAGGCTTCTCCTTTCACCCAGATACCAACTTGCTATCTAAATTAACCACGAAACCAAAGAGTCTACGACAAACATGTCACAGCACAAAGAGAAACCATCTCGTTAACTCAGTGGGACTGCTTGGCTGCAAGGCTCAAAGAAGTGCACGCGGTTTCATTCCACTGTTCAGCAGCTTGCATTCTTCTGTGCTGGTAACATACAAGCAGGGGAAATTGAGAGCAGAATTCACAACACAGAACACATTGAATTTCTAGACAACTCCACACATATCTGTTTCATTTCCCGAATGCTAACAAGCATTTTGCCATCCATGTCATGGGAGCTGGGTTGGACACAACTTTTTGAACACAAAAATACAAGTCATTGTGGGGACACCTGTTTTTTACCCCACATATTCCTATTTGTTCCTATTAAAAATTTCCCTTATTTTTTCACAGCAAAAATGGAAGAACATAGTTCATTTGCACCCACTGTCCTCTGATGCTACACAGGCTTAAAAAGATAATAATTTCTGTGGCCAAATTAAGTCAAGTACATCTTGCTGAAGTAACAAAGCATACAGAAGCTATCAACAGCAAATCCTAGCAAGAATAATAGAGTTCTAAATGGAACAAATATCGGGAGTCTGGGCTGTGCCAACACTCTTGCATACAAGCCCACCAGATTAAACATAAATCCTTACCTTCTCTCTCTATTTTTTATACATATTTTATATATCTACCAAAACCCTAATCCACCATAAGAGTCAGTCTGCTAAAACACAATTGACTTAAAACTCACCATTAAAAATAGCATACCACTGTACAAAATACAGAAAATTTACACTTCTGACAATCAGTAAAAATGCTGTTTGCAAAGCATCCTGTGCTTCATGGAATGGATTTAATGAAATATTCACAAATTAAAGAAACACACTGTTCTTTCTTCAGACGTACTGAGATGCAGAACACAACCAGGCTTCTGGGAGTGCATTTTAAGATATCGTAGCTGAGGTGAAGGAATTTGATTTCAGTAAGACAAACAGAAATCTCTCTTCTATTTGGCACCAGTTCCTTCCATTAGATATAATGCTTCTGCCCCCTTTCTCAACATGTGAATAGTATTTATCCAACTACACATGATGTGTGGCCTAATTATCACTCTAATATTTTTCAGAAAAAAAATAGTGTAATTAACAAGGAATTAAGAAACAAGCCCCCCTGGCCNTTTTTTGTTGTTACTGTTTTTTAAATCAAGTTCAGAAGCAATTACAACAGTTGAAAAAGAAGTGGTATTGATGTTTTGCCAGCTTTTAATAGATTTTGCAATTCATGAAATCTTTTACGACAAAAATCTTACCTTATCTTTCCAGTCACTTTCTCTCCTCACTCTGCTCCCTTTCCCAAGTATCCTTAATATCTTTTTGGATTATTGATAAAAAATATTTTGAGTAAACAGTTTCATCAAAAATCAAACTAAACTGCATACTTCTCAAAAGGTAAATAATCTGAAATAAGCACACTGCACATCTAACCCAGGCCAGCGAGAAGAGATTTTCTCATGGACACAGAAGGTAAAGCAGACATTCAGGTATGCAGAACTAGACAGAAAGCCAGCAGAAGTCAATGAAGAGACTTGCAACAGCTTCAGTAGGTTTAGAATCAGCCCAAGGGCATATATTGCTATTGCACATGTATGCAATATAATGGGTCCAAGCTATGTGTACTCTTCAGGGGATTCCTTAACTTTGTGCAAAAAAAATTGCTCCTATTCATACCTCTTGCCTGTCACCAATGATTTCATTTTGAGTTTCAGGTTAAACAATCTCAAAGTGAATTGCAAATGCAGTACAAAAGTTAAGGCTGTCCTGAAATTATGCATTGTAACCAGACTTAACAACTGAAACTCCAGACTGTCAGCTCTCCTCAAAATTGCCTTCAGGATCCCTCCGTGTCGTTTAATTCATTTTTGACAGAGTTTTGAGTTAATGGTAAAATCCAGAAACTGGCATGGATTGAGGTTATATTGCAATCAGTTTTCACAGCACAAACTTTCTTCTACTCTGGACTTCAGCTGAGTGCATCATAAGCTCCCTTTCACACAAGCAGCACAACAGAGAATAAAGAACACACCTTTTCACATCTAATATTACACAGTTTCAAAACCAGAAAATACAATCATGGCTTCTACTGCTGTTAGCTTTTGCTCTGTTTTGACTGCTCCTTGACCAAATTTAAAGATTTAAGGAGACATTTCAACTGCTGCAGATTGTCTTCAGCAATACAGAAACCCACAGCACGTTCAGTGGGGCAAAACAGACACCTGGGATTGAGCTAGTACGTCAGTATTCCTGTCTCAGAGGTAGCCTGTGAATACAACTCAAGTCTTGAATGGAGCACGGTCCCTTCCATCCCTGCCACATTCTGGAACTCCTTTTTAAGGCACGGTTGACGTTTGCACTGAAGCAGGGCCCTTCCTTCCCACCTGTATGAAAACACAGTAACAACGTGGTACTTCTCATCTGCCTAGTATTAAGTAACTCTTTGCCTTTATATTTCATAGGTCTCTTGCAAGCATTCTTTGCAGACAAGAATGTACTTGATGTTGACCAGATCTGATTGAGGTTTTTATTTTCTGAACTGGTGAAAGGTTGCCTTGCTTACCCTGAACACCGCTTTCTTCCCTGCGTAGCACTGCTAATCCTTATGCTAATACTTAAGACAACCAAGTAAAAATAATATGTGAGGCAGGAGGATTATGTCTGCAGAACAAAGCACTAACTCCTGTCACAAGACTCGCCTGTCAGCAACAATAGTAACAGGCTGCTCCCTCTGTTTGGGGCTACTACAGGTTTACTAAGCAGCTCTGAAGCCATTTCCTCCTTCTTCAGGTGCCACCATGGGACTCCCATTTCAGGGATTTCTGAAGAATACAGCTGTAATTTTATGCTTCTGCCAAGCTTTACTGTCATATTTAGGAAATCAGTAAAAAATATGGTTAGTTTAGTTTCAGGAATATTATTCCTTCATTTTTCATATCCTACGTGGAGGAAAAAAAACAGCTTTCTTGGTTCTTTTTTGACATGAAAATTTTTGCATATCCATCTAATAGTGAGGTCTTCCCTACTTGTACAAGACTGAAAGTTCGTTGCATCAATCAGTCTCAAGGTCTGAGTCTGCTCTCCCTTCAGTCAAGCTAATGCAATTCCCCTAGTCCTAACCAAAAATGTGAGTAAGCATCTGATTGTTCCAGAAAGAAAAAAGCTTTTTGGTTTTGTTTCTGTTTTAATGTTTTGTGTTGTTTTTAAACATTAAATAAATGTCTCAGCTTTGTCTGTCAAGAAATACCTGAATGACTTGCATGTCATTTGTCATACATTTTGTGGGCAAGCTTCATCTTTCTGAACAGCAAGAAGATTTGGTAAGCATAAATGTTTATGAGACTGTAGCATGTCTTGAAAACTTCGATCTAATCATGCCCCCTAACAAATGCTTTTGCTGTCGAGTAAGAGGAAAAAAAAGAAAAGAAAAAAGTGCTGTTTAAAATGTTTGATAATCTGACAAGGCCATAAGGCTTAATGGAATCAATGATTACACACAGATGGATGATTAACTCTCGAGGTTTAATGTTAAAAAAATGTGCTGGATTGCTACTTAATGGAATTACGCTGCCCATATGGAAAAGAACTATACCCTGACTATACCCAGAATTATGGAACAGGTGGTAGATCTGGGCAGGACTGCTTGGAATGCACAAAAGCATTCTGAACTTGTAAGTGCCAGGAAAAGAAAAAAAAAAAAAGTCTTCCAAACTGTGTTAACTTTTCATGTCTCAGAATTTGAAGTGGTAAAAATTAACAAAACGATCCTCAAGTTTTCTTGTTTTAAAGAACAATCTAAACAATAATCTTTGCCTAAATGCTGCAGCCCCACAAATGTTGAAAATACCCATGTGTGGTTAAGGAATGTTATTCAAATTGCACGCAGCAGTCAATTCTGATTTACAATCTTACATGAATGCTGGGATCTATTATGTCATGCCCGTACATACGCTTCTCCAATGCCTCTCTGAGGAGCTCCAAAATGCTAACCAGCTCCACAATGGCAGCTCTGAAGAACATAGTTGTTCGCCATTTGAGCACACTCTACTCTTCCCTGTCAATTTCTTGCTAGGAATAAAGACTGCAAAGGCTGCTTTGGTGCTCAGGACAGCACACTTCATTTGACTGGAGTGTGAGCATGAGATAATCTCTTCTTTCTCAGAAGACTCTTGAGTTATAAACAAGATCTGGACTTCTAGTGGAATAACTGTGGTAGCCTTTAGAATGGAGACAGAAGAAAGGAGTACATGAGAAGCCAAGCGTAACATTCCATGACCAATTTCAAAAGACAATTTGCTACTTAAATATCCATAGTTTTGCTAGATTCACTGAGCTTCACTGGTACATTTACATAACAAGCACATAATTAAAATGGCATAACTATCCAGAAGGATGTACTTTACACTAAGAATAGCTTGCTTGTTTAGTTCAAACAATTTCCAAAATGATATCAACTAGATTGGAAAGAAAATATTTTTAAGTGAAAATGCAACTGTCCACATAATAGCATTCCTGGGGAGGAAGAATTTCAGATTCACACCTCATTCTGGTAAACCAACTCCACACGGGAATGTCCGAAGTCACATTTAGGCTTTGCTAGACCAGCTGGTAGTTAGCTTGGCTCTGCAATGACCTAAATTGCTCTTTGGATCTGACCTTAGAATTTGAGACTGTCACAAGCAGAGGTTAGCTTAATTTACAGCCATGGTGTGACACAATTGCCCACGACTCCTCTTGCTGCCCCTAAGCCCCATGCCAGCAGCAAGGATCAGTTATCAGTCCCTACACAGCTCCACAAGAGCTGAAGCACAAACACAGATCTTACTGAGAGTCAGTCTGCTCATCACAGCATGTTTCCATGCCTTTTACACAGTTGATTCAAGCCAGTTTCAGACAGGATTAGCTTTTGCTCATTCCTTCTACTGTAAACACTTCAGGGACAGTTGTCACAAATGACCACTCAGAATATACCAAGGGGTTTTTTGATCTAATTTATTCATGTACTTCTGTAACCAAGGAAACAGAATGGATTTTTCTTGCACATGTTTGCTCCTAAGGTTGTGGTTTTGTTTTTTTTGTTGTTGTTGTTTTGTTTTCAATCTGTAGGGTCTAATGCTAGCTGAAAACTGAATGCTAAATTACATCCAAAGCAGCTCATCATTTCAGACACTGAACCAGGATATTTACGCTCACAGATCTTTCAGTAGTTCTATCCCTAGGGCTCCCAGCACCTAGGACTATCTCATTCACCCCAAGCATTTCAAGTACAAGCTCTTCCAGCAATTACTGCCTCTCATTACACATTGGTCCCAAGCACAAGAGAGCATCTGCCTCAAATAAGACATACTGTCAGAGTCTCACAGCTTAGCCCAAAGAGCGCAGCGGGATGAGACTGCTTGGGCACTTCCATTAACTGAGTATCTGGCAATCTCTGGCCAAGTTATGTTGCCTGCCCGGTAACAACAACTGAACAGTCTTTCAGAAGGGTGCTCTCCCTTTAAATGTAACTCTGCACAGCTGTAACAAAGGGATTACAGCAAATTCAGAAAACATAGCAGAAGAGTTAGCCTCGCTCTGCTCCTCATGCCAAGCAACATCACTACTGACCTACCAACCTGACACAGCAGCCGTGTCCTCTTCTACTCTTGCTGTTCCTTTGTCCTCAGGCATGAAACTGGCATCACGACGTTCAGAAGCTTTGGTAAGGCTTGAGATTTCTGTCAGTGGTTAAACACGCCAGACCTTCAAATCTCTTTTTCTCAACCTTGAAACATGGTGTTCAGCCTGCTCAGTCCTAGCATCTTTGTTTTGCTTCTGTTTTAGTCCTAAGTATATTACTCCAGGAAAAGCAGCTGCAGGCCAGGCCCCCAGAAGCAAATTGGTGAGAACACAGAAGTCACTGAGTTCCATCACATCCCCAGCAACATGGCTCACAACACCTTCATATTTTTACTACTCTCCAAGCAAAAAGCAGGGCTGAGATCCTGACCAGGAACTCTTCCCCTCATTCCCTTCTCTTCTGTGACCTTCGGGAACCTGACATCTGTCTGCATACACTGGTCCCACCACAGGCCTGAAGCACCATGTTGGCGGTTCCTGTCACACACCAGGCCTACTGGGTCTGCCTCAAACAGCATGCTACCACCTTTCCTATCTTCCCTAAGAACATACACTTCACATCTTTCTACATCATTTTCCATCTTCCTTCCTTTGTTATGGACATGAAGCAATCGCAGGTCTGTTGGCAGGCTGACAGAGTCAGGAGGCCCAGTGGGCAGGACATTGTACATGCATCCAGAGCCAGCTTCCCAGCCTACAGAAACAAGACAGACAGGTGACAGAGGAAAGAGCACTCCATTACTGAGGGGGAGGCTCAGAGAACTGAGTGCCTTTCCTTGTACTCTACAGAAGTTAAGGCTGGGAGAAACAGAAGCCTTTCTCAGAAGATGCAGCATTCTCTCGTTCACAAAGCAAAGCAACCCCAGCAGCTGTTCCCCATGCTGATGGCATCTACCAACTCTACCAGCAGCTGTACTACTGCCTAAGCTTAATTACACCATCACCACAGAAAAACACAAGAAAAATCAGTACAGATGCTAGCACACACCAGGGGAGAAACCAAGTGTCAGAAGTGGAATTTGAGCTTGAAGTACCACAGCATTTGAAATGTGCAAAATACAGACCATTTGAGGCAGTAACTCATTTGTTTCTTACTATTCAGCAATTCTAACGGCAGTTACTGGCAGCAGAATTACCGCACAATGTCATCCTTACGGAACATAGGGTACTCTCAAATTAAACTGATACTACTTCTGCGCTGCCATTAGGATGACTTATTTGTTTCTGATTAATTAGATTTCAGCTTCTTCCTTTTTGGCATTACATTTTCCTCCTGTTCAGTCTATCTGGACAGTCTAGGTCTGTGCTGGCACAAATCAGACACTGTAATTCTGGATCAGAAATCTGTGGCTCTGATGAACCTGGCTTCTGGTTCCTGTCAATCTATTGCAGAGTGTCATGAGACACCCAGACATACAGAGTCACAGGCACACATACAATGCGAAATCTCGGCAAAAAAAATTTTTTTAAAAAGGCAGTCGTGACAAGGTTGGCTTTTTTGGAACCAGACATAGGTGCCAACTAAAGGTCCTAGCAGCTTGTCTGCCAAAGCTTCAAAAGCTATGACAAACATTTGTCTCCTTGCTCATTTGAAGGCCTCGTCAGCACTGGAGAGCTGTATTGCTAGAAGAAAAGGCTGGAAGAGAGGACCGAGCTCAACTCACACAAAGTGTTGCTAAACCTCTGAAGCCGACAGAGTTAGAGCAGTCAAGAATCTGGCCATCAGTGCTTTCGGCAAACTTGGCCAAGCTTCCACTGCTGCTAAACTGTCATACCGATGCTGCTCTTACACAGCAAGAGGAAACGATGACAGAGGAATTAGAACTGGTAGAGTTTTAACCATTTAAGCAAGTGAAGAAGCCGAGGTATTTCACACCATTCCAAGTGAAATTATACAACGCTTAGAAATGGTGCTTTTTTTTTTTGGCATACAGTACGTGGGGTCTCCAATGCGCAGATGGAAGAGCAGCTTATATTTAATAAAATAAAATTTGACATTCATGGCACGTTATCATATACAGTCATACATTATGTATGATATAGACTTGGTATAGTTTACACACAGTCTAAGCGTTTATCCTACAGATGGACAGGGAATTAAGAGGGACAGATAATCATCTACATTATAAAAACGCTCCAAATGTGTGCTTTTCCAAACACAAGTTAGTGGAAAATTGATTACAAGTAGAAGACAAACTGTAACATTTTTTTGCAATTTTATTTTCACATGCTTCATCAGCCTTTAGAAACTATCCCAGCAAACTCAGGCTCTTCTAGACAAAAATAGAAGTCGTGAACTTTTAGAATATGGGAAGATGAAAGGATTCTGCTTTCAAATAATGCTTCCCACCAACATTCTTTCTTTTTACCCATCTTGACAGAGAAACGAAGAAGGAGAGATAGTACTGATCCTTCACATGCTTCTTAAGCAAGTATATGTAAAAGCTAAGACTAAACTCATAGTGTACTAAACTACTGTCAGGACCACAAATACTACTACCTGCTTCAACCCTCACGCATACTTTCAATAAGTTCCTCCTGAAACATTTCAATATTTACTTAAAACACCTCTTACTGAAGTGCCAGGAGAGCTGAGCAGTACCACACACTGCCCAAATACCAGGTTATCAGTTTCCAGTAACCGTTTTCAATAAAAGGCTAGCATGCTTTTTACACAGAAAGTTCTATTGTGAAGCTCACTTGGGGTGGAAACATATCTTAATGCATAGAAGCTGAAAACACCAGATTCTCTGGCTCTTTAGAAGCCACACATCTACATACAGCACTTGTTTGAAAATGTTAAGAACAAAATACATACTTATGATTCTTTTCAAGTACATTGCCTATTTTAAATACACATTTATTCACAGATATTTATTTGGATAAGCATGTGCTTTTTTTTTTTTTTTAAATAATGTACAGTTACACACTGAAGTGCAACTTACTGTGCAAAACCTTCTGAACAAGTCACATATAAAGCTCTCCATTCAAGCTCTCTCCACTAAAGCAGACCACAGAAACAATGTTCATAAAGTTAGATGAGAATCAGTTTCTCTTCTTACCTGGAAATATACTATGTGGCCGAAGAAGCACAGTGAAACTTCCTAGTTCTACTTAAGATTATTTTGTTTTGCCAAATAATACAAAATTTTCAGAAGAATAGAGAAGCCCTATGGTTACATAATTAATTCAAGGGTAATGTACAAATTTGGTGAGATCTTACAGAAGGCAGCTCATTCAGCTGTTATAAAGATACCATAAAACCTTCAAATATTTCTCAAAAATAAGAACTGTTGGCAGCAACAGTAAAACACTTCAGCTGAATTTCTGAGGGCAAATCATTTTGTCCCTCCAAATTCTGCTCAGTAATACTAAGTTAGCAGTGGGCTCATCCATGAAGACCCAGACTGAAATCAAGCCCTACCTACCCAACAAAATTAACACCACACACAAAATTAAAAAGCACGAGTTCCACTGGTGCTAGTGGAGCAGTGTAACAGCACCAGAAGATTCCTCTGTTGATGCTGTACCTAAATCCCAATCCCTTGACTGCTAAAATGAACTTGTAATATACTGTAACTTTGTCTCCTTTATTACCAAGCCTTTAGCAGCAATATTCAAGGTAATAGCTCTCCATAATGATTTGCCACGCAATTTTAGACTCAAAGCTCAATATTAATTAAAAACACTAAACAAATCATGTTGTTAAAGCATATATTATAAACAAATTATGCTCTCAAAATAACTAACTTACAGCCTGGGAATATGATTGATAAACCTACAGTGCTCACTGATAATTGCAAAAATGACAAGTAAAGCTATCACAGAGTGACCAACATGTAAGACTAAGCAGCACATACTGTAAAATACATAAGCTGGGACTACCGCTCACTTGATCACAAACTGTATAGACCATATGTTTTTCTGAGTTTCCATGTTAATGCTCCTAAACGGCATTTTTAAAACAGACCCCTTCAACAGTCACAAAAGCCAGGTCAACTTCTTTTTTTTTTTTTTTTTTAAATTTATTTATTTTTAAATTTCAGCAGAAGAAGGTAGAAAACACTCATGGAGCAGAATTAATTCTCAGTCCATAGACTGACATATGAACAACATCTTTATCCCATAATCATAGAATGGTCCGGGTTGGAAGGGACCCCAAGGATCATCAGGTTCCAACCCCCCTGCCACAGGCAGGGCCAGCAACCTCCAGATTAGGCACTAGATCAGGTTACTCAGGACCCCACTTGATATTGAGGCAGCAACAAGATCCTGCTTTATTCCAGTCTCAACTTTTACATGCTCAGTATTTTGTAAGTAAACCTATGCATAACTGGCTATGATGAAACCTCCAAACCATGCAGTCTCATGTACTTTTCACACTATACCATTCACAATTTTGTTAAATCAGTAATCATGTGGCAGAATTTTATTTGCCCAGAAAAGCTCCAGCTGGGACAATGCAACTGTTCTGAGATACCACCTGCTTTCCTGTGGACATGCTGATCTTGGAAATTGATCACAGCGGTTCCAGGTGATACCCAGTTATGATGATATCCTGTTTGCAAAACTCCATGCTTAGCTGATGGCCAGGCTAAGCCAGCAGTTAATGCAGGGATGCACATATATCCTTCCTCACATGATCAAGAGGAAGCAGTTAAGAACAAGTATGTCTTCAGACACAAGAATGTTCCCTAAATCCAGAGAACATCTCTTCCCTTGACCTTAATTTGTGCTTATTGTTGAGTACACCTCTGAACTGACCTTCCTTGAATTCCCTAAGTTCAACACAAAGTTTAAAGCCAATTAGTGAGGAATATACAACATTGAATAATTAGTGGTGTCTACTGTCTAATATTTGCCCAGGTATTTTCTAGCAGATATTGCACAAGGAAAACACTCATTTTTTCAAGCAACCACAACATAGCAGCACCAAATATGTGCTTATGCTGCTAGGTCTGTCAAGACAGAAACAGTCTTCTGTTCAACATCACTTGATACTGCAGGACTTGAATAGCACAGTTTATTGTACATGATGTTAACTCCACAGTACTTAATAAAACCCACAGAGAAATAATGCAATTGAAACCAGACAGAGTAAGACATTAATACCATGCATTTTAATCAATGTGAGAGATATAATTATTATCTCTATGTAACTAGAAAAGCTGAAAGGTTCTAATGGGAAAAAAATAAAACCATCTGTTTACTCTAAATTATTAAATGAGTGCTTTAGGACAATGTCAGCCCCTTAAAGCCTATAACAATTTGGGCCTTAAACAGAGATGCAAATTGATTAAATCCAAGCATATTTTGCCACAGACAAACAGTTGAATCAAAACACCATTTAACAAATAACAACTGCTGCCATATATAATGAAGAAAACCAGAAAATATTTTCCAATTCCTGAATTTGGAGATGGAAAAATTATCAGTGGCTTTCCACTATTTGAAGTTTAAGAAGGCCATGACACTCTCTGTTTTAGGAATCCTAAACCCTGGCTCATTAATCGGCATCCTAGTGTGGGAAACTGAAGCCAAAGATTCCCTGTTGCACTCCTGTAGTGCTGAGGAAGTCTCATCTCTCTGTGCCTTGCAGGTTTACTCACTGTATTTTTAACAGCTCTTTCTCAGACCTCAGGGGCTGACAACGCACTAGATGCTTGAATGGGGGTATTAAAATAATGTTTTCTCTTCTCATCATAGAGATGTTATTTCAGTTGTTTGACATCACTACTGCTGACTAGAACTGTTTTGCCTCTTCTTACTCTCTTGCAATCTTTTTCCCAGCAGTATATGCTTAAATCCCAGGTTCACAACAGTGTTTACTTTCTGACACGTAAGTGGAGTCACACAACACAATCTGCCTGAATTTACTTACAAGCAGAAAAGAAAAAGGTACTGGTTATAACTGGCTTTCCTCAGGAATTTAGATACTTGATTGTATGCAGGACAATGCTGAATCCCCTCCTGTAGATTGAACTTCATTTTGTGTTCTTCCACCGTATTTATAATAGAATTTTTTTTACATATATATAGAGGAAAAGATGTTGCACTTGCCTACACCAAACATACATCCAGTATATCAGTGCCTACAACACTCTGAAAGAGGATGACTCAGAAAAAAAATACTCCAGTCCTGTATATAAGAAAAAAATCCACAACTCCCACATTACAAGTAATCGTCGCGCTACAGATCTCCCACATGTGAAGGATTTCTCCAGTTGTGTTTTGCATAGGCTTAGATATATTTAATCTAGAGATATTCAGTGCAGCTGTGGAAATATGTAGACACTGAGGCTCAGCAGCTCCAAGTTTAGTACACGTGTCTACAGTGACAGCTATAGGGGATGTGTTGATAAGCACCCAAGCACTATTACCTTACCTAGGGAAACATCTGCATACCTACAACCCCTCCCATTCAAATCTAGCCTTGATTCATTCTAGATGTTAAATACTTTTTTATTCCTTGATTAATACTTCTGTTGAACTTCAAATAAGGACAGCACTTCATCTAACAAAGACCTGCTGGAATGCAGTGTGGGTGTAGTGCAGCTTCCTAGAGATCGCTCAAGTTTCACTGCAAACAGAAACATTATTTCCAGTTTACACAATGCACCATGAAGATAATCAAGATACTGCCTTACAATGAAGGTACAATAGAAATAAACTCAGAGTTTATTTCCTATCTATCCTGTGAGGCTGAATCCCCCTACACCTTATTTCCTCATTTGTGGTAATAAGAAAAAGACTTACCTCCTTATGTGTTTTGCCACTGTGTCCAAGTAAACAAGTATGTGTTTTGTGGTTTGTTTGGTTTTTTTGTACAGCTTAAGCAGAAAGAAGCTGTTATTGACATCTTGCCTTCACAGTGTGTTACAGGTGTAAACGTATTTCTGTACCGAATTTTTTAACTACAGAAGCAGGATCTATAAGGATCTGGAGAAGCATCTGAGAACACCACAGTCAGGTCAACTCACCTTAGAGAAGACAGCAGGCCAGCTAAGAATGCAGTGCAGATTCCCTGGTGATAGGTCAAGTGTTCTGTCTGAAGCGCCACACATGCCTTTTCAACCAACTCTGCCTTTCTGAGGAACTTCTGGGATTCTTGGTGTTTTCCTGAAACCAATAGCAATCATAGAAAATGTTAACATGTTTTCCAATCCCAAAATATTCCTCCTATGATTTCACGCAGAGCACTCAAAATCTACATTTAAATAACACATAAATTGTTGTGAACCAAGTATACAAACCTAGTATTTTTTCCCTTTTGCTATCACTGCTGGATATTCTTCTCTCTCTCCTGGTAATTAGCTATGCACACTGATTTTACCAACATTTACGACATATATTGCGTACTTATCATTTTGAACTGAAAGTTTAAAAAGCTTTAACTTCATTCTGAAGGGCTTATAACTAAAAGGAACTGCCAGGCAATCCAGAGATCAACACCTGATATATCCATATCAACTTTCTACCAGCATATCACATTATGAGTTAAGTCTGGCATAACAGACTGGGACCGCATGCAGAACACAGCAAAACTCTTACTGGGAGTACATGACTACTCATAAGAACATCTCAAACGTCGACTACAACTCTACTGACTTAGCCCAGCAGCTCTACTTCTACCCTTGAAGAGAACTAGGAAAGCAAAGCAGGGAAAACAGCTGGAAGCAGAAGGCTCCAACTAGTGCAAGATCAGCTCCTTTTCATTAAGTAGCGGAATGCCACTAATTCCAGCAGTACTACGCCATTTCATACAGGCTAGGGAGCAGAACCCACATCTATCATATCAGATCCAGATTCCGTTTATACCTGAAGGCTCTTCCACAGCCCAAACGACCTCACAAAGTACGTGTCCCACTTATGTGAGCCACGCATTACTACTCCCTTCTCAAGAAAGGAGAGGATCTGATCTCCAGAGCTGACAGAACATCCCAAGCACACCCATGTCAGCTGCTTTTCCCTGGCTACTGTAAGAAATGAACTGCTCTGAGAAGCACAAGGTTGTACAGCAGGACTTTTTTCCCCTCCCCCCTCTAAATAGTGGAGGACTTCTGACTTACAGGAGATCAGACCTTACTCCTTAGTCTTTTCCCACCTCATTCACCTGACAACCTCCTCCACAACAGACATCTTATCAGACGTGACTGATTGCTGTAATCTGTACTCTGGGCAGCCATTAAGCAAATTACCTGAATCATTGCAAGGATTAGTCTCATTAACACATGATTAGCATCAAATTAAAATAATGAGTGTTTAACTTCTGATGTCTTCCAGTTGTTTGAACAGCTTGATCAGCCACACCAGGCTGGCAGGGAGGTGGTGGGTGTCAAAGAGTCAGCAAGAAAAAAAGAAAAACCAACAAAAAGGTAGGATGTACCGCAGGAGACAGACTGCAGCTGACTTGCAGAACAAAGTGCAGTTGCTCTCAGAGCAAGCTCAGTGGAAAGTTCACTGCTAGCAAAGAGCAGAGGCAGCCCTCAGCCTGCACTCTGCTTAATATGACACTGCCTCTGCTCTTCAGAAGCAAGGTTTCACTGATAATAGCAGTGTCACCTGCCTCTCTACCCATAGCCATGGCTTTCTGAAGGCACTTACAGTGACAGCTAGACATATTAAACAGCAGGGGAGGCAGCACCTATACTTTCAAGGCAGCCACTAAAAATAACAGGCTGGGGTGAGTTGATACATTCATTCTGGGAGGCTTCCCGGCTACTGATAGGTTGCATTTCTAAAACAAGTAAAACTGAAGACGGCCTCAAGCTCAGCAAGGCCTGTAAATGGAACAGCCCTCAGTTTGCACAGCTTTGGGCTCATTCCTAGGCACACTCCAAGCTCTACTCTCACCAGTTTCTGCACCAGCAGCTGGCTCCAGCACCGTGCCCCTCAACGGCACCTGCAGAGGTAGGAAGATGTTCACGTGCACGTTCTTTTGCTGCATGGACTGGCTGGGAACAGGCAGCAGCAGGCTCCAACGTGGGGTTCAGCACAGCCATGGTACCCATTCACTGCTGCTCTGTGTCCTGCAGGTCTCTGAAAGCTCACATCACCTCCTCTAGGGACTGCAGCATGCTTTGACAGCACTGGCTGATGCTATTCAGAGTAGCACTAGCCAGCACCTCACCATCCGCTTCCCCATGGCAGCTCATTAACTTTTTCCTACTTTGCAAAGCCTTGGTACAATTGGATACAGACCCTACAACAGAAGAGCCTAACCAGAAGAGGCTGACCAGACAGCCATTTTTTTGCAGCTCATCCATACTCTTCAATTGTTCCAGCTACCAGTCTGCCTGCACACATAACTAGTTATGAAGCAGCTAGCTAGGAGTGGCAGGAGCACCAGCCTCACAATGCCCACCAGCCAGGGCGCAACCACAAGCAGCAAAGACCTTTAAGAAACTACTTCTCTTCCTTGTCATTTGAGACAGGCTGTGAAAATCATGTTTCCCTGCTAGAGATTATCAAGGGGATGTGCAAGATCACCCCCCAAAGCAGCATTCTTCTCTTAGCAGTTTCACATTAGTAAATGTTTGGAAGATGTCGGACGCATTCAGCATTTAGCTCACCAATACAAAATCCCCTGATGCAGGTTGCTTCACCTGTACTAAATCACGAGCCTGTATATTCAATGTCACCACTATCAGCAGGAAGGTCCTTCTGCCTGCAGTCCTAGGAAACCCCTGGGTCCTCCTCTTCTCCACGTGCGGGAACAGCTCCCCGCATCTCAGTCCCACAGGAGGAGTCTGGCTGCTGATGCTCTTCATTCCCTGTACACAGTCCTCAGCATTCAGGAAGAACTTGTCTAGTTCCTGTGGGAAAGTGCTACAAGCACTACGACCAAAGGCACTCGTGTTTTGAGCGCCAGGTACCTGTCTCGCCCTGCAGCCCTACCACCACAGTCTTTACTGAGGGTTTACAAACCCAGGTGCACTCCTGCCTCATGACAGAGTCTCTGCTACATTCCTCCTTCTCCACCCTGCTCTACAGAACAAGGGACAAGTGAATGATTCCATTCAATTACTTATTTCAACAGCATTTGTCCAAACTTCTGAATTTTCACCACAGATAGCTCACAACAGCCAGGAAAAGCTCAGTCGTGCAATCCTTCCATAGGTGTATCAGCAGAGAAGGATTTGCTCAGCCCAATCCTACTGCTAAGAATGAACCAACCACACAAGTGAGTGTACCAAGAGTGCTGTGAGCAAAGTTTCCAGTGGATTCACAGTGGTCAATATTTACACTCCAGGTCAAGAGCTATTGATGCTGACCTCAGAAAATGCACAGTTGTTTGCCACTTGCCAGTGCGCCTCTGCTCGAGAGGTGCCATGACCAAGGTTGAATCCACTAATTTGGTATGGATTTGGGTTTTTCCCCAACACAGGGCTTTCGCTGTTGCTTTCTCTGTGGGGAGGAAGAAAAAGGGGCTGTCGGATATTTTCAATGAATTTGTTTTATTTCAATAATGTCCTGTGCAATTAGTTTGCCAGGTCAGAAAGAGAAATAATTTATGGAAAAAAATATCAAGATCTAATTAACCTATATTCTGAAGATTGCAAAACACAGTATTCACTGTTTCAAGAACTTTCCCTGAGTTTCTATTTCCATGTTATAGTTATCTCCAATACTAAAGAAGGCAAAGCCAAAATCACATCATCCATAAATAATCCCAGAACGTGCTTTGCTTCCACACCTGTCCTTTTTGAGCTGATGACTTCTCAACAGATCATCTCTTTCTGAGTTTTTATCCACAATGAATTACTTTTACTTCTCCCCTACCTGCAGCTGGTGTGTTGTAGGGACTGGAGCAGAGTCTCTCCTAAATCTCAATCCTTTCTAACCTGCTGCAGCTTCTTTAGTTTCCTCTGTGCATGAATTTAACTGAATTCCTGCAGTTTCCAATCCTCCAGCCTGTCTGCAGAGCTGAAATTAAAGCCTTGCTGTTAGTTCCCTTCAAAACTTCTCCTGAGACATTCTGGGCTGTTTCCAGTTTAGTTCATTCACGTCGATGACAGACTGAAGCTCTCCCCCCGGTACATCTCTCTGTACCTCTGAAGGTGGTGCGAAATCTGAATATGCAGAAATGCAGAATCTGGACCTGAATCCACACTCAAAGAAACATTTCTCTCTCAATGAAGGAATTGACAGAACATGTGCAGCAGCCAATGTTTAAGCCTCAACATCTTGGTTATTTATTCTTTGAAATGCCACAAACCATAAGTACATATTATAGACAAATCACTTGTCAAAACTCTTTCTTAATTTAATTAAAGCCATTTTTTATTCATAGAAGTGCAAAGAAGCAACTTAAACAGATAACATTTTTCACACTTGCATAAAATGAAAATAGCCAAACTGAATTTTGGCAAAGTATGTAACAACAAAAGATCTAAGCAAAGACTATATATGTGCCAACTTTCATCTCTGCTAAGACATTAGTTGGTACTGAGTTATGCACACACAGTCTCCCCGTTGAATTTCTTACGGACTCCTGACCACTCAGGCACTAAGAACACACCCGCGATTCCCACACTGGGGCCTGCAAGTCCTTTCCAACGACCACACTGGAGTTCCTGTGCTACTCCTCATTAATGTGATACCCTGTAAATCTGTAACAGAGGTAGCAAAAAATTGCTTGAGAAAAAAAGTACTGTGCCTCAGAAGCACCCTTTTTCCTCCAATTGCTTTTTGGTATTGTTTTATATAGGCTTCCCTCAGCCTTTGGAAAAGGCTTAAAATTTTTGCTCAGCCCTAGGCTACAGGGACACGCATTTCTTACAGGCAGTCTCTGGTACCTTCATTCACAGGGATGTCTCATAAGGAGGAAAGAACCATCCAAACCCAGGTGACGCTGCAGACTGATCCTGAATAGAAACCTCTTCAAGCCAAGCAAAGTTCATTTGGAATCAGTAAAAACCAAGGCACAGGGTTTTGCTCTAATGAATTCGCCAAAACATACTGGGAAGTAAACGGACATAGGAATTCCTTTCCATTGAAACACAGGCAGTTTTTGTCAATAAGAAAAAATGCAGCAACTTCGTTCTAAAGGCAGCACAAGGCAAATTCTGCAGCCTGGGTCTCACACACCACCCAGCAAGATTTTTTCTTCTCCAAATCCCGATGCAAACAATTTCATGCAAATTAGTAGCCATCACTACTGTCCAACCAGAGTAAAAAAAAAAACCACCCTTCTAATTCAGTTAGCTTTGTTCCCACCTGCTTGAGTAAATAGAAATCATTTATCAATTTACCTTCAAAGTTAAAGTTTGCTGTTGTGCAGCCCCTTACAGTGTTCAGAGATTTCATGATTTAAGTGATACACTCAGACTCCATCTGCTGCATATTATTGACCATATTATGTAAACTACATTTTAGCAATTCACACTCACTTGATTCTGCAGTACCTGTGGGTGCCAAACATATGTTTCCTATTCTACTTGCCTCTCCTGGGCCATATGTAATCCACTTGAACCATCAACTTTCTTATATATGCTACTTGCTGGTTGGTAGGCTTTTTTAACATATAAATCAAGCTATGCCAAGCATACGAGCTGATTTGAGCAGAAGACTTTGTGGTATTAAATCAGCTCTTCTGACTTACCCCATATGAGACCAGGAGAGCTGCAGAAGCCCCATGCTGGACAAAAAGCAAAGCTGTGAAGTCAGCATGCCCCAAAACCAACAGAACTCGAGGTATGTGGTGTTAAGAAATGAGATATTGCTCTGTTGCTAGGCAAAACTTCAGGGTTTTCCTCCCCCCCCCCTTCATCATTTTGGAAAAGACTCCGCTCCCTTCTTGAGGGGCAGAGCTGAATTTCATATTGTCACTAATGCAAAATTAGAATGACAGCATGCAGACCTGCTTCTTATTCCAAGGCATGTCTCCAGCCTGTTCCCTTTTGGAAATAACACCATGTACTTATGAAGTATTTCACATGGAAAAAAAAAACAATCACCCCACTGCTGCAGTAAGATGATGTCAGGGGCTTTGCTTTTGTTTTTTACAGTTTGCACTGGAAGAAGGAACAAAAAAGACGGAAACTTCAGCAGATTCCATGTGCAAAATAAACAGTTTTAAGTGAACAAGAAAACGAGTCCAGCCCACTAATGGAAAAAGGGAACGGCTGTCTAGAAGCCCATCAATTTGTTAGTCTTCCTCTCAAATATCTGTCACTGTTGAACATACACTGGGATACATTGCTCTTTTGTTCAAAACTCTTGACTGATATTTTACAGCATAAAGAGAGTTCAAATGCTTGAACAAAGCAACAGAAGTCTCTCAAGAGTGCCGAAGCCTCAGGTAACATGTATCTATTCTCTGTATGTAAGAGGACACAGCACTGCCACTTATAACAGAAGATAAAAGGTCAAAATTCAAATTGGCATCACGCTCCAAAATACATTTTCTATGTCCATGGTAGAAGTAAGCAACTTGCCTCGTCCCTTCTCCTGTCCACGTACCGTAACGCTGCCACTGCAGCTACGAGAGCAGGGCCCAGGCGTGCACTGTGCACAGCTATCAGCTGTGTCACTGAGAGGCTGCTGGTCACAAAGCTCTGTCTTGCTTACAGCAGAGAACTGTACCAGCAGGCTTGAGGTGCTTCTGCTCATCCTTACAAGTATTTAATTCCAAAAATGCTGCTCTCCTCAACCACAAATGATCAGGATTGCACCTTCTCACCACCTACTCAGGTGTAAGTTATCTCCCCAAGGCTGTCACCTGCTTTAAGGTTGGCATTAGCAAATGCTATCTTATCCCAAAACACTCTTCTCAATCCCCCTTCTACCCAGTTGCTTCCCCGCAGCAGCAATTCATTGCTGGTCTGTCTTAAGCAAATTATGACATCCCAGACATCTAGTGCGTCTGTGCTAGCACGCATGGATGCAGGAATGTTGGCTTCTCAATAACAATAAATTATTTCTCGCTTATTTCTCTTCACCTGGGCTTCAGGAGCAGGGAATCAAATAACAGGAAAGGGTGTGTTTACTGTACAGTGCAAGTTACATCCTCAATAATTAAACAGATAACTCAGTCTAAGTATTTGCAATTTCCTAGAATGGTGTGTGTTAGTGATGCATCTGGATCTCAATAACCATTACCTTCTGCTACCTACAGGTAGAGATAATTACCCACAAGTAAACGATTACCTATGCTATAAATTACCTACAAAAATTTGGGCTGGGTTTTTGCCAATCACCATTCCAATTAATTAACCAAAATTGACTAGCTGGCTTCAGACCAAGTATTTCCTCATCAGTATTCAATGCCAGTGCCGACAGGATGAAGGAGGACAAAAAAAGAAATCCCACAAAGGTTAGAATGCCGAAAGCAACAGGAACAGTTTCTTCCTGCCTAAGTGTTTACAGTGAGCACTTGCTGGTTTTCCATGTAACACTACAGAGGTATGAATCACAGAATCATCGAGGTTGGAAAAGACCTCCAAGGCCATCTAGTCCAACCATCCACCTACCACCAAGATTACCCACTAAACATTATCAGCATTCATATCAGCATTCCTGGTTATCTGGAGAGGTCCCAGAAGATTGGAGGCTTGCCGATGTGACTCCCATCTACAAGAAAGGCCGTAAGGAAGATCCAGGGAACTACAGGCCTGTCAGCCTGACCTCGGTATCAGGGAAAGTTATGGAACAGATCATCTTGGCGGAGATCACACGGCACGTGCATGGCAACCATACACTGAACATTAAATAAATTCCAGTTGTTCTCAGCTTAACGATCACTGCATCCTGTATACGCGCTACACGCAAAGAGTTTTTACATGTTAGCATGGTCTATGAACATTCATAATGGCATAGACTGCCATCAGGAACAGTGAAATTAACTCTCTGAACAGGCACCACCTCTGGCTCACCACCACAGGGATGCCTAATAAATACTTCAGACAAAAACACACACACAAATGAGCCATCAATCCAAAGCACAGTGAAATTAATAGCAAAGTTCCCCACTGGGTAAGAGTTTTGTATCAGAGTGCACTAAATGCATTCTGGTATACAACTGGTTCTGTAAATACAGAACAAAGGGTATCATACACCACAGTGCAAACATGAGTTTAACAAATAAATCTTTACATTTAAGTCAAGCTAAGATTGACAAAGTACACGTCTCCCCATGACCAGATACTTGTTCTGTGCCTTTTCAGAGTGACACAGCTCAACGCAATTGTGAGAACAGCCCAACAGCTATGATCTCAGCTCAACATACTTTGCCTGCAAACACTCATGCTGTTCCTTATGAAAGCCAACAAAGTAGATTTGGTCAAGGAATTTTGTACAAAGCACAGAGGGAAGGCCTCCGGTTCCAGGAAAAAGATGGGCGCATGCATTAATTCCAGTTTGCTGTGCTGTTCTTCCATTTACAGCTAGGCCTCACCTCAGCCTTACAGCTAGAGGCACTTTGAAAGAGCCTTGATTTTTGTGCAGATATCGACTCTCTGCTGATACAGGACTCATGTGGGTACTTCGTACTAGCGCCCTGAACAAACACTATTGATGCAACATTGCCCAGCAAAATGACTCCTATAAGACAGCAGAATTTGTTAGATTTCTGAGATACTTCTGAACTCAAATTATTCTTTCAAAAACAGAAACGTACATGTAGTTCAAATGGAATATTTATTTGGTAGCGACTTTTAGGATCAGTCCTTGCCAAAGATAAGGCACCTCACTGTCTACAAGAGAAATAAAAAGCAGTAAGCGATGACAAAACCAGCGATTAGTGGTCATTATAGACTGTTCTGGAGAGCTCGCCGTGGAACTTATTTCAAACCAAACAATCCACAAAGAAAAATCACTAATAAGGATTATCTAGTGCCTTCCACTTCACCTCAAAAATCGTTTTAAAGACGTTTTTCCAGTGTCGCCTCTAGTTATTGATTTATTAAAAAGCAACAAGATATTTCACTGCATAAAATAAGATTTTTATTTATTTATGCAGGCCTGTCAGTGTCGATAAAATACTGTGGATGCTAGATATTACTTGCCTTCCATATAATTAAGTGAAGGCTAGACCTTTGCAAAAGCACTCAACAGAATTCTGATCCTGACCAGGCTAAGAATGTGATGAATGCAGTGGACGAGCACAGCATTTCCCTGTCCCATGGCTTACGAAGGCAGCACAGTCCCACAGCTCCCCACAGCTGAACGGTGCTCCAGGTCAGCTCCAGGGGAGCAAGATGGGAGATGCAAGGGAAGAACTACCACAAGGCAGCAACTTGTCAAGGTCATAACACCAAGGGTGTCAGAGAGAACATCAAATATTTCTACTAAACTCACCAAGCTGCTAAGCAGGCTTCTAGGAAGAGATGCAGGAGAACATTTCCCAACTAGCTGCATATAGTGCATAGCTGCACAAACTGGAAGGCAGTGACGTCTGCAAAAAATCTGAGTTTTGAGCCGCGTTTACGTACCCGTGACAATGAAGACAACCTTCCTGCTTCTCTTAGGGTTATTCTCATCTACAGTTCATTCAATATTTGTTAATAAACAGTGAATCTTTGAACTAGTTAGATAAAGTTAATCTACTTAACGAACTGCATGCATTTCATCAACATTATTCAGAATTTATATTCTGTTTTGAGAAAATCCACGGTAGTCTGAAAGAAAAATGTGTTCAACTTCAAAGGTTTTGACAGCACAGTCCAGATTCAGACTGTCTGAAGCATTCAGGACCACAAGCAATGCCAGTTTTTTAGAAGAGGTTCACTTTCGTGGCTGAAAATTAAACACCTACATTTCTGAAAGCACTCCGGACTGAAACTGAAGCACATGCACTTTAGTTAGGTGCCTGTAGTGCTCAAGGGGTGCTAGACACAAACACTTCTGAGGTGTTCAGAGGTAAAAAGACTGAAAGTGGCTCATACTCTCGCAGATCTTGCTCAGGGGTGAGTCCAGACACAAAGTCATTTCCCACAGCATGACAGCAGGCACACACCAAAAGTCCCTCTTTAGCATTTAAAGCCTTGATGCTTGCACTTCATGCTGCCGCTTTTGCTTGTGCAAGACTGTGCAGAATTTCACATTTGGGGCGTGTTTTGAAGACACTTGGCTGCAGAAGTTCCTGGCTAGGCACAGCAGTGAGCCAAATCAAGCGCTCTTCAAAGACAACGGATTGGATTACAGGCCAGATGTAGTGTGAAAGAGAAATTAGGGAACAACTACATCTATCTGGCAGCTTCTGGAATAACTCACTAAAGAAGAGCATGAAAAACACCTGCATTTACCACAGACCATCATTCAACAGTTCTGAAAAGGTCACACAGAACTCTGGGTACCATCCTCTGTTTGTGCTGAGCTTAGCCCATGATGCTAACCTGATACTTGCCTCTTACCAACGATAGAGAATTCTTGTTTTGATGACAAAATGGAGATTAATCCAAATTAAAAGGCCCGGCAGATTCACACAGCCTCTGATGAGACCAGCTTTTTAAGAAAATTAAGAGGAAAAAGCTTTCTCCTAAAGGTCAGAGCACTCTCTAGCAATCCACTGGAAACAGGTGGTCTGGACTTTGCAGTTCAAAACTATTTCCTTTCCAATAATAGAAGCAAAATAAGGCTCACGTGTTTTCATCAGTTGGATCCAAATTGTTTAGGAAGAAAAAAATAACTGCAATGACAGGAACTTAATAAACTGCAGCTTTGGTCCATTTTTCAATAGAAAAACTGTCACAATCACCAAATCTCCCTTCAAGTAACTCATGTCGCTGGTGCAGCAGAACTAGCAGCCTGGTTCCTACGTCACACTTCCACATCACAGCACCTGAAAGAAACCCCACCCAGTGAGGAAAACTTGGAACCAATGGCCCAGCCTTGAGAAATCTCTCTTCTAAGACTCTTAACACTGCATTTGTGCCAGGCTGACTGGGTGGCATCCAGAAGGCACAGGGGACACATGCAGATGCAGTCCCATCAGAAGCATCCTGCTGCCTCATGGGGACCCAGCATCATGCTAACTTTACTCTTCTGTTATTCTCAAGGTCATTCCTTGTGTGTTTCATCATCCATTGTGTTTGCAGTCTGATGGGTCTCCTAATCCTCGGAATGGTTACATAACTTTAAATTAGTTTCCAGTAAAGCAGGGCTTGTACCTTGCAGGAAAAAAAGCATTGTTTTTAACACACTTGTAACTGATGCTGTCGGTCCTTGGGGAGGTTCAAAGGACCTCAAAGGCAATAGTTCTCTGCCCAGGAGCAAAGAAGCCATTACAGCTTGTACTAGAAGATTTAATAGGTGTCATAATTTATCATGTAAACCGAAAAGTGTTTCTTAATTAAGTGCGTACGTTAATGAATTTTTTAATTTGATCCCTGTAAGTACCTTGCTATACTAATTGCAATATTCTACACATTAGTCATCCGCTGTTGCCCTTGGCTATTTTCTACCCTGAGAGGGAGAGATAGAGGTTTTCAGTTAAAGTTCATTTAACTCTTTCCACCCAACAAATTAAATTTCCTGTTATTCACATCGGAGAGTGACAGCTGCATTTCAGTCCCAGGGTGCTTGAAGGAAAGCATTTTCATACACATCAGCTTCCGTCTCAGCACTATCTCCCACATACAGGGACAAAAGACACAAAGATGTGATCCAGCCTCGGAGGAAAAACACCACCTTTCCAGAAGGCTAGGGATTTGTTCCTGGCACTGGGGACAGATGCAGCAGAGAAATGTTACAAGATAGGCACTTCCTAGCACAGTTTCAAATGCAATGCTTGGGGTTCATTTCCTTACCAAAAGCCGTAAGTGACAAACATTTCACAGCCCACAGATTGTCCCAAGTCTCAACACGTGCTTGGGTGAGGTCTCAGCTTTTCTGATGCTTTTCACTCACACCAAAAACGTAAGAGATGAAGAGGGTGGGAAACTTGCCACTGCACATCCAGACAGTAGAAGAGAAGAGGAGAAGCTGAAGGTACGGAGTGTTGCTTGCCCACTTCACAAGCTAACCACGACACAAATTGATTCTCCAGTTTGTCGAGACAGCAGTCAAGACATCAGGTAACATTGACGTAGCTGACAATTTTAGACCGGAGCTAATTTCTGGTACCTGAACAGACTAAGGGGCTTTATAAACCTCTCACACATAATAGACTACAAACTCATTTCTTCTTTCCACAAGGATAATGCTGTTTGTCAATTGAAAGAGCCACTATTCATTGAAAACTCCCAATCTCCGTGAGGATGTTTGGCAAATATAGTGAATAAAGTAGTCAGCTTGTCCAAACTCAATTCTAAGACAAGCAGAAAGGTTACACTCATGGCCAGACATGATGTTAGCAGAAATCAAGCCACCTAAATTCCCTTGTAAATGTATTTGTTTCTACATTTTAATTTGTTTCTGCTTCTGGAGGAATAAGGGATGTCAGAATTTCAACTCAACAGCAACTCTAAGGGAGAGTTTTACATTTTTAAAATAAAATCATCACTACTCATGTCTTGTTTTGTGAAAGTGTCTTGTTTTCTGTCCTGTCTGCCCACAGAAAGGTGTAATGTGTGGATAACGAAAACCTTTTCATTCTCAGTGTTTGCTTCTGTGGCACAGGTGAAACAGAAGCAGCAAGACACCTGCTGAAGCATGTCAGTCCCCCGGCAGCAACCCCAATGTGATGACAAGAGACACAAGGCTTCTATTCCTGCATGCTTCTCAGCTGGCATACCAGGCAGGTATTCACAGTGAAATCTTCATCACACATAAAGTGCTCTCAGGAAGAGATTTGGACACTGGGAGGTTCTGAACTATAAATGGGAGGGAGCAACATTCACAACTTCCTCTGTTATGACGGCACACATTTCCTGCTGCTACCCAATCGTGCCCCTATTACTTACAGGTCCAACATATAGGACAGACGTTACGTATTTACAGCACATGACCTTTCCTCCATCAATTTCCTGAATTTAGCCTGTGCAATGCAATATTAGCCTTCTATGCATATGAATAAAAACTTTTATAGTAAGGAAAAAACAATTCCAACTTCATAAAAGCAGATGACGGCAGTCAATTTGCAGAAACACCTTTTGTATGCAGTCAGTCAAATACCCTGCTCTATTTAGCATGGAAATACACAGCATTTTAAGAGAACTGGCTTCTCGAACCCCTGCACAATTTAATATGAAATAGGAGCTTAGCTTCACTATGTCTCTCTGAGAATCCTAATGATAGTCATTTCCAACTGCAGTCTGCTGAATAGCAGCAGCTGTGCTTAGCCCACCAAGGACACAGGACCGGTCCCTTGTGTGGATGGCTGCAACAAGACTCCCCACACCTGGGATTCACAGATCTAATGGGGAGACTGGCTGTTGTGTCATCTCCAGTGCCCCCCCAGCCTACAGCTCAGCATTCCAGCCCTGCTACACCTGCTGTCATCCTCACACAGGAGCCAGACCTGACTCATTCTATATTAAGATCCAGCAGCAACTGCTCCAGTTAGTGGCTTGGAATTAAAACTGCCTCTGAACACTGAATCAGTGCAGTGTGCTGCAGTTGTTCCCCCCACTGCTTCTCTGAGCACATTATGGGTTTGCTTTTGCTCAAGTTCTCCTGACAAGTTTACACATGCAATTAAGTGGATTACACAGAACATGTTTAAATAGCCTAGGAACTTCTTAGGCCACAGCAGCTTTACATAGCAGTACTGCATCCCATTCATTTCCCCACTCGTGACCAGAGCCTGTGAAATTAATAGCAACAGCACAGCATAACACACTTCAAGGAACTGAGACTCTTTACATGGGTGGCTGTCACCTGCTTTTCAACAAATTCCAAGCAGTCTTGCCTACAGCATCCTGTTGTATTAGATAAAATGCATCCTGACACCTTTCTTACTGTATCACGCTTGACTGCTAAAATATTGAGATGCAAACCTCCCTCCTAATTTTTTACTTTAAAAAAAAAAATAATACTGTCCAGTAATTGCCAGAGGTTAGATCTTTGAGTTGATAGTGGATCCTGTCCACACAGTCAAGATGTATATATACACTATGATATCAAGCCTTGCTGATAGCAACAGTTCTAAGAAGTGCTTCTCAGGTGTCTGACAACTGATGCAGTTTTTTCTGCTTCAAGATGTGCTGCCTGCTATCAACTATTTCCAAGCCAGATCTCCAACTTCTGTGCACAAGCAGAGCTCCATGTGAGCACAGCTAGCACCCCCTGACCTGCCCTTAGAGCAAAGCGACTTCTCACCTCCCAGCCCAGCACACTGACATTTCAATGATCAAATTCAGATAAAAGTGATTCCCTCTACTTGTAATGAATCATTGTCCTGAGCTGACTGGTATTAATTTAGTTCTCACAACTTCAGTAGAATTATCAAGAGTAATTTCAGCCAGGAGAGGACTGGGCCAACGACATACAGACCTAAGCAGTTGTTATCAGTAATTTCACTCCTCTAGTTCCACGATCTGAATAAAACAAGAGCTAGAGAAATTGTCTTAATCTTTCAGAGAATTCTCAAGAGAATAAAACCAAGTAATTTTTCACTGACTTTCAATAACACGTTGTGGCATATCTGTCAAAGGTTACCTCTACAACTACACCCATCAGATGCTTAGGAAGACACATTGTACAAACTTCACCCGTGCGTGAGAACTGACAGGAGAGTTCCTGACAAAACTCACCAAGTTTGTCAATCAAACAATCACTATGACTGTGTATTCCTGGCTATGCTCTCCTGTTAATGTTATTTCCACTATAAATCTTCCCCTTTTGTAAACAAGATGCTTTCACCGTAATTATCCGCAAGCGTGAACAGAAAGTACACATAGTAGTATGAATTTATGCTCTGAGTCAGACACCCCAGGAATAAATTTTTTCCACTGCATAACTATATTTAGAAAAAATAGATGGGCTTTTCTCTCAAGTGCTTTGCACTTTTTGTGTATCTACATCTGTATGAATCTCCACTTTGATCTTGTACCAATTTTCACAGGTGTGAAATCATTACATAAAATGCAATGCAATAGAAAACCAGGCTCATGATATTTCTCTCTCATCAAGACCATCTGGACCATATTTTCAGCTGGTGTATACTAGCAAAAATCACTGACTTTAATGGAAAGATGCCACATTTACATCAGGTAGGAACTTGGCCCTCTTCCCTCTTACACATGACACACCACATTTGCTGTCAGACCACAGTTCTGATGGAACTTGCAGGACCTGATGAGAACGAGCTTGATTTACATGTACCTTTCCCTCTAGAAAGGAAATTTTATTATATGTTTGCTCAGATTTCCAAGAAAGCTTTAGGAAAGCTTAGGGACTCTCATGTACAAAGAATCAGCTGCCTGGACTTTGACCTATTTCTACAGTGACTGTCCTGACTTCAGCCAGGCCTTTTCCATTCTGCTGATCGTAGCTGTCTTAAGTCTGCAGTTGTCCCAAAAAGCCCTCATAAGGATGTGGAAATACTGGCTCCAGGTTAAACACTAAATCTGTTGTCTGCAGTTCTTCTCTTCACCACCTTTCTGCTAACGTCATCTGAGTATGATTCCTTACACGTTGTTCATACCTATTCTTTGTGGAGCTACACATGGACACGCATTTCAGGTGAGTTTTTGTAAGCAAAGCATTGTCAAAAGCATTGCAACCCACAGAGCTACCTGAATGAAAATATACCATATTCAAAAGGATCCAGAAAGCACTTTCCGCACTTCTCAGTTTTTTTGTCTGTTCTCTTAGCCTTTTTCCTGACATGGGCTTAACAGTGAAAAAACACTGTGGGGAGAAATGGCCACTAATCATCCTATTGGTGAGTAACAAGCAAAAACTGAACCACATCCTTTTCTGTCATCTCAGTGGAAGTCAAATGCTAGTATTCATTAATCCCACAAGCATCCTGAGCTTTCTAGAAGCGCTACTCATAGACATCAACAGATAAAAGCTAACCCTCCTTGTTCACCAGTCCCTTTAAGGGTCACTGTCAGGCAGGGACCAAAGCTCTAAGCACTCGGTCCAGTCATAGACAGCCCTAAACTGTGCAGCCTCCTTACCCCACTGAAGCAGCCGCTTCTGGACTTCAGGAGACACCTAAAGGAGCAGAGACCCATCAGCACAAGTAGCACTGCACCCTCAGGCTCTTCGAGAGGAGTTGTCCGTCAGACAAAAGGTCTTTCCTGGGAATTCCCAGCAACCAGGCAGAAGACAACAATTTAAGCTCACTGGCATCTGCTCAGCCCCCTAGAATGCCCTTGGACAGAACAAAATCAAACTGCAGTGACTGAAATTGATGCGGCGAAGTTTTCATGTGCAGTCATTTGCTGTACACCCAGCATCCCCAGCGAGCAGATGACAGGTGCCCTAAATACGTTTTGGTTTTGCTGAATGGTATTTAATGCAAAAGACGTCTGATCTGCCACTGAAAGTAGCATTAAGTGGTTTGATCAGAAATGACATCTGAGCCAAATGAGCTAATTAGTTTACACTATTTCCCCTTTCCCCTCTTAACAACAAGAGAAGTAGATTTGCATTTTCCCCCCAGCTTAAGGTATCACTATAGGGTGCCATCCTACTGTTGAAACTATAGCCTGACACTTAGGAAAAAGATTAAATGCATGTGTTGGCAATTCAGCCAAAGCAGGCGCATCTGCTGCTGATAAATACTGTCATTTCTTTGTCAGGGGAAACACAGTATCTCTGACTTAAAAAAAAAAAAAAAACATAATAAAAAACAGATAAGCAGCTTCCATCTAGGTAGGAAGTTAGCACTTGCAAATCTGGACAACGCAAGTCCACATCTTCATTTGCCTCAGCTGCTGAGGCTTTGAAATTAACGGAGACATCACCAAAATCTGAGAGCTTCCTTGAACCCCTCCCTATTGCGCCTGTGACTGCAAGCTCCACATTCGTCATGTTTGTGGTTGTAAGTAAACCCACTGCATCCAACCTCAAAACCACCTCTGGAACCCCAGGGAATCCCCACATGAGCCCAAATGACAAAACCTCCCTTCTCCGTGCTGTGGGTCTGAAGGGATGCATAGCAAGAACAAGCACAGCCCCTTGAGGCTAGCAGCCTCTGAAGCACCTTCAGGCAGCAGCAGAATCAAAAGCCAGCCCCAATGAAAGGCAGCAGGGCAAGGAGGGCATCAGCACACACTTTATTGCTCTGCTCGCCACTGCTGGTAGCTGTAGATCTTCCAGCCCCAGCACAGGTCCAGCCTAGCAATTCAAGCACATCCACAGCTACACTAAGCAGGGCTTTTGGTGTTGTTGTCAGCTTGCTCTGCTGCTTAAGGGAAAACAGAGAGACAAGTGAGAAGTACAGCGAGACAGTGGACAGAAAGGATGCTTGTGTTACCCTCACCTGCTCAAACTTGGTTCTGAGGGAGAGCACAGCTTGTCACTTGCTTCATCCAACCCTTTCAGCACCAAACACCACTCTTACTGTTATTTCTTCAAGTCTACAGAAAACAAATCTTGCGGTGCAGCAGTGACACCATTGGCAAAATAAAAGAAGTGCAGTGGCTACAAGTTTCAGGAAGAGCCCGGTAGTATCAAGCTACTGGGACCTTTCTGGAGCACACTCAGTGCAGAGCTGGTTTTGCTTTTCCCAGATGACTCACCAGCACATCAGTTGAGCTGCCTGAGAGCACTCAGGCAGGCTCCACAGTGACTTCCAAGGACTGTTGAACTGTACCCAATTCCAGGGGCTGATCTTCATTACTACAATGGTTTTAAATAATAAGCACTGATTTATGTAATTTTAATATCCAATATTAAACTACGTAATGTGTGATTTATATAAGTACACATTTTAATAGGTCTTACAGGAGCTGTTAACCTGAATGGGACAGAGGATAGCTGTGCGTGCTTTCCAACAAAGTGAACAGACTTGGGGCTGACTAGTGGATACCATGTTAAAACTTTTCAGCAAGGGTAAAACAGCACATGCAAATACCTAGATCACAAAAGGGAAGATATTAGAGGATGCGTAGGAACTTAAATGACTTTTACCACAAATTGCCACTATATCTCATTGGAAGTTTCATGAGTGCTGCGGTTTCAGAAAAGGTGACTGGTAGAATTTCTCATGGCCTCTCCCCCAGTGTTCTCCAGACAGAGCAGAGGGTGGGCAACAAATCAGCTCCTGCATTTGGGCTCTGAACACATAGGTCCAGCTCTTGGCTGTGCTACCGACATGCTAGGTAGCTGAATGATTGTCTTCATCTCCTGGGCCTCATTTTGCTTGACTACATAAAACTCCTTCACAGGTTTTCGACATAAGACTGAGCAGAGCTCTATGTACAAAAAACATTTTGTCCACAGAGTCTGTTGCTTCTCTGGGACCGTTCAGAAAGCGGAAATCATCCTTGTTAGATAAAGGAACCACTGAAGGAAGAGCAATCCAACAAACATGTCACCTTTCAGTCTGAAGGGAAGCAGGATCCTTAAGGAGATGAGAGACGGGAAGCAGCATCAGAGCACTTCTCAGCAGCCTTTGCTGGTTCTGCCCACGTACCCTGGTGATTAGGAGAGAGATGCAGGACAGTGCTACAGATCATTTTCTGTAAAAGGCTGTGATCTGCCTGACACTGATTGGCTTTTGAGCTCATTCAACTTCTAACCTCACCTCTCAGACCATTTCTAGTCTGCAATGCCCTTATTATTTTGCAGTTGTGGTGTACTCTGAAGAAGAGTGAGACAAGTCCAGTGATGTGAATGGCAACAGAACCCATTTTGCAATGACTTCATACCCACCCAACCATTAGTACAAGCATAGAGACTGAAAGGAGGAGGATCAGACTGCACACTTCTGAGTTAAAACACAGGTAGGCTAAGGAGTTTTTCTGTCTCATTATCCCCAAGAGGAAGTCAGGGAACCAGACATACAAAAGACAGAAGGGATCCCAATATACCCTTAATCTATAAATATTTAAGTAGTCCCTCCTCCCCCTCTCCTCAACAACATATGCCAGTGTCTCCTTCAGCTCATAAAAGCCAATTCCCTCCTGCTGTTTCCGAGCACCAGAAGTCTCTGAGTGGTGATTAGTGGATTACGTGCATCACAGGGACTGACTCCAATCACTTTCTCCTTGCAAATTGCTCAACTTCAATGCAGCAGCACAGAGCTGAGGGGGCTTTGTCATCGGGGCCTGGTCCTCATTATGGCCAGAAGACTTCAGGAGTTTGTTTACATGGCTGGAACATCATCCTCCTGGGCAGCTAATCAGCCTTTCCCCAGGGTTTCTGCTCTTTGAATACTTAAGGGTAATCACCATCAGCTATCTACACTGAGAGTAGCATCTAAGCAATTTCACCAAGTCAACTGACAACAGCTTGAGGTAATATTAGACCCCTTATATGAAGACAAGTGCTCTCCACACAAGGATGCTGGAGCTTAGCACCACTCAATAAATCAGAGCAACATCCTGGAAAGCTTGCCATTAGTTCTGAGCCATTAATTTTTGCTGGGTCTTTGACACAACTGTTTGAGAGCACTGTAACCTGCTCTCTGAAAGTTAAATTATAAAGAGCAACTTCCCTGAAGGTGCTAGTCTACCAACCCATTTAAGTCCTTGGCTAAATATCTAAAATAAATCACTAGAGATCTGTGAGGCAGAAGGTTTCCTACTGTGCAGGATGTGAGAATAAGCCATTCCCTCTCCAAACAAAACCCAGCTGGGAAACCTTTGGCCCTAAGCAATACCTTTACAACATATTCCATGCAGACCCATACCAGCAAACTGAAACATTACATTTTACTGTATGTACTTCCACTTAACAACGCTTTCTGCTCAAGTCTTTTCCAATCAGTTTTCTTAGCAGTGACTAAATGCAAACAGATGAAAAATACTAGAAAGCAAATAGTAATGTCCAATTTCCAGTCCTGTTACCACCATACCACTAAGGACACAATGATAGTGATTTTAGGGGGTGGCTTTAAGTCCACCCTTCTTAAAAGATCCCCATCATTAATTACAAGCGTAGCTTTGCTTTCAAGAGCAAAATTTTCCATGCCCATCATTCAGAGCAACCCCAAGGTCAGCTGACAGGTTTATGGGAGAGACTGCTTACCCCCAAGTGATGCTGATCAGCAGGAGCCAGTTTTCTCACTCAAGTAAATCAGCACCCACCTACAACCTTGCAACCATTTTTGTTGGTTTGTTACATGGTAGCCCCACTTAATAGCAAAGCAAGCACCCATCAGACAGTGGACTAAAACCTCAAAGACATTTAGCTAAGGGTACAAGGTAAGAAACTACCCCTGTAATGGCCACATTACTCCCATCATGCTGAAAGATAGACCAGAGTGCATCTGCACTACAGCAGCTTTACGAGCGCAGCTCTGGACTCATCTACCCACTGCATAGCACTGTAACTTTGCTCAGAGCTTTCAGCACTCTGCTTCTGGATGAGGCTGTAATGGGAAATCCTAATTAAAGGCACAGAAGGAAAAAAGCCTTTCAGACGATTAATAATCAACCTAGCGTTAGGTTAAAACTGTGTTTTAATTGGACTGTAATGAGGCAACAACGTATCTCTGATTCCATTCAAAACTGAAAAGCCTGCTTCAGGTAAATGAAACCAATGTGTTCATAAAGACGGGTAGTTATCAACCTCATTCCATATGGCACCATAAATAATAAAGAGCAGGTAATGAAGCAGTGCCGAGAAGCAAATACTACTTCACAATATCAGTTTCCTTCGATCTCAGTGGGAGTGGATTCTCACTGTAATGACCATGAAAGCACCCCAGAAAAAGTAATAGTTCAGACCGCCTACCCTTTATCAAAATATGGAGAGACAAATTTTTGGTGGTGGTGTCCATTTTCCTGGAGAAATCTTCACAAGGATTTTACTGTCCTGCAAGGAGCACAGGAAAATCTGTGGGAGAGCTGTCCCATGGGTCAAGTTTCCTCACACCAACCTAGTCCTGCCCACAGGCTTTCTCTCAAGCATGGTTTTACTGAGGTCCTGCTACCAACAGATACCAAGGATGCCATGAAATACAATGAAAAACCTGTATAAGAAAGGCAATATCACACTTGGGAACTTCTACTATGTCAGGTGAAATAGCAAGAAGTGAAACAGCTGGAAACTAGGCTGACTGTACAAATACTAGTGATGTGTCATAGGGACCCAAGCACCGCCAAGAGCTGCATCAAATAGTCAGTGTTGCTATTATACATCATATTTGGAAAAATCTGTCCCTGGAGGCAGCACCACTTCCAACAAATCCATGCATGCCTTTCACTTCTGTTCCTTGCTCCTCTGCCAATTCCCTGTTGCCTAATGCAGATGTCCAGAACAAAGCTCCACCCACATGCAAGACACATCAGCCTCCCAAACCAAACCAACTTATATGCACAGCTGCTGCTCTTTTTTCTGTAAACGGATAATGAAATGCGATATAGACCTTTTCCATGGCTGCACTTAGTCACAAACCTCATTTTAAGGAGGAACAACCAACTGCATCGTTTGAATTTTATTTTTCCAGTGCTCCTTCTTTTCTACATTCAAGCCTGTGTTTCAAAATCACTAACCCTAACCAACAGAGAACACGATCTCCAGTAATAATCTACCAGAGATCATATTCATACACTGATACAGAGTAAAAATTCTGTTCTTCAACGAGTACCAAAACATTGCCTTAGTAAGTTGGAGGTATTTATACACATCCTTCAGTGCTTCCAAACAGGAAGATGCATCTTATTCATCACCTTCTGTCTTATCATGCATCTTCTGTAGCTTAACTGCTCTCTCAGCATGTTTACAACTACAGTCAGTTTTCCAACTATAAATAAGGTCTCTAATTTCATTAGTCAATTAAGTAACATAAGAAAGCATAGCCTTCCTTGTGCTAATCAGATTCTCATTACGACTTCATGCTGTCCACACTAAGCAGTCACATTGTTTCTGCCAATGAAATTAATGATGATTTGTTGAACTGGCGGGACAAAGCACATGTGGCACAGAAATGAAGCAAGTTGCTGCTCCCGTTCCTGATCTGAAAGCTTCCATGAGAGAGAAACTTGGAAGAGCACCAGCTGAAAAAGACCGTATGGGCTACTGACTTTAATCTCAGATATTAGTAGGAGCTAACTCAGTCAAGTCTATCTTGCTACATGAGGCACAAGACTCTCCCTCTGTGTGGATGGGGTACAAAATAAGACACGCAATATTCAAGCATGATGGCAAACTCCTTGCTGAACAGTCAAGCTGCCTTTGATCTCCCTACCTTAATTTATCCATGATGCTGGATGATCCTCCATTTTAGACACAAAGGTCAAGAACACTGTCAGCTCAAACCTTGCTTAGGGATTCACTCAGACAGCAACTACATATTGGGCAGTAAGTCTCCCTTGTCCTTTTTGAGCTTGGGTACACACTCCTACTTTCAGTACGTGAACAGCAGGCAGGTCAGCAGAGAAGTAAGTAGCACAGCCTTGGACAGAGAAGAGCTGAATGACTCAGCTCAGAAAGCTCCTTTACTGCAAAACATGAATATAAGTGAGAACGTTTTTATTATTATTGTTATTATTTGCAGGCTTAACTAAATCATCATTTATACAACATATAGAAAGGTAAACTGCCACCTGCTCCTGCCAGATGTTCTACCAATCTTTAGTACCACTTCAAGCATGCTACGGTACTGACTGAAGTAGAAGATTGGACCTCAAAGGTATTTATCTCCTCAGTCTCCTGCTGTGCTATAAGGGGATTTGTATTATAAGGACTCATCAAAATAGTAAGGACCACACTCCAAACAGCTATGTAATGAGAGCATACAATAACAGTACACTCCTCTTATTAGTCCAAGGATCTAAACGTGTATAAACATGCTGGGGATGTGTATGACAACACTTCCTTGGAACTCAATTTCAATTCAATGGGAGAATGCTTCTTCAAAGCATTTTGTTTCTGTTATTGCAGTATTTCGTAGAGAAATGGAAACATCCTCCGCCTTTAAAACATGCAGAACTTCTGTGATTATCAAGGAAACCATGCTTTAAAATCCTTAGTCATTCACAATAATCTCCATTCTGCAAGTTCCTACTGAAGCAAAGGCATGAGACTGTCTTACTTGAAACCTTCCACACACATTAATTCCACCCAGACACACAAAATATTTGATACCAGTCAGTCAGGTTTCTGATGTATAATTTAAATAAAGTTACCTATAGTAGTTAAAAGCAAGCATCGGAAAGTGAAGCAGAAATATTTTCTTGCCCATTTCACTTCATGCAGTCTTGCAAATGCATGTGATTACTCAAAGTAAATGCATACACCACATTACTTTCCAGACAGTTATCCTGCATCACCACCATGCATACTACTGCTGCACTGTTTCATCAGACTCAGCCACCTCACTGTGGCCTAAGCTGCCAGGAAGGGATGTTCTCCTGGCACAGCACCCTACAAAGAAAGTGGGTTTTTTGCTTTTGTTTACTTTTTCCCCCACATAACTGGATTTAAGTTTCCCAAAGTAGCAAATAATCTGATCCCTACACACAGCAGCTAATGGAACTTGCAGTTCATATTCATTACAAGAGCCATGAGTCACTTTTTCTAAGATTCTATCAGCTGAAAGGAGCTAACTCCCTACCTGCTGCTAAACAGATGGGACATCTCTACGCTCCCTTGCAGGCAGAAGGATGTCTGTAAATGTAAAAAGATAAAGACAACTGGAGAAAGACTACAAGCAAGCAGGGGAATAGAAGCCTGGAATCCATCACGCAGCACAGTTGTTCACGGGTCATACAGTCAGCCTTGCAGTGTTCCCTGAGTACACGTCAAAATGCCACCCCCACACTAGAGACTGCCCCTTCTCTCCCTGGGAAACTGGGCACTGCGCATTTGCTGCATTCCTGGCCACCCGTTTAGATCCCCTCGTGCTCACTGAGTACTTCTGGTCTCTGTGAGTCCCTTAAGCGCTGTGATGAAAGGCAGAAGACTGGGAGTACTGAGGAGTTCTGAAGCTGCACTCCTCCTGTCCCCTCAGGCTGACTGTATAGCCCATCTGCCTCTGATTTCCACAGCTGCAGAGAGGTCCATCATGTACAAAATGAAGTAACTGATAAACTAGAAAGGCCTGTCAGAACACAAAAAGGCTGTCGAAATGCACAGCTTTTTCCCCACAAGTAACATTTTACTTGCAAAATGAACCGTCAGTGGCCAAAGATTCTGCTCCATCACTGATTTTATTTTACTCCAAGCAGTTCACCTTCTCCACAAAGTAAGGTTGCCTGCTCTGGGGCTTTTGAGAGAATAAATGGCCTTATAAGTAGGGCCACAGCATGGATTATTGATTAAAACAATGAAGTCTAGTTGCCAGGTATTTTTTCTGTACTAAAAGCATCCCTTGGTTGCTCTCTTACGATGATCTCATGCGATAACAAATTGAGCCTTCCTTTTAATGTGAAAACTTGCACCTGCAAGCATAAAATTGTTTCGACTTCAGCTTCCACTTTCAAACATGGTCTCTTGCTATGTAGTCCTCTTACAGCAAGTTTATCTGTCTTTACTGAAGAGACGGGTATCACCCAGGTCCCAATTCTCTTGGCTACAATGCAGCACAACCCTTGGCTTTCTCCCTCCTTAGTTTCAATGAAGTCTATGTCAGACTCCCCCAGGAACTATCTCACTTAACTCTTCAGTTTTTATCACAGTTGTGCTTCAGGTCCCCTCCAATTTCTTGAGACTACTGTAACAGCCAGCCCCAGAACCATACACATCTTTAAAAAGGACGGTCACAAGGCTATTTGAACATGCAGAATATAGTCTTCTGTCTATTAATTCCTCAGTGCCTTTCAAGAACTATGATCATGTCTATAGCTATGGTATTGCTCATGTCTAGCTGTTCTGTCACTGTGACTCAAGATTCTTTTTCCCAGTCACTGCTTTCCAGAAAGACTGCCACGCTACATGCAGGGCCCACATGCTTTGCTCTCAGATGTGTGGCTCTGTATTTGGCCACGTTCAGAAGGAAACTGTTTCTTCCCATTCTGAAATCCATGTGGCTCTGTATCAGCAAGCAGCCCTAGACGCTGCTGAACGTCCCAGATGTCTTCATGCAATCACCAGGAGCTGCAGTGTGTTTTCTTCTATGTTGCTAACAGAATAATGAAGCCTAACAGTGCAGGACTAGAAAGCTATTCCTGTAGGATATCATTAGAATTATATCTGTTCAACAGCGAAGCCCTGGTTACAGTTGCACTTTAAGACTTGAGCTGGCAAATTTTTATTTCATTTAATAACGTGTTGTGTGATTTTGCATCCTTTCAGTTCCTTAATCAAAATACCATTCAGTACCTAGAGAATTCTATCAGCCAAACTCAATCTCATCACAGAAGATACCAAGTTCATTTGACAAGACCTATTTTCCATAAGGCCAGGCTGATTGACATAAATTATATTCAATATTCGTTCCTGCCCCAGACTGCCTGTGTGCGGATGTTACTTGTTCTTTCCAGGCTTCCATCTTCATCTTTTTAAATGAGCATATCACCGCATCCTACTTCATAGGAGGTTGTAAGGATGCTATTAATGCTTATGAAATCCTTTGCAAAAAGCAAAGCTGCAAGCCTCCTACTACGCAAGCATTAAAGGAAAGCAGAAAGACAGTGTTGAACGGCATCCAGCTAATCTAGCGTACTGTCTTAAAATGGTGGGCAAAACAGGTGATTCAAAAACAGCTGGAAGAATCTTAACAAAAGGTAGTGAGGAAAAAGTTACATTGCTTCTTAGAAGTTAGAGCAGTTACCAGCAGATCTACAGCCTCTTCTGCTAAATGGAAACCACTATTAAACAGCTCTGGGTACTCCTGGTCAAGTATTTCTTGCCTCCCTTACAGCATAAACACTCTGCGCTACTCACACTTGCACAACTTTTACCAAAGATATTGCAGGTATTTTTTCAAATGCTATTAAAGATCTCCACTACAATATAAAGCACATTTCCCAAGTGAGGCAACAACACTGTACCACAAAAATCCTAATTCATGAATTGCTGGTTACACTGTTAGGTGAAGTCTTGGTTGGATGGACAGAAAACAACGAAGTCAGCTTTCTGGTTGTTTGGAATACATTTCCCTCCTCACCTTTCCACTCCCTGTCCCTTTTTCTTTTCCAAAGTCAAAGACAGCTGGCCCAAGATAGCGAGCAACAATCAGAAATCTCATGCAGATGCATAAAATCCATTACCTTGATTCATTTGTATAGTTTTAAAATGTAAACTGAGTACTATTTTCTTTCCTTTCATATGAAACACTATTTTTAACTAAGGCTTGGCTATAGTGTTCTGTGTCTGCAGAATTACTCAGCAACATGGGATAAGAGTGAGAGAGAACTTACCTGCATTGTTTGCAAAAAAGAAATCCAACAGTGAAACTAGTCTGAAAAAGTCTTTGTTGTTGTTGTTGTTGTTTTGTTTGTTTTTTACTGATGACAATAAAGCCATGTGAATAAGTCTACCACCATAAGGAAAAAAAAAAAAAACTTAATACATATCCAAAATGAACCTGTCTCCTCTGAGATGCTTCCATTGAGCTACAAAGACTTCTCCAAGAAGAAAAGGATTCTGCCAGCTTCTTTAACCTTCTTCTATGTACAAATCTCACTAGAGTCGCTAAACAACACTCGAATGCCTATTTATGACACAATGCAGTTGATTTGGCCTTTTTTCTTCATCTATACACTGCTAGGCTACCATTGCTAACTTTTGTAATTGTATACTATCTCAATTCTCATTCCAGTCTGAAAACAGAATGACACGGGTTGGAAAGGGCTCCAATAAAGTCCTCCTATTAGAATCAATACACAAGAAAGGAGGACCAAGCTTCATGCTCAGATTTGGTAGAGTTTCTGCAGAGAAAACTAAAAGAAACCTTTCTATGGGATCCACTTGACACTCAAACAGTGGAGACAAATGTGACAAACCATGTACATGTAGAACAACATGATTAAGTTAGCTTTTAGTGAGAATCTTGAAAGAGGGTTTCCTTGACACACCTTGTTTCAGATCTTTGTTTGACTCGATTTGAATTGGTGCTACCTCACTGAAGCCATTTTATCAGTTCTGTCCTGCGGCACACAGCCCTAAAAGACGTGAGAGGCATGGAAGTTCACCAACCCTAGTACAGGTAAGGGGGAAGAGAAGCTATCCTGACCTAATGAGCATGTGGGCTCCATACCTCCCTAAGGAAACAGGTAACAAACACAGCTGCGACCAAAACAAAAGAGCATGCAGCAAATGACTTTGGTACTACAGGGCTAATTCAATGCCAATTCAAGTAGAAGGAAAGCTTCCCAGGTACTTCAGCAGGCATCAGAGCAGACCTTCAGCATCTGCTGCAAATACCTGCTCCAAGACTCCTCCATTTTTGCAGGACTTCCGTTCCCCTTCCTTCCATTGGACTTCTGACTGCACCCTTTCCCAGCTGCACCCTTTCCAAATGCTTTACTGTGCTTGCCTGGCACTCAGGGAAGAAGCATGGATAGAAACGCAGCAGATTAAAGGGCAAATGCAGAAGAGGGACTCTAAAAGCCATTCAGGCTCCCCAAGGACGAGATGCGTATCTGCTCACACAAGCAGAGACAAATGGTGGGGTTCTGACTTCCACTCAAAAGTATACATCTCCATATGAAGATGTGAGCAAGCACATCTTCCACTCCATGCTTTTTCTAAGGAAGCATCCAATGCAGCTTGCCATGATAACTAAATTTATTATTAACTGTGTATTTCATGATGTTAGTGACAATATGTTAATGTGATTTTTCACGTCCTCCTGCAGTGAACAGATGGCTCCTTTTACTTTACTTTCCACATCAAGTGTGATTATTTCTTGGTGCCAAAAGCCACCTGCCGCTCCCTGGTCTCCAGTCTAATTTTTTATGTTGGTAAAACACAGCAGGACTTGTTATCAGTTGGATGGCATCTTAATAAAAGGAGACATGCCAACATATTGACATCATGTTCAAGGGGAAATTTTAGCCTCATCCTGGCCCCTCCTCCAGTTCATAAAAAATAATAAAATGAAAATATAAAAAAAAGCCAAGAAGTGCCCCTCGCCTCCCCAGACTCCACCAGCTCCAAGATGCTCAGTCACAATTTTCGGGCCCCATGCCAAGTTGCAGGGTTGGCCTCCTTTTGTTCCCATACCAAGCACCTCAGTCAGGGCTCTGATCTCTCATCCTGTGTAATGATAATTAGCCATAACATATTCAGAAGTCAAATGTAAGCAGGAATACATTAACATTGAGATCAGTGAGGGGGTAATTTTCATTGGGAAAATGACAAAGAAGGACACAAAAATTAAAATACAGGATGCAGAGATTTTCAGTATCACTTTCAAATAGATGAAGGGTAAACTCATTTGTTTGTCAGTCACGAGCCAGCACTCAACAGACAGCTGTGGTTTACAATAAATAAACAATATGAGTCTGATAAGCTATTGTGGCCCATCTCAATTTCTCTACACACTGCTGGAAACAAAGAAGCATCTGATTCCAATGAAGATACTCAAAACTGAAAGCACAAAATGTAGTAAGCTCAAGCTCAGACACCTATATAAATAAGTAGGCCAGTTTTCTAAGTCTCTCACTGACTTCTTTAGGGACAGCGAAGAACCAGTCACTTAGCAGTTGGGAATGATAACTTCAACAACAGCTGGGAATCTTAAGTCCCTCTCTGTCAAAGGTATCTGTACTGCCAGGTAGGGCAGACCTTCCTGAACCCACCACTCATAAGTTGCTCACAATGTGCTCTGGCAAGAACACACAACAGTAACTTAAAGCAGCTATGATACAAAATCGTTGGAATGGGCTCAGAGACGTCACTAGCGCATTTTCAATATTTGTGTTCACATGTTGTACAGAAACAGAAAGTTCTCTAGAGAACACCATTATTTCCAATTTCATGAAAAACTCTGGAGCCGCACCCAAAAGTTGTTACTTTCAAAGCAGTTCAAGCAAGTTTTAATGATGAAAGCATTGGGACACCTTAACAAAAACAATTGTCTTAAAACAATCGCCACCTAGGAGTTCCCAAGCCTGCCAACAGCTCACTGCTCTGTTCCACAGCTGCATACTTCTAAGTGCAGATCACAGCTCTAACTAGTCTAGCAATAAGCCCGCAATGTTTATTCAGTCCTTTTTAAAAATAGGAAAACAACTCAAATACAATTTCCCTATTCATTCACCTCCCCAAATATGCAAACTGTATTTGGTAACAGACTCACTGTAACTTCCATTAAGCTGTCCATAATTATTCTTGAATAATTATCACTATTATGCCATCAGCTGTGTGCAACTATCATGCAATCAGCATGAAGGATTTGAAACACTTCAATTGGCAGTCAGGTTCTCCCTTACAGTGCTCAAAGCCAAAGCTGGACAGAATATGGGGGAGAAAATTATTCTGTGGAAAAACATGTAGAAGGAAAAACGTTGTGTTCCATTTGAAAAAAAGTAGCCATGAAACTTACCGTGGAATGTGCCTTTTGCATTACATACTGAAACGCAAGTATTTTCTTTAAGTCTGCATATCACTACAAATTAAATATCGGTGCATTCAGCTATTGCCTTGCAAAGAATCATTTTTCCACAAATACTTATCTTCTGAGGTATCAGGAAGGGGCGATCATTTAAAGAAAGGCAACAGGATAAGAGAAATTAACACCCCGTTACTTTGTTGTCAACAATATCTGCTATACAAACATTCCATCTTCTTCCATTTCCTGAAACATCTTGAAACTGTCATCAGAAACTTCCGAAAATACATTCTATATTGAAAAATCCTCTTTTTGAGCAGCCCTCTTGTTTCATTCTGTTTATTTTGTCCCCTCACAAAGGGATGCTTACTGCTTTGGTTGGCTACCTTAGCAAATCCTTTGGCAGAACTGAAAGCCTGATCTCCAATCTAGTCCATGCCATACCTACAGCTTCCTCACTAGAAATGATGTGCATTAAGAGGACTAACGAGACTTGTCTGTCTCTGAGCTACGAAAACACATGAAGGAGAGCACTCAACCTCATACTGCCTCTATTGGGAGAATCAATTTTAAAATGAATAAGAGACTTTAGGGTCCCTACTCATGTCACCTGGTGCAGTGTATGTTACGGCATCAAGTCAGACAACTACATGGTTTTGCAGTTCTGAAGTGCTAGTGATGGACTGACGCCACCTATCTAGAGCACACAGCTGCACCTCCTGGTGACAGGCACATCCCAGAGGAGCGCTAAAGATTGTTGCTGTTTGAGCCTTCATTCCTTTGTTGCATAATTTTTTTTGCAATTTTTTGTTTTTACCCCCTTGCAAACTTATATCAGGGATAGGTATCTTCCATGATTACACATCTTGGTCCCTGTACTTCCCTCTTAGCTGAGTTCACAGCAGGAATTGTCTACCAGTTACAGAGCATTCATGCTGCAGCATCACATCTGCTTATGGGTTCGAAGAACCGAGCAGCAGCAAGTCTCCCTGCACTCCCAATACATTTCTTACTAAACAAATACTTGAATAATGTCTTGGTCTTCGCTTTTAAAATATATGGCAATCTGGGCTCTCCTTCTATTTTGTCTTCATTATAGAACACTAACACTTGACACAGCTTGAGAGAGACTTCTGAACAGGAGAAAACCAAAATACTTTGTGAAATTCCCTCAATTCTTACTCTTCCCAGAAGTAGCTAAGAGTTCATCACTTTGGCCAAGGAATGCCAACCGTCCCTGACAGTACACTCAGAATCATTATCCAGAAAAAGATAACGTTCACTCCAGGTGTTTGAGAAGTAATGGGACATCCCACCTCATCCCCTTATAAGTTATCTGAAAACCAGTTCCTTTAATCTCCACGCTGCTTTTAATGATGCATTGTCCTCCTTTGCCAAATGTCTCCCTCGACTCAAGGAGAATTTTCAGCAAATACATCTGATCTGGTTTCATTCCAGTGTAGCGCTTCTCTTTAAAGCACTGACTAAATTAAGCCTTAAGAAATACAAGTGCAAAGGTGCCGTTCTTACAACTGTCACAATTTCTCATGGTTCATTCATTTTACCAGGTAAGGACCACAGTAGCACATCAGATATTATCTTGCTTTTCCTTTCGTATTTGCCCTGGGTTCATCCAACATGAATCCAAAGGGTCTTCTGGCATTTGCAGCCAGTGCTCCACAGAGAGTATTCATATCGTATCATAGTCATACTCTGAGTCTACTGCTTAGGAGCTTTCACTCTTTCTTTTTACGTGCCCCTCTGATGGTACAAATGAGCAAATTCAACTGGGACCTTTACTCAGGGAATTTTGGTCCTCTCAAGTATCAACAACCTTCAGTTTACACTGTATGAAATTCAAGACAAAGGACCAGAGAACAACTTCATCAAGTGCAGCAAAATTCATTTGAATTCACTCATCTGCAGCTTCTCTACTTGCCTTCCAAGATGAGCAGGTTTTCAAGACCTACTGCAGTACTTCAGTCACTTTGATCTGCATCTAAGTAGCACAGACAATAGCACTACATCTAAGGACTCCTGCAAGCAGAGCAAGAATTTGTAGAAGGGGATCATGTATCTGAGAGTAAGGTCCAGTCACTCTGAGCAGAGCCCACCTGATGAAGAGTATGTGCTGGCACACAGCTACACACAGACAGTCAAGCTAAAAAACAGCTCCTGAAGCCACAGCCCTTCTCCATTCCATCACACGGACACACGGAGTGGTCAGGTTTTACTACAAAAAAAGGCCAAGTGACTCAATGAGAAGGAAGTCTCAAGGAGTACATCCAAAGCGAAACTACGACTAAAGATAGCACACCAGCATTCGCTCTCTCATGACATCACTCTGCACACTGCCCTTTAAGAGTGGGTTAATCCAAGCTTCTTAAAGTGTAAGAATGTTTAAGTTATAAAATCCCTCACAGCAATTTCAACTGATCTAATGCCGCAGTGAATTACTACTGATTCATGAAAATAAAAGCATTCACTTTCTTTTCTTTGATGCCACCGATTCAGCAAGGAAACTAAGCACATGTTTAAGTATGGGAGCAGTTCCTCAAGACTAAAAACAGGACTGCATTTAGTCCTTCTGACATCACCCAAGGAAGAACCCTTCCTCTTCCTTTTACAGGTGTTGCATTGAGCTCCTAAACAAGCTCAAGGTAGCAATCAAAGAATCCATCAATATAAATATAGATAGCTCCTCGAAAGTCAACGTGAACTGCACCCACTTCATCTGTGGCTGAACATGATGCACAGCTGCATCCTAACATGGTCTGATATTCAAAGATAAAAAGGACAGGAATCTGCATTTGCAGGATTTTTTTAAAAAATTCCTGTTTTGACCTCACACACAGCAGCCCATTCTCAGAACTGCATGGCACTCGGCGCATCTGTGCCTGATAGAAGGATTAAGCTTGTCATTAGGAATCATTCTGGTGGCTAAAAAGCAGTCTCTCTCTTGATAATGTGTAGTATCATTTAAAACAAATTAATTTCTCATTTCTTGCTGCTGGTCATAATTCTCAGCATGGGACACATCACAAATGACCTTAGGATGGACATACAAAAGTCATTAGCAAATCAGAAAAACCAGCAACTAGAAAACAACCCAAAACCATTATAGCTGTATTTTTTCCTCCCCATTCCTTCATTTCTTGAAGTTCATTTTCATAATATAATTCATCTGATAGTGGCAAATTACAGCACTCTTCCTCCTTCAGGCTACTAGATCGCCTCTGTATATTCTATTATGAAATTGGTTAATTAATAATTTCTCTATATTGCCACTAAGCAGAACTACACGGTTAAATTATGATGATGGTGCCTCATTACATGCACATTCTGAGACAGCAAGCCATCATTTAATGTCAGTGTGTGTTGTGTGCGTGTACACCGATCGCTAGGCAGGACTGTGCACTTGCCTGTGATGCTTTCCAGGGCTCCTCTTTCATATTTTAAGGAGACAAACTCAGTGGATGAAAAGAGAAAGGTCATGGACAGTAAGGTGCAAAGAAGAGGAAGAATAATTAAAATACAGGTTTCTGAATGCAAACAGACCACAGCTTGTTAGTTTAACTCAAGGACAAGGTGTACTGTGCGAATCTCATTAGGGAATTCTGCAGGAGCCTAGCTGGAGTCTTTGGTTTCACCTACAGGCACAGGCAATACAGCTGTTATAGCCTCTTTTTTCTTTCAAGAGAACAAAGTTACTGTGAGATCAACCAAATAAATCAGCTCCTATGAGAACCAGGCTCCTTTGTAACCTCCAGCTCTCTGTTTGAGCACAGCTCCAATGCTTGTGTTATCATTTTGATATTAATGCCCATAATCCGCTGGGAGTAAGCAATTGTTTGTCTCTGAGTAAGCCCATGTGTAAGACTAAATGTTAAATTAAACTATCATCCATCTAGATGCAACATTATGCAGGCACTATATGTGTTAGATATTGAAAATTTGTTGCTGCTGCTTTTTTATTTTTTTTTAATCATGCAGCCTAATAAGATTCCTATGAGTAATCTCTCTACCAAGGTCTAAAGTAAATATGATCGCTAGTCGGTCAGTCACCTACTTTAACCTCCTGTTGAAATTACAGCCTCACAAGCTTTTCTGATTGTTTCAATCAAAACAAAATGAATAGACCTAACCCAGGGAATATTCAAATATCCACTTGAGTTTCCACTAAAGCCTTTACCATGTGATTTATACAAACACTGGAGAAATTGCCTGCAGTGATTGGCCTCTGTGTTCAGCATACATTATAGTTCATAACTATCCTAACAGCTCTGCGTGCTGTTTCCACCCCTCCATGCACCCTCAGCCCCTCATATTTAATCTCTAAAGCACTGTTGAACACCAGTAGGTTGGTAAGCTTAGCCCTCACCAACCTGATAATAAGACAAGACTGGTCGGGACACACACCTAGACACCTGAACATCTTCCTAAGGTGAAGAAGCAAGCAGACATGTTAGCTCCCTCAGCCTCTTTCAAGTGTGGTGCACCTTAACCAAGCCAGCTCCAAGTGTCACATGTCACCAACCTTGGCTTCTGCTTTGTTCCCACCACACCTGTGATGGAAAAACAATTCCAGTCCTTCCCAGTCCTGCACCTCTCCTCTCCTTGCCTATGTAGCAATGTAAAGCCACCCGTGTCTCCTCCTCATGTCCCTGTTCTTTTCTTTCTAAAAACTACACCTTTGGGCAGCAGTAGGAAAAATTGCTGGGCCCAGATGTGACTTTACATTGTAACTACATCAAATCCAGAGCATGAAGTTGTTCCTGGTGCAAGCTGTTACGATTATACTTCAGGCAGGACATTAATTATACAGAAAAAACTCCTCCTTTCACACAGTTTCAAAACATCAGAGCTGCCCAGCTCTTGGGAAGCAACTCTACCTGAAGCATTAACTCTCCATCAGGAAGAAGCAGATCCACAAATTAACCTCAATATATTATATGACTGAAAACTACTGCCTATAATTGCAAAAAAAAAAAGAAGAGTAAAAGAGCAATACTGTGCTATGTACTACAGCATCATCTGGTGTCTTTTGCTATAAAAGCATATATATCACATTGCAAGTTGGCTGTCAGCATACATCATCTCCATAAATCTTACCTCCAGTCTCCCATGACCTCAACATTTGGTTCTTGATGCTAAGATGGCCCCTCACTCCCAGGCAGACGTGTTCTCCTCTCTTAGCACTGTCTGTGGGATTCTCCTGCACAACAGCCTGGCTCCTCTCAGACCAGGACATGGAGCTCCACGTTGCAGAGAACCAGAGGGGCTGCAAACAGAAAGGCTCTTTATTCAGTGCTCATTTGCAGTGATCTGGCATACTCCTGACAAGCTGCAGAGCTGACTACCAGCACCACAGACCAGAAAATCCTTGAACAGAAGCAGTAAGGGAAAGCTTGGCTACCACTAAAGGTGACCCTGGCTACCTGCCGCTGCTCAGGATGAGGCTGACACGCTGGACCAACAGCCAGGTGCTCTGCTCAGGTGTGTGGAGGAATGCATACAGGGACACACAGGAGGGGCAGGTGGCTCCCCCAAGGACTCAGAGGAGTTCCTGTTCTCACAGCACAGCTCTGTTCCAGAGAGGGCTTAGGAACTGAGGATAGCTTTATAAAGCAACATTAACTTTCTTTGTCCTCGTGACACATACAATTCAACTTCCTCAGATAGTACAAGCACCTTAGAGAAGCCAAGCAGTTACAAAGTGATCGAAATTCCTCATCCAAAGGGTTGCCATCCCTTCCCCCAGTCTGCCAATTCTATAGAGATGCACTGTGCTGGCTACTACTATGCACAAGCACCAGAGAGAAAAATCTATTGAACATTACGTGGTTTCTACATGTAAAGAAGTGGCACTGCCTGTCCCTGGCCATTCAGCAGCAACTCCCAAACCTTCCAGCACACATCCCCGTGCCGGAAAACAGCATTAGCTACTGTGCAAGCACCAACAACTAGCACAGTCTGTGTTTGATACTGTACTTACAAGTACTTAGTATAATTTACATCCTCTCATACACACGAGTACAACATCATATTCTCATTGCAAATCACTGACAAAAAAAATATTCCCTGTTTCCAGAGCATGAAACCAGTGCAATACACACAATATACTAACAGCAGTGTCAGTTACATCAAGTGTAAAATGCTACATGTTTCAGGGGGTCAGAAAGTAATAAAGGCTCTTCACTAAACTTGTCACTGAACTCTTCACTTAATTCAATACATTCTCGTTATCACGAGGGGTAGGTGGCTATTAAAGAAGAGGCATAAGTGTCTCCTAAAAGTGCAGAAACCTCGCTACTTTAGAGCATGACTAGCCACCTCATGGGAGAGTCCCCACTGACACTGCTGTAATTCAGGGATGATGAGATCCTTTTCCAAAAACTGGAAATCTCCTTTGGTGATTATTACACTATCAATGTACTTCACATACATACATGCATGTGTTTACTTCACTTATTTTTTTACATAAGATTCTTCTTCAAAATTCTTTTCAGTCCTCTCCTAGACCAAACCACTCAATTGCAAAAACATAGGAAGAGATTTCCATCTACCCAGTACAAGCAGATCTGTCTCTAACCTTTTAGAAGCAGCCAAGGGACCAGATCTTCAATATAGGATGCTGCCATTCTTCCTTAGTGTTGCAAAAGGTCCAAAAATAGCATTCCAGATTTCAGAAATCTGCCCATGTCTGCTGTTGCCCAAGGGTCACCTTTTCACAGTGTGATAACCAAGCTGATCCATTATTTTTCCATAGGTGATTGTTATCTTTCTCTCATCAACATCAGACCATTCTTTCAGGTGAAATTAATCTTATTTTCAGCCATTACCCAAAGCCCTAGACATACTCTTCTCTTAGTAACAGTTGGTAACAAGTGCCTTCTTAAATCCCCACGTGCACACTGCAAGACCTGAGATACAAATACCCCAAGTATAGAGGTGTACGTTTTAGCTATGGTTGCCATTAAAACATCTGCAGTCATTTGCATATAGTATGATGTAGAACACACTTTTTATTACTTCTAATACCTAACAGATGCTGAGTGTGTACTTCTGCACTAGTGGTAATACTGTACACATCTGAGTGCCAGGCAACATTTGTAGATTTTTTTTGATTTATTAAGATTGTCATCATTGTTTGCGCCGAAAACCTGATTCAAAGAATTATGGCCATCTGAACAGCAAACAGAAATGTGTCACCTGATTTATAAGCCCAGTAAAATTGACACACATCATAAAACAAACTGCAAATCTTTACTGTGAAGGTTCTTACAGACAACAGCAGTACTTTTCTGGCCAAACACTTGGAAGTTGCTTTAAATACACCACTTTGGGGTACATCAGTTCTGAGGAATGTGATGGATCTGTCTCTGCCACAGACTCATGGTAATAACGTGGGATGAAACGCCCTCTTCTCACCTGTTTGAGACAGTAAGCTCCTTCAGAGAGTTTTTAACATCTGCTTCAAACCTGTGAGGCCATGATTTCAATTGGGTTTTTAGGTCAGACTGACTGCAACTCCAAAAAACTCAGTAAACTCTGCCCTGCAATGGGGTAGCACCCTCAAAAGAGAAAAAATGAGCAAAACGTTGACCTCCTTTATGGTGAGTACTTCTAAGGGAAGAGCAGCCGCCGTTCTGCACAACAGCTCGAATACACGAGTCCACGCTGTGCTGCAATTCGTTTCTTGTGAGCTAACCTGTCAGTTCAATACAAGAAGTGTGAAGTCTCCAAAAGAATGTGTTGCATTGAAAAACAAAATACATTTTTAGTGGCCAGCCATGTCACATCGGGTAACTGTGACAAGTCACCAGGACGCTGGGTTAGTGTTTAACCCCAGCTTTCAGCTCAGATAAATAAGTATAAGCTGATAACTCAACAGTAGCTCAGTGCTCCAGTTGCCTGGAGGATTTCCAATATAATTAACATGAGTCCACCCTAGGGCTGTTCAGGAATCTCTCTGCAGTTAGATGTTACATCCAGGCACACTTACACATGAGAGCCTTTTAAAGCAAGGCTGGCTGCACAGAGGCTGTGTGGTAGAACTTAAAGCCACAGCAGAGGGCTTGGGGATTAACTCCAAATGCTACTTTCCTATGGGCAGCTTGGCCACAGCACAGAGTGGAAACATCTGAGCTACCTTAGGTATCAGAAGTCACTGACTCTCAGAGAAAGTATGCAAACTGTGCTGTTACAATCATATACATGCTCCAAAGAATCAAAACATTGTCTACAATCACTTTTATCTTTGTAATGATGAAGAAAATACAATTATACTTCACGTTGCCACATTGCCCAGTTGCAGACAAAACCCCACTACAGTACAGCCAATGCAAATCAAAAACAAAAAGCTGTTGCCTGCCTTGGAGAATTTACAGTCAAAGAGAACAGTTAATAGACAAACTATCAAAGGGGCAGTGAAGAAATTGGTTTCCTATTCAGTGACCTATCACAGGTAAACATCTGGTCAGAATATATTCATCAACAGAACATACATGAACAAAACAACGAATGTAGCAAATCCTGGCTTTTTTCAGCTATTTGTGTTCAAGGATTCTGAAGCAAACATAAGCCAGCTGTTTTTCACTAACATCAAACAAAGTGAACAGAAAAGACATGGGTCATCAGAAAGACCAGAGACATCGCCTTATGGCTAATGAATGCTCCTCAGATTTTTTTTATTTTTATTTTTTTAAAGCACAGAATATCACTGCAAACATGTCTGACAAAACCCAAGGCAACTATTTGTTAACACCAAGTGGCACTTCGCCCTAACTGGAGTATGACTGCTCTGTGCTCCCATCACCCACCGTAGAGTCAGAATTTGGCTGACGGACATTTGGAAGTGACACCACCTGCTCTGCCAGGCTGAAGGGAGCAGTGCATCGTGAGAAACACTGTTTTGTCATGGTCTCAACTGAAAAAAGCACAGGGATATTACCAACTGTACCTGTAATTTATCCCAAACAAAATATTTCATTTTCAGAGAAAATAGGAGGCAGGGGAGATGGCTTAAGCATAAATGCTTATTTTCCAGAGATCAGGAAAAAAATATATTCAGTTGAAAGGAGAGCTTTTCATTAAACTGTTTTGTACAACCAAACACTTTCCCATCAATAATACTTTACATAGAGTATTTTTAATGAACTCCTAGATTATATCTGGGCACAGCACACTTCATTGTTAATTCAGCACATCAACTATTCTAGAGCTAGGGAGCTACTTCAGAGCCAGCTGCGTACGCTTGTCAAGTGCAAAATACAGCACCTGGGGCAAGCAGGTCTCACCCACAGTCCAGCTGCTGGCAGCAAAGCTCAAATGGCCACTTGGCCCGACTGCTCTGAGCTGTGCCCCTCTGATCATGTCTCTGCAGAGACACTGTGCCTGAAAAGATTGCTTCATGCTGCAGACAGAAGCCACCCAAGGAAAGTATACCACAAACAAGGGGAATCTCCTCAAAAATGAGAACAGAGAACACGCAACACACTAAGATACAGCCACCCCTATTTCTTAAACAGTGTAAAACTCAGGGTATAATGCTGTTTTTTCCCTAGATTCTTATTTTTGTTGTTTCCAAGTTAGATTCATTCTGAGTCCTGCTCAGAACTCCCAGTAGCCTTCCTTCTGTTGTGAGTTCCAGAGCAGCTATACACTACAAGCAGAACAGCTAAAAACAAAAAACAAGAACCTTTAAGTGAAAATCAACCTTTAAGTGAATAAGTGTTTTTCATCATACCAGGAGCTGGCTAGTCATTGCCATGTGGTAAAACCAGAGATACACTTGGTGTGTACTGTCAAGTTTACGCATTCCCTAAGCATTTAGGGTTTCTCCCCATCAGAAAAGGAAATAGGTACACTATAGGTGGGTTATTTATACAGACTTTTCATATACATTTTCAAATCACTGTCTTTGTTTCATCTCTTTCAAGTGGTTTCCAGTTCAGCTTCCCATTGCCTGAACAGCTCTGGGATAGCATTTACTCCTTCCATGTCCTGAGTGTTCCAACTTCTGGTTTGTACAACGATGCGACATCAACAACATCAGAGGTAATGAGTGCTCTGATACGAGTGTATTTGTCTAGCTAGCTCTTGCTGCATAAGGACAGCAAGCATTGGCTGTGCATGTAAGTCCTCACTCAGGCAAAAATTACTTTGGAATTCTTTGAGATTTTCACCTTCTATACTTGACCCAAACAATTCAAGTAGCACAAAAAGCTCTTGCAGTGACCCATCAGTCAAACCCCTGCTCATGCAACTTCTTTCCTCCTTGCAAGACGCCGACCCAGCTAGCCAAAACAAAGGTCAGTGGACAAACCTCAGCTCATCCTGCACTGGGCCTGGTTTGGCCTCAGCCACCAACAGGGCTGATGACAAATGAGAAGCCAGGCTTCCAGCTGAATTTCAGTTTAGTTATTTTTGTTTTAATGTATGTGTGAATCAATTAATCCTGTCATAGAAGGGCATCGTAAACTGTGTGCCAGAGTTAATGAGTCAGACATTATCACATCATTACACCAGCTGGCATAATGTAGCATGTGTTGTTTGTCATAATATACACTGCCATGCTTAACAACCATTAATTGTTTACACGAGCAGTCATATTTTTCTTCAAAGAACCTTCAGCGACTGGTTAATATTTTGAAAGCTTCTTAAGCAAGTAACTCTTACTAGAGAAAGATAATAAAAATAACCCTCTCCCTCAAAGAGGAACAAAATGGATTTATACATAATGACAATTAAAGCTTCATCTCCTTCATTAAAAAAATTGAAAAACAAACCCACTCTGATTCCAGCTAGTTCCATGAATTCAATCCCCACTGGTCAACACTGCCATAAATATTAATAGTTCAGACGTGGCAGGCCCTCCATTCAGCAGAGATGGAGTGCTCTCTTCATTTGCTCACTCAGGGCACTTAGTACAGAAGTTTGAGCTGATCCTCCCTCCACTTCACAGCATACTGCAAGAAAATGGACAGAAGTTAAAAGCATCAGCGGCAAAAGAGACTAGGGGAATACTAGAATTGGCTCTGCGAAAGTTGGAAAAGATGCTGGTGGCTTTCTGCAATTCCCTGCATTTGTCACCTGTGTTTGTCAGGTGAAAACACAGCCATCAGTCCTACTTTATCATAATAGTTTGGCTGCTAGTATTTTCTTGGCTGACTAAAGACAACATTTGGACACACTCAGCAACAAATCCAGGTTTACCAGCTTTCTGTGAATTGGATTCAGTCTGCTTCTGGCCAGATTTGTTGGCCATATGGCTTTCCAAAGCCAAAGGCTAATAACATGTTTAAGGCTGAAATTACTACAGCAGCCAGGAACACTGAATTTGACCCGCAGGTACTGTGCACGTCCACTCGGACAGACAGACACGCACTTTTCTTACGCAGTAGTTCTGCTTTTGAAGAAACATACACTTCCCATGGGAAAGAGAGTAAGAAGAAAACGTAGAAACTCACAGTAATGAAAAAGAACAGCAGACACAGGAATGCCTGAAAAACTACAAAGGTCCTTTTTTTTAAAAAAAAAGAAAAAGAAAAATGGAAATATGGAGCATTAATACCTCAAACAACCTTAATGTACTGTTAGCTTGATTTAAGACTCTTGTGATTCCAGGAAGTGCTAAAAACAACAGATGCTGCTCTTTTGATGGGAAACATACAATCCTGTTCATTCACCTTATGGAATTGATTGTCGCCATCCACAGCTATTGTCTGTGCAGAAGGGAAGACTGGTCACACAGATATGGATGGGATGATGCCACGTAGCAGCAAGGTTTCACCCTTGTTTAAGGCCCCATGTGCAGTCAGCTCATGCCCATGGCTATAGAGAAACTACTCAGAATGCTCCATCTTCTTGGATTCACACCTAAGTCCGACCTGATGCAACAAAGCACCCAGGCATATGCTAATCTTTAAGCATCTGAGTAGCCCATTGAAGTCATATGCTTAAAGAGAGAACCATGTGTTACCTTCTGCTTGCATCTTTATAGCCTGTAGCTAAAGCCCGGTAATAGAGTTCACAATCCATTTGTCTCTACCACCTTCTTGTGTACTCCATTATAATATTAAGTCTCATCAGATTTTATATAAGGCTATTTCCTTTTTTTGGCAAGCAACAAAAATTGTGTTCTGTTATACAATAACACTGATTCACCTAAATATAGACAAAATCAGTTTTCTCTGGACGGACATCACTAATACCCCATTCTAATCAGCCTTGTAGATGGCACGCTCCTTCAAGAGACTCATACTGGTAAACCAAAAGCCATGGGTCCTCTCAAACTGGTTTTGATTCCTTCAAGGAACAGACAAGCCATCCAAAGCAGACCACAACAATACAGATATCCGTGTACCAGAAGAGCTGACCAAAGGCCTGGTTCACATCACATGCAAAGGGTGCTGGCAGGAAAGTTGTGCTAAGTACCTGCTTCGCTAAGTATCTCCAGCAGGGAGATTCTGAAAAGATAACACCCTTCAGGAGGTACCTACATTCAGGCATCAGACAGCTGAGAGCTTATGCAACTCTAAGCCCTTGGAACCATCATTTCAGTATCTCTTAGCATAGCAGTGGTGTCTCTGCACAGCTGTTGGAATGATCTGTCCAACATTTGCGCATTGGTGCTGTATTAGGCAAGTATAATAAATACACAGGATTTCTTCCTCGCTGCCTGTGACCTTTAAAGCTACCTCAGTTCTTTGTGCTCCTGAGATTGTCTTCAGGACTTCTCCCTGGTTTTGGGTTAAATCTCATTTGCTAGATCACAGAAAGAATGGTCATTAACTAGTTACAGAAAGATAAACTGTTTTCTCTCTATTCTAAAAGAACAAAAAAAAACACTCCATATCTATTTCAGTTCATAAATGAAACAACATTTTAGATTATAATAGAACTAAACTCCCAGATTCAGTCTTCTTTTGCAAGCAACTCTGTCACAACGCCATTAAGCATTTGTCACTACACTAACTGGCTATGAGTTCTCAGTCCCTGTTCCAAATGTCTTGTGGTGCAGAGCCAACTGCCCTGGTATTGAAGCCTTCTAACTCAGAGCAAAAGACAGTTCCGAGAAAATTTGCCATCATGTATTCCAATGCAGACATCCTCCAACTTCTCTATACCTTTCCCCATGCCCAGGAAAAGCTTCCAAAGCAAGTGGCCCACTTTGCCAGCATTTGTTAGGTTGCTTGAAAAAAGCTTTTAGTCTCATGGGTTGCACTCTGATAGGTGCTGTAATTCTGTATCCACGATCATTTGAGACTCAAGATCCCTTTCATTTCAAGTTCACCTATTCCAGTCTCAGAACAGAACTTCCCAATTATTAAACAATCTACTTTTAGAAATCTCTTGCTGTACCATAAATTTTAGAAAACTTCTGAAGTATTAGGTAAAAACTAAAACAAAAAGCATGCACAACTTTTAATGCTTTTCTGTTGTATTTCTTCCTGATTTTTTTCCTTTTTGTTGCCATGAAGCTGAATGCACAGCATTGAGGTTTTCCTGCAGGAAAAACCTGCTCCCCATGCAGTCAACTGCCAACCCGTAAGAAAGCAGAAACTTGCCACAAGCATAGCAGGATCTAGCACAGGGAATATCAATCTGTCTATCTTTAAGTGGTGTAGAGAAGGAGGATCCAACCATATATATCACACCTGGTATGTCTTCCATCTGAGCACATATCAAATTCAGACTGCGATGAAGAAGGAGTCTTATTTCCCTAATGAAACTGAAGCCTAGGGAAAGCAATGTCGGATCAGCATCCTCTTCTGTTCCATATTGTGGAAATGATTTTACCTCTTAGTTGGACTTACAGTAATTGTATAAAGGCTTCCAATCTCTGAAAACTGTAATGAAATCTGTAATCCTGACCTGCTGGATATGAGCTGTACAATTACTCAGAGTATATTTAGAGCAAATAATCCATTCCCACAAAGCTCCAAATATTCATAGCTTCTGATGCAGGACACTGTGCAAGGGTCTGGATTATAATTACTTCTGCAACAAGGTGGAAGGCCACATCTGACTTCTGCTAAGCCCTTGAACAGAGCTCATCCTCTCCTTTTGACAGTGTTTGAGTCGTACTAAGTCTTTGCTTGATTCTATATCTATTGTGTGGGAGGAGAAAACAGGAAGATTAAAAAGAATCCATCCAAAGCAGCCCACCCGTTACCAACCAACACAGAATTACCCACAGCCTGCAGTCTGACTGGGAAGCCAAATCTCCCTCACTTCTCTAAACGAAAATAGCAGAAAAAGGGTTCATAGAATATGCTGGTGAAAGTGGCTAGTAGGAAGCTTTTAGTAGGTAAAGGCTCCTGTTTACTACTCCTTCGTTATCCACAGCTCTCTGAAGGGAAGAAGTTACTGCACAGCCACACACAGCCCTGAATAACCCTTTAATTTCAAAGCTAACACAGAGGTTCAGTGACACTGAGGTACTCAAAACACACAGGGCTGCCTTGCAAATCAAAACTAACATCAAGACACCTCTCCCACCCCACCCAGACTTCCAGTCATGAGCGGGTCCTAGTCCATCCACTTCACTTATGTTTTTAAATGCTACTGAAATCACACAAGGCTTAATCTCACCCGTAAACTTCCATAGGCCCTTAAGTTGATTACTTAAAACAGGGAAA
>WBMW01001490.1:21751-194233 GCA_013396635.1 Penelope pileata | reverse complement strand
TGGAGCTGGCTTTGTCATTAACACCCTGCCAGCGCTTTCAGCTCAAGAGCTTTCCAGCCACTTTCCCCCACTGACCATCAGCCCCTCTAACTGCACTGAGACCAAGTCTACAAAACACTCTTTCACTAGAACCAGAAAGATTTCTCAGGCAAAATTATTTCTTCCTCTCTTATGAAAAATCGTTCTTAATCTATATCACTGCAGTGAACCATTATTTATCCAGTGGAATCACTGAGGGAAATGTGGGAAAGGTGAGAGCACGCCACGAACATCTTGGACTGCTTTCACTGTCTCATCTAACAGCTTCACTGCACTGGTGAAGACATTTCATGCTGAACTAGACACCCATAAAAAATGTATCCCCTTGCCCTTAAGTGCTCAAGATACAGCAGAGCTAATGACAGGACACCAACAGAATTCTTGTTTAGTTAAAAGTTGTTACAAAGTCCTACAATTACACTTTACTGTTTCCACGAAGAAAATGGCACCATGCCTGCTACATGGCCATGCTGCACAAGGGCCAGACCAACATTCAAAAGGAAAAGATGCCACAAACCCAAAAGGCTGCAGAGATCCCCCTGCAGTTCCACGCCTCAGCCTGCCATCTGAAGCTCCCTATGGCTTGGCCCCATTCACACACACACAGGTAAGTATTGCCTCACTTCTGGTTAAAGTTAATCGTGGTCTCTGCTGGATCAAGTCCAGTGTTTTTAGCTTGTTGCAGGATCAAGGCCACCCATCAAGACTCAAAGAGCTTGTTTTATAAAGCCTTGTCCTTCCCCCAGACAACTAATGTGCAACAGCCATTTACAGCAGTGAGCAATGGCTCAGGCTCCCTAAGTTTTACAAAACCCCAAAAGTTTCTGTGCTTGAAAGACAGTAACAGATTGCCAAAAAGGGTTAAAGCAGCTGTCCACATGGCTCTCCCTCAGCTCTCTGGAGTGTGGCGAAGTGTATTGTTTGGCGTAATCATGACACAGATCTGCATGTGTATGTCTTCAATAATTCATGTTGCAGCTTGTCTCACTGTGGGGACAGATGTCAGTGAAATCAGTGACAGCCGATCATGCTGATCCCTCACATAATCATGTGTGAGCTGATCCTGCGGTGACACTGAGCCTGGGGAGCACGCCCACCAGCACTCCTGGGAGGATGACAAGAAAAGGTAGACATAGACATACAGAGGTACAACATAAGAGATGTTAAACCAATGCAGCAGTACGCATGCAGCAGCACTGGTATGAGGTTTCTGTTTGTGTTTTTGTTTTGTGGTGGTTCTTCTGTTTGTTTTGTTGTTCTGTTTGTTTTAAATATACACGCACACAAATGTGTTTAATATATACACACCACAGGTTTGATGGAATGCGACCGAGGTAAAGCCAAAGCATCCACCTTGGTTTGCAGATGGAACAGAGCCAGTCCATTTTAGAGATACCAAATGTGACTGATGCCTGGAAGTCACAATTTGCTTACGATCACCGGGCGAGTTCATACTCACTTCAAAATGAACCAACAACCATCTCCCTCTGGCTTGCCTGCTTGATTGAACTGCTTTGATTCTAACTTGCTACACCATCCCCTTCACATCTTTAACATTTCCCATTATATTTGTCTGCTTAAATATTGCAGCAGATTAAACGAGAAGGCAAAGTACAGTTCTATCCACTACAAAGCTCGGATATAATCTCCCAGTGAGATAAAGCAACTCTGATAATTACAGTCATTGGATCCTTTTACCTGGTTTCAAAAATCCATTACTGCTAGACAAAATCCACATCATTCTCAGTGTTACGGTAGACTCTTGTTCTTTCTCTAGCTCAGTGTCTAGTCTGAATTGCCACATCTTTTTTGTTTGATGTTTAAAAGATTCACCTGATTTGTTATCCAAGTGTTTCTTCAAAATACACAAATACTCAGCTCAGTTTGGTTAGCTTTCTAAGCATATTTATCTCTACACGCTTGATTGCTGTCTCCGTCTTTGAAGCAGTGATTGAGAAAATTTACAGCTGATTTAATTGTGCATGTTACACCTTTCTGTCACTGGCAGAATTCAGAGATGTATAAAGGTGCACAAGTAAAATGTAGAGTTCACATCTTCACTTTTATGGAAGCACTTATAAACTAACAGCAAGATCTTGGTCTTACAACCACACGCCAGAGGTGTGACATCTATACATACCTGCGTGCATACGGGATTTACACCAAGCAACACAAACAATGCCAGGACCCAAACGTTACAAGTCTAGGGAAATCCCACAGGTAAAGCCTTATAAAAAACCTCCTATTTCTCAAGCAGGCCACAGCAGCAACACAATCATTGGGAAACTCTGACAAAGCTGGATTTATACCGATCAGTTTCTCCTCTGAATGACTTAAGAGCTGACGGTGCCTTTGATTTGCTTCACAAGCAGTCTTTACGACACCTAGCAATTAAAAATGTCTCATCTGGAACACGTGCTCCTCAGAGCCCAGTCCACATCAGCTTCTAACAACACACTGCAGCAAGATTTGGTGAGCTATGTCGCAGCTCTAAGAGCAGGTATTTCTAATCCAGAAAAGTATATATTCTGCACAGTTGTCTTTGGAGTGCTTTCCTCCCGTTACTAGTGCGCACAGAGTATTTTCCCCAGTGATGCCAGCCCCAGCAGAAACCTCACTGAGGATGAGTGCATTTAAAAAAGGACATTAATTTCTCATTACACTGGGATCAGATTGTTTTCAAGGCAACGTCCTGACTGAGTCAAAGTATCTCATTAGAGCTGCCATGCATACTGTTGTTTAACATCATGTGCCATTTTTCTTTGGAAGGTGCATTTACATAAACATTTCTAATCACAGCCCTGTAAAGAGACACAGCATAATAATTCATGACTTCTAGGTAATATGTCATATGAATCTTAACATATGGCATTACATTGTATGATGGCAATCTTGGCTCTTCTAAGGGAACCTGGATAACATCCAGTGAGATGTGAACGAGCCAAATGCAATAGAAAACCGTATCAATGCTAATCCAGGTTTACACCTTTCATTCAGCACTCCTAGCTTCCCACCAGATGGTTTTGCACAGAAGCATTAATGCTAGCAAATGCCAGAAATAATTGTGTAGACTCCCCCGGTTTTCAGACATGCTATTTCTGAAGCCCTGGATATGAAAATGATCCTAATAAATGGCAGAAGTGATTCATAGGTGCCAGGGATGGTTTTAAGCCTTCAGAAGGAACTGTTGAAAAGCTATGTGAAGAGCTTCACCGGTGCAGGTCACAACCACTTCGTTCACTGGGACAATTCAGGGCAGCTTCCTTACCTATTTTGCAGAACCCCTCTGCCAACAGAAAAGCAGTCACTTCACGGGCAGTGAAGGCACTGCAGAATGACTTGGCACAGCGCGCTGCTGCTGCCACCGTGCAGCTCTGTCAGATGGCCATGGTGTGGCACTGCCAGAGAAGTGCCTGCAGACACCGGGGCAGGGACAGCGCCACACACGCCAAGATGCAACACGTTGGCTTCGCTGTCATCATCTCCACATGAGGATAAGCATCAGTTCTGGAATAGTGTTTTCAAGCTCAAGTGTCTTGAGCTCCATGAGAACCTGCTCAAATCACCATCTACCTGTCCTTTAGACACCCGTAAGTGATTTCATTCCAAGTCCCTGACAATTCCAAACTGAGTGAAATACCAGCATCACGGCATCCAAGCATCACACACCAAAGAGAAGTAACTGAAGATCCCAGAAACCAATATGGAACTGATGCCAAACCCCAACCATAAAACTATGGAAATGGTGCACAGAAAGCCTTTTTGGACCATCTTATGGGCAAACAGACATGGAGTCAGACACCACGCACAGAGGCAACAGTGAGGGACGTATTGGTTCAAGCGTGTGCCCGACAGTTTTCATTTCACCCCAGACAGGTCACATCAGTATGTTGCTTCCATAAGGTATTTAATTCAAAAAGTAGCTGAAATAGTTACTATCTAGCCAACACAAATTTAACACTGTTGGGAAAATACGAAGTATTGAAAAAGGATTCATCCAATAGAGATAACAGCTCCAACACAAATTGTTTGTCCGGTTTTGCTGCTTAGGAGTGCTGTTATGTTCTTGGCTTTTTCTGGGTGTCCAGATGGTAACTGCAATCCAAGTTTTCTCCCCTTCCCATATGAAGGCCCTTCACACACCAGCACACTAACCACACCACTGATCGTGTCCCCCATCTCAAGATCCATTGCCATGAACAGTAACCTTAACTGCTCATGCACCTGTACAACTCTGGAGGCTTACTGGTCCCTGCCTGCACCCAGCCCCGCTCCTAGCATCGTGCAAAGCGGCTCTCAGTAAATTTGCATTCACCTGATCTCTGGCAGAAGTTTTACTGGCTGCCAGAAACACAGCAGGTAATTTCTCAGCACTGCCTTCCCTATCTCAGATACTATCAACTCTGTCTGTTTTACTTTCGTTACGTGTGAAATGGTCCTTGGAAGCTCTGAATTCAGTAAGAGTTTGACTTGAACGTAAACAAGGAAGTGCTTTGTCTCAGACCATATGCAAAGCCTACCCCTGCATCAGAAGATGGCACCTGGTACGCCCGTCGTCTCAGTAAGCTCTTAAGAATTGCAAAAATATAAATGTCAAAACAAAAAAAATCAAATCAAATCAAACCAATTGTAATTGTCTGCGGAGGATTCATGTTGCTGGAGTGGCTACTGCAGAGTCTCTGCTATGGCCACAGTGCCCCCTTTTTAATTTTTATTTTCATTTTTGTACATATTCTGTTTCTACACATCTGATCAAAACCATCCTGAGCGTGCCAGGCAGTGCCTTTGGAATGAATCCAAGGGCCCACAGCCCCAGCAAAGGCTCCCACACAAAGCCCAGGATTCAGACTCACCACGCTCCATCTCACAGCTCACAGAAGTCTGTGATAGTTCCACCCAATGCTCTGGGCACGGGGAAACGGCTGGAGGCAGCATGGGGGGAACCTATAGGAATAGCCTCCAGCCCAGGAAGGCACCTCTTAGCCGTTCCTGTTCCTCAACACTCGCAGCCGCTCTTATTCATGCCTCCGCATTCTCACTTGCTCGATATCGTGTCACGTGCTTTAGCTTCACAGAAGGCTCTTTGTCTGAGGTATCTAAAAATGGCATCTCCCCAGTCCTAAATGCTGCCTGCCATAGGGGACATGACCCTTATGTGACACATACCAAAAGCACATATGTCAGTTTTTTCTTCCCTAAAAATCCAAAAGCCCACTTTTTTTTTCCCCCCCTCCACAGCAGCATGCCGGATGAGCCAGCTGTCAAGGAGATGCGATTGTAAGCTTCCTGCCCTAATGTACATTTTCAGAGCCGGTGAACAAAACAGCATATTGCTGATATTGTTCCAGAAATTTAAGGAAGAATTAAAAAAAAGAGATTTAACTTTTGCTGTTAGACCCCTGTTCTTTTGTAGTAGACATGGCTCCATCAGACAATGGCTTTGTTACAGCACATTTTATCCAGGGCTAAAGCTTTGAATATTCAGCAGGGCTCCAGGCTAGTGATTCTGTTGCAGCTAGGTTTCTTGTATTCCAGGAAGCCCTTGACAAAGGTCACAAACAATTTGCTCGTTCCTCTTATTAAAATAAAGATGGAAAGCATTGATGATAGCTCTGCCCAGCAGCTAACTTCATCATCTGTAGCGGTTCCAACATATGCTTGTGAGATAATGAAAAATATAGCATTAAATACAGTGGCAGATTGAATCTTGTTTCAGGGTAAATATAGTAAGTCATTTTTTTTTCCTCCTCATTTCCTCAGAACCTGTTTAGCATTAGACTGTTAATATCACCACTGATACATGACAAAACCATTGCATAATATACTGCATTCGAAGCCAGCCCCCCCATAAAAGTGAGCAATGACGGAGTATGAACATTATTCAGGCATTCATAATAATGAAGTGCTCCAAACCAGCCCTTTTCCGGCACATTTCCATTCACAGACCTTCAGAGAACTTAGCTTTAAGTTAGGCCAAGCACCTCTGAAGCTCCTGTTCTATATCAGGTCCAAGACATACACTCATTTCAGAGTTATTCTCAGGTGCTGCAATGCTGCAGATGCCCTTGGCTTCGCAGGGGGCTGCTGTGGCATTGTTTACTGTCAAAATATTCCTCAGCAGAAATGCAATCTGAACTATAAGACGGCTGAGTTATTTTCTTAGATGAGACTCAGAAGCCTAGAAATTTTTTCCAAGCTTCCCAGTATTTCCAGGTGAATCATATAAATTGTCTTTATTTTCAATCAATAAAACATCTGTGGGGTTTTCATTCCTAGGTTTGTGCTCCATGATGGTTATGTAAAGCCATGGATGACCAAAAAGTCCATGTGCAGTGTCAAATCAATGCAGCATGTTGCCTCTTACTCTATAAATCTAAATGAATCCTTCCTGATAGAATCTTCTTTTTTTTTTTCCCCAGGAAATTAGGCAAACACACAGAAACCACTAGAATTTTGTAATGTTTTCAGGAAGAATGGTTTTGGAATATGAGCATAGACAAAAGTCCCTCAGCCAGTTATGAAAGACTCCAGGCAAAATTTATTGTCAATATCACCAGTTATTTTTATGGCATGTGATAAGCTATTTGCAATATCTACCTCATTTCTGAGCTAAATGCTGTAGAAGACAGAGCTGCATACTATTTTCTCCACACACATTGCTTTTCTTCATTTTAAAAAAAATCAGCAAGTATTGCAGTTGACTGCCCCATAATGCTCACTGAAAACCTTACAGCTCTCTCCATCCTACCTGCACACTGAGCCTTTTGCTCCCAGTACCACCACAAGCTGTGCTTCAAGTTTTACCCCTGACGTAGACTAACAAATCTACTCTGCATCCTGGATTCCAATAAACCCTTTTGATACACCAAATGTGCTAGTGCAGTATGAGATTGATTTCAAGAAGAAGAGAGTACAAAATAAAGACCTTGGATACTGTTAGACTGGACAGACAAAGGCTGTAAGAGGTTTCTTTGTGGACTACACCATGATGTCTCCTATTACACATCTGCTTTTTGAGTTAAAAGTGACATAAGCGTAGATATCCCAGTTCTCTATCCTTCAGATAGGCAGAAAAGCAATACCACTATCAATCAAACGCTTCTGGCTCCAGTGCTCTATGGAGCTTACACCTCAAAGAAGCAAGTGTCCTAATCTTGCTCCACTTGAAAACAAATTCTGGAAATTACAGGTCAGGAGAAAGAACATGCTACTTGTGCGTAATGATCAGGGATGCATAAGTTATGGACACTTAAAAAGGTTCACTTTCAGGGAATATCTACAGAACAACAAGAAATTAATCAAGATTTTTTCAGTTGTACCACATTATCAGCAAGTCTCAAAGAGCATCACTTCCTGGACATCACTGGCACTGCAGGAGAGCCCTAACAGCCTAACCCTGTGTTCCTTCCACCTCCTCCCCAACACAGCCCTGTGTTTTTCCAGATTACAATCAGGTTGTTGCCCGAGGCATTTCCAGCAATGACACATTACCCACATGTGAAGTGATGAATGCCACGAATTTATTTAACAGTGCTTTTTAGAGAAGCAGTCAGGAAAAGGTGGGAAACACTGTCACATTCTGTAGCCGTAAAAATCCACAACCCAGCTCTTGTTAAACAACACATTCCTGGGCTTAATACGATCAGGTCAGGAGCACAGCATCACTTTACAGCAGCTGACATGCTGGCCCCATGTCTTCTGCACAGAGTTCTGCATGAATGGTCAAGCACCAGGTGAACCCAGCTCTGTGTAGGTGCTCTGAACCAACACAGCATGTAACAAGTGCGTAATTTATTTCCTGCAACCACTTTGTATTTTCTCTATTTATACGAAGAGACACACTTTAGAATAATTTCTGCATGTGTATGCAGAGAAAGATTTCAGGCTTCTTGTTGGGTGCAAACTAAAAAGCAAAGCCACTCATGTCTCATGCTGACATTCTGAAAATCCTTCCCTGCAGCTTGAATACCTTGTCCTGGGGCTCAGGAGGGCTCAGCCCTCATGTTATGACCTCAGACAAATTTTGCAGGCTGAAGCAGTCAGATAAAGGTGATAGAAGCAACTGGTCCACTTTACTTCTAAGAGCACACACATACTGTACATTGACATTGTTCACTGACAGAATAAAAACCACAGCCAACTAAGAGGAAGACAGACAGCTTATAAAGCAGCTGCCATAACCTTTATAGACAACAGCCATGTTTGTACCATGCTCTTGGAAACACTAAGGAGACTGACAACTTTTGAGAAGCAACAACTCACTTAGATCCTACCCAAGCTGCTTTTATAACTGCTTAAAAAATAGCCATTTAAGGACGACCCTGCAGATACATCCCCACTGCAGAAGAGTTCACCCTGACGAGAGCGAAGAATGTCCCTGCTACCCTACTAAGGCAGGGTACCATAGCTCTCAGATGGCCTGACAGTGCAAATCAGGCACCTACGGGGAAAGCCATGGATGTGCAGGCCTAAATGGGATCAAACCACACATATCACTGCAGTGCAGCACAGTAAGGGAAACCAGCATCAACAGGAGAACTAGTCAGGCAAATGGTCAGGACACACCTCTGCAGCCCTGCAACTTCTCCAGAAGCATATGTATATCCTAAGCACAGACATCCTGGGCCAATCTCAACAGTAAAAGGCCTTCTGTTGGGAGACAACCCTTCAGCATGTCCACACACTCCTGCTTAAAGCAAACAACTAACCCACGTCTCCAGGCACCTGGCAGCGGCTCCGTCTCACCCACATTAGCAGTGGCAGTCCCACTGCATGAGCCAGGCAAGGCTGCAGCCCAGTGACCAGCATGCCAGCTTGCCTCCCACTGTTGTATGCTCTGCATTTCCCCTTTGTGTTGTGCTGCTGTGGGTGAAGCTGAGATGTAACCAGCCAAAAAGCAGAGGAAGGCCAATGTTGAAAATAAGCACCACTTACTGGTTTCAAGCAGCAGAGAGCCGTTTGTGAGCTGCTCTCCCAAATGAGACAACCCCACCAATGTTTAAAATGCTGCACAAATTCCCTAAACTGCTTTGCATAAAGAGTGTCTGCATTGTGAACAGGGAAAGTAGTCTCTCTAAACACTCTGGCAAGCTGCAACAGAATTGAACTACCACATCCTTCCCTTTGAAGTTACACCAAAAAAAAATCGAGATGAAATCTGCTTACTGCTTGAACACTTTTGATTTTGACTGGGAATTAATTCCCCTACAGCAGTGCAAACCTTTGACCAATATAGAGCCAGCTCAAAGCAGTGGGAGCAATTGCAGACAGTCATACTATGAAGGAAGAAGGCAGTGACACGGGACAAAACAGAAGCACATACTTAGACTCGCACTGGTTCTCGGCATCCACAGCCACTTAATAAGGAACAGCACAACTCCCAGCCCCTGGGGCTCTCAGCATACACATGCAGATCCTGGAAAGGGCTGAGTTTCACTTGAGTAGCTTAATTAAATGGCTTGCTCTGAAGCCACTGCTCCTTTTCCCCAGGAATTCTATCATGTTAGGTTCCACTCTGTCATGTCTCGTGATATTAAAAAAAAAAGAAAAAAGAAAGCAAGGAATCAAGTTAACCCATGCTTCTTGTTTCCTGCCTGCTTTCAAGGCCTTTAGCCCCGAAAGACAGCACCACGTGAGCCACAGTAGTAGCTCCCACAGACCTATTCAGTAGTGGCTCTTTCCGTTCACAGAAAACTCACATTTAAGTTTCAGGTATGGATTCTCCCTCCATTTAGCCGGAATCCAGCACCGCATGTCTTAATGCTTCGCCTTTCTTGCCACGTTGTTCACAATTTAAGTGTCATTTCTCAGGCTTGAAGAAGCTAAGGTGCTTGGCATTGTGGACTATGGATGCATGCCCTTTGAAAATCAAAACTAGCCAGCACCTGCAGAAAGGCCCACCCTTTTGTGAGGATTCAGGGCTGTCAGCCATGAGTTTTAAGGCATCCCAGTTCCCCCCAGTGATTACCTGAGTTAGATGAGAAAGCAGCTGTGTTTTGCAAGGCAAGAACAGCACCCTTCAACCCGCAAAATCACAGCTGGCTGAGGAAGCCTAGGAGTAGGAACAACCAAACACAGATGAAACTGTGCCTTTTAAAACCTTTCTGCCTGTATCACCGGTTCCATGGGCAATTCATTCTTCTTTAGTGTAGATAAAAGGTACAAAATTGTAAGAAAAAATAACTCCACTGAGCATTACATCTTTCATGTCAACTGTTTAAGCCAGAACTGCCCACCCTATTTCAGATGCAACTTTATTCAAATATTGGCAGAAGAAACAGGAGTCTTCATGTACACAATCCATTCTTCTGGAAGTTCACACCACACTGGAGGCGTAGAATCAAAGAGTTTAAGTTAGCTCTAACTCAGCTTACGAATGACAAGTAAATTCACATTTTGGATACACAGTTAAGCTCCACCTCTCCATTTTCCTACAACACCTGCCAACAGCCAGGACATGGACAGGAGTTTACTATACCCAGTGGTTCTTCAGTCTGAAAGCAAACCTCCAGGTTTGCTTGGAGACGTAAAAACAAGGCTGGAGGACTGCAGGTAGCATAGATCAGAGAGGAGACAAGTACATTTTGCAATGCTGTGTGCAGATTGAACTATTTGGCACTCTCAGGCAAGAAATCAATCATTAAAAAAAGCTCTCTTTGATGAGGGAGGTGTCAAAATGTTCACCTGATCTGGTTCAGCTGAACAGCACAGTTGGGTCAGTTTAAAGAGCCCACGTCGCTGAACTGACAGCTTGCCCAAATGGGGGATCTGCAGCCAGTAGAGCTAGCAACAACAATGCACCTGCTCCAGGAGCGCAGACCACTCAGGGCTGGGCTGCTGGGCCAGAGCTAGCTCCTGCTTCTCAACAAGTTGTCCTTTGAACACCAAGTTGCTAAATGTTCACATGAGCACTCACTGCAATAGACCGCTCTTCATTTCACCAGACAACAAATTTTAAGGGGAATGATATCATGAAATAGAGAACTAAGTTACAAACTGACAATTTGGTTAAGTTCCAACTACAACCTTACCCCAGATATGCCAGAAACTATACATTTCAAACAGCTGCAGTAATCTTAACTCCGATGGTCTTCATATCACCTTTGGAGGTACTTGGCACAATAAGACTGTGTAAAGAGACAAAGAGCTTTATGTGGTCAGCCCACAAACAAGTCACATCCCAAATACATGCAGTTCATTTTAATAAAAACTCGTTAAGCCTAAGGGGCTAGTCCAGAATCTTAGTCCACATTAACAATCTCAAGCCAAAATATGTCTACACTCCTCCCTCCCCTCTGCAGCAGCCTCAAGTAGTAAGGCAGGTGCAAAAAGGGGGTGATCACACAATGATCATTAAGATGATAAGGTATTGTCAACTCCTGCTCATACATCCCTCATATCACACCTGGCCATTGACCTTGACACAACCTCAGAATTTGTTATTGCAAGTGTTTATTTTTGATGATTCAATTATTTTAAGCTACTGCTGCTAGTAACCACGTACATAATTTGCTATTTCCACCTGTTATGTCAATTGATTAATTACAGGCAAACATAAGGCTTATTTTCATGCTGAGAAGGAAAGAGACCCATACAAACTGATCTTTGTAACGTTTCAGTTTCATCAAGCTTCCACCCACCTTACACCTCCAGCCTGTGCTCCAGCTCAAAGCTTATTTTTACTCTGGCCAAGAGGGAACAACTTGACAAAAGGATTTTAACCTTCTTGTAAATCTTCACACAAAAACAAAAAATATTTTCTTTCCCTATTACAGCCTAACACAACAAATATTCCAGCAGGCACACAGGACCATACAGATGGTTACTGAAGTGAACGGACAATCTTTCAAGGGCCAGTTGCAAAGTGACACCATCACTTTGTCATATCAGCATCCCACTTAAAGCCGAGTTGGAAATTCTTAGAAAAGGAGCCTTCTGCAGATGGCAACATTTGCACATGATGTATATCACCTTTAGGGAACCTGAGAGGTTATACAGTGTTCACAGTTGTCCCCGGTACTGCCATCCATCACATTACCAGCAAAGTGAGAAAGTTAAGAAGTACCCCTCCTTGGGGGTTTATCAGGGAAGCTCTCTGTACTTGGCCAAGAGAAAGATGAGTACCTCTACCTTACCCTCCTCCCTCAGACAACCAAAGGATCACTGGGACAACAGCAGTGTTCCCCCTACTTGTAAGAGCAAGGCTTCACTACTGCCTTGCTTGAGGGCTAAGTCTCACCTTCAGAGCCTACTCACCTACATCCCATGAGCCTATCCTTATTAGGGCAAGGCATACCCCCTACTCAATAAGCTCTTTATCAAAAAATCTCAGAGAGGCTGAGCAAGAGCTATTTTCTGACTCCTGGAATCATGTACAATTCAGACATCTACAAAAAATCCTGAAGCAATGGGATGTTTAGGAGTCAGCTGCAATTTGTCCAGGACCTCCCAAGTGAAAAAAATCAAGCCGTAGTTTCCAAAAAGGTCAGCAGAGGAGATCTAAAGTAGTACAGCTCAATGGCAATGTAAAAGAAAAAAACACCGCCTTAGGTAGGTTGGTACTGTAGGAAATCACATCATACACTAGCACTGTAATAAGGAATCAATAAGGCGAAATGCTAAATGCTGCTATGTGGCATTGGAAATAAGCCTACTCAGAAGGACTACGTGAAAGAAAAGTTAGAAATGGGGAATAAAGCATATAAACTGTATGCTAACAGGTAACAAAGATGAAAGAAGAAGCCTGAAAGAGGAAGAGGCAGCCATCAATGAATACTAAGAGAAAGAAACTTGACAAGGAACAAGTTCCAGCAGACCTGCAGCAAATGGGCCTTCAAGGCCTAACTTCAGGTGTTAAGTCATATCCTTGTTCACACATTGCTGAGAATTTCTTTTCCCCTTTTCTGCATTTCATATTGACACAAATTCATTTCTACCTCTGAGCAGCTCCATTCCATGTGCTGAGACCACTGGAACAACAAATATCACTCCGCTTTCACAGCACTACAAACCAGTCTGGCTGCACACCTCCTACCTTCAACAACTGCATCCATGCCTAAGAAGATTTCTCTGCATATCCCAAGGAGTGTCAGACCAATTTTTTCTAACTCATATTATCAGAGTTCCTCTTTCAAGTAGGATCGATGAGTACCTGCCAGACAGCACTCTGAACCTAGCCATGCCACTAACAAAATGGCATGGGAGCTCTTGATCAGGCTGCCCTGGCTCATGCTGGCGTCCTGCAGACTTGTTAGCCTTCACTAGCAGCTTCTTCCCTCAGCACCAAACCTGCAAGGCACTAGAAGTTTGCCAGAGAACGCAGGTGCAGGCATGAGCTCTCATGTCATTAGAGGAAGAGGTGACTTCTCTTCCCACCTAGGCACACGGGTGCCCTAGCTCACCGACATTCAACTTTACTTTAATAAAAAAGATTTTTTCAACTAAATTGGAAACTTTCACCTGAGATAGTTAATTGGAATTTATTAATCCCTTGCAAACTGCAATGTAATGCAACACACCTTAAGTAAATTACAGCTTGATGGCACAATGTATCACTTTAAATGCTTACATCTGCTGTTAAACAGCTTGTGTGTATAGAACACCACCTTGTCAAAGGATGAGTCTTAGGAACTTGCTATCTCTTCAGAGGCAGCATTACAGCAAGGGGCAGGGAGAGGCTCTGAAGAGCACTGCAATGACACAGTTAAATTAACTGCTACATTGTGCTGTGGCTGTATCAGCAGCATCTCTCACCTGAAAGTCTGAGAAGCAGCAACTTAGTGCACTGGAAGATGGACATCTGCATCCACAGAACCTCCTTTTATATCAGATGCCCTCACTGCAAAACCACCCTGTCTTGCACACACAGAAGTACACAGTTCTGTGCTAAAGAGGTGGATACTTCTATAGAAAGGTTTTTCCACAGCTGTCTTGCTAGTCAATGAAACCACTCTAAAAGAAAAAGTTGGCAGTTCATTAGTTGTATACAACAGCCTCTATAAGCAAGTTGAAAGATATATTTGCAGGTGTGTGTCTTCAAGTATAACACAGTCAGTCCCACAAGCTACCTGTAGCATGGAAAATGTCTTACACCAGACAGCGGGCTCCCTGCTCCATTACCAAGTCCAGCCATTTCTGGCCCTGCTCGCCTATCTATTTCTGACTAGTTCAAAGGTAGTCTTGCAACTACAGAACAGAAAACAGAATGCCCCTAACAGCACTGCAGCCAGCACACAGAACAGACAGGTTAAAAATCTAGCTAAACTCGCTTTACAACCTTACTCCCATAAAGCTGCCAATCTTAACACAACAGGATTCACCCCTCATTTGGCCTTCAGACAACAACCCCTTATTGTGCATTCTACTACAACCTCTTCCATCTCCTTGTTCTTCTTTCCCTCCTCCCACTCAGCCCATGCAGTAAAGGAAAAAAAAAAAGTAATAATCTGTCCGTTCCTCCTGCGAGCATGTGTTTATCTCTTTATTTTTAAATGTTATGGCTTCCCAACATCTGTCTCTGTGTGGTGTAATCTTACTGATGAAATATTTCATGTTTTCCTTGAGCCCTTGTCAATATGTCTCGGTGTTATCAGCTTAGCAGATGGAGACGCAGAAGGAATAACCTCAGCTTACCTGGGTGATTTCTTGGTAAGTACATACTTACAGTACTCCAGGACAAGAATCACAGCAATTTCAGTAATGCAACATGATTTCTCTCTGAAGCAGACTATATTCTCTCCTTGTATGTCAAGTATGCTTATTTCTCCATAATTTTCCCCTTGGATTCTTTAAGCTCTCACTGAGCAGCAACACTTCCAACCTCATTTCATACATACAGGAAAAAACTCAGGGCAACACAAAGGCCAGTGGGAAAGCCAGTTGCATAGCCAGGAAACAAAGCCTATTTTCCCATACTACATCACACTGTTACTTTGTGTATACATCACCCTTAACCAGACAACTACTATAACACTCTTTTTCACTTAAGGAAGCTGACTGGCATGTTCTTGCTGCTCAGCGAGTATCATCCACTGAATAAATTACATACTCCAGAATAGTAGCAGTCCTTTGACTACTCCACTGTACTGTATTAAATGCTACTGCCTTAGATTAAAATCCACAGCCTCTTTATATCCATGGGCTGTGAACCCCATGAGAAACCTAGATGAAATTTCAGACATACCTGAACAGTTTTCTGAAGCTAACAAGGACTTAGCTGCCCAGTCAATTTAGAGGCAGTTATTAAACTTAAGTGGGGGGCAAGGTCTGTGCTTTCATCACAGACCCACTCAAAAAATCCTTTCCCTTTGAAGTTCAGAACCTTCCCCCTAACACCTCCAGATCATTTTTATTCTCTGATCATCTTTTTCCTCTGCTACCTAATAACACATCCAAATCTTTTCATATTTCCAAGTTGATCCCCACTTTGGCATTCTCAAGATGCAAAGAGATACTTCAGTCTCAACTTAATTCCAAGCCTGAAAAATTCTGTTTCGCTCCCAAGTAATTATACATTACAGAAGTCACACCGCATCATTCATCTTCAGAAACCACATTCTTCTGCTAACAACTGCCAATGCCAACTTGCTTTGTTTGTACTGTTTTCCTACCTTTGTGTGGTCGCTGTAGAGATGAGTGCATTCATATGCTTGGCCTGCTTCTCTACGTTCCTCTTTAAGCATCAGCACTATCAGTCACATGAGCTTCATGGGCTTAAAGAAACATCACTGAAATGCCTCTGAATTCCAGCCTGCCATGAAGCTGTACAAGGCACATTTCCTATGTTGAAACTCACTGAAACAATCTAGCACCAGCGGAATGCATGGGTGCTCTACCTCTGACTTACCAAACTAGGACTTCTTGCCTCATGCATTAGATGTGCAAAACTATCACTGTACTCATGGAAAGATGCTTGGTTACTTGGACATTTACAGATTACCTGAAATGCAAGAAGGAAGTACAGGAAATTCCTCCTTTGCCTTTTAAAGGATGCTACACTGCTTGGTTAGTTAAGCAGGCTTGCATGTTTAATTTCCTCACACAGCTCTGAAAAATCTCAGCTTAAATATTCAGACAACTCACTGCAAGCCATACTTAGAATTCTGCAGCTGTTACTAGGAAACAATTTCACAAACCCAGAGGCAGATCTTCTCCAAGACAAAAACCATTCTCCATTCTGTCAGCAATCACAAAGGGTTGATAACAACCAAACAAAACACCAAAACAACACCTTTCTTCACTTGCACTTTCATGTTCAGGGTGTTTATCTATTCCCAACTTCAAGTAAACCTCCCAGTGTTTATACAAAGCAAAGAGGTTTCCTTAGGACTTCCTCATCTTGATGAGTTCAGCCTCCAGAAGCCCTCCTTCCTTTTGGGCACAATCAGATTTTGTGTCAGCCCTCCAACAAAACACTTGACCCTGACATCACTCAGCAACAGCATTCCTACATTTGAGAAGCAAGAGGAGGCAGGAATAAGTTTCCTTTCTTTACCACTTCTCCTTTGCTACAGCACAAATACTGTTCTGTCCATCAAGAGAAAAGAAAAAGCATGCAATAATCTCTGAAAATTAATTCTGACCCTTATTCAGTGACCAGTAAGACAGTTTACAGCCTGAGGCAAAGCCTATGGCCATTACAGCTCTTAGTCACCCGAACAGGTTTTGGCCAAGTAACTCTTTGAGTTGCACTCATCACAGTAACCAAATACGAGTCAAGAGGAATAGAGAAGGTACACTTAGCAGGTGTACCAATAGAGTCTTCTTGTCTGCAGTCTCCCTTCACCTTTATGCTATGCCCTCTATGTCATGACTCCAAGCGGAAGGGGGATCAAAGCAAGAACAGAAGCAAACAGGAAAACAGCCATAACATTGTTTGGGAAACGCACTTCTCTTTGGCAGTGCTGTTGTAGTGTAACAGGAACTGTAGATTAAGCAAGAACCGAGCCCAGTGTATTGAATAGCTCAGCTTAACACATTAGAGAATTATTACTGAACTGGATGTTTGCTGTTTGGGGTGGGGGGGAGGTTTTTTATTTATTTGGTTTATAATCCTATCTGAATAAAGGTAAACACATAGGGATTATAAATGAAATAAATCTGAAGCAGAATAGAATGGGGGTAGTAGAAAAAAATCTCAAGAGGGTCAGGAGATAATGAAGATTATACCTCAATATTGGGATTATGATGTTAGTTCTTTATTTCAATAAAACTGGATAGAGATCTTTTATATCAGGGACAGAGCTTAGCTGTAAGGACAAAGTAATCTTCTGGGAATTATGCATACAGGCTCGACATCATTTTTATTGGATGGCTGATGAACTGGAAAACTCCAGGATAGACTGGTTTTAATTTGTAATCTTAATTTTCATATAAATCGCTACAGTTGGAGGAAGGGGGGCAGATGTAGAGGGAATCTGATGCTGTGCTAATATTGCAGCATTAAGACAGTACATGCATTAAGGCTACCACTGTAACTCATCTAGTATCTGATCCTGTCTTTTTGTCTATCCATCTGTCTCCCATCTTTGCATCTATCGTTTCCAAAAACCCCTCAGCCACCCCAGAGCAGAAAGGACAACATTAGTGTAGCGCTTCATCCACCAAGAACCATCTACAAACATCAAGCTGCTCACCAGGAGGCAGTGGTGTGAAGATTCAGAGTCCCAGGTTCTATGATCAGCTCCATCCTGACCTCTTGGTTTGAAATCAAAATGGGATTATCTATGTGATTTTAAGTACAGAGTCACCCAAACATAGGTCCTAAACCTTATTTTGGCACCTGGGCAGTACAGCCCTCATTGTCTGTCGTGCTGAGTATCTGCACCTTCTGTTGTTGACCTGTTAAGGAGGAATGGTAGAGAGATTCATGCGCCCAAAACCTTTGCTGCTATCTGCATTTCCCCAAGACCTAGGGCAAGTTTCTTCTCAGTCTCAAGAACATCTCCACTGTACATAGCACTGAGAAGGACAGGTTCAGCTTGAACCGTAAGTCCACATTACCATACCAAGTGTTGGACAGAGGCTATTCCTACCTAGGATGGTCCTAGTAAGCAGAGCACATATGGCTGCCAAAGAGGCACCCAGATGTTACTTGGCTTGTTTGAGGCCATACAACAGGCAGTTTGCCTGAGCTGCTCTATTAACTCTCAAGTCCAATTCCTGTCCTCCAAGAGACACTGCCTCCAACCACGAGTTTCAGGAGTTTCAGTACAAGGGCTCACTTAATGCAGCTGTTACACCAGTGAAACAGAATCTGGCTTCATTCACTAACTCACTAGAAGTCATGTCAACTCTTTTTGTCCTATAGAGTTTCTTGCTGTTCTCTCTCCTTCTACCACCTCTCTCTTGAGGAGTGGGAGGGAATTGTATTTTTTAAAGATGGATGCGAGATGGAATTGAGCAGGGCCTCCATGAAAGAAAAGCACAATGATATCGTCACGTGCGATTCACATGCACAAAGAACAGTAAAACATCTTTTAAATAAGTAACAGTCACAAATTGCACAATCATCAGGTATGACTACTCATCCCTAGCTTATGTATTTATTCAAGTGAGAATTACTGATTAAGAGGTGGATTGAAAGAGCCATGCTGTCCTCCAACCTCCCACAATACCTCTCTGCCTCGTGATCACTAACAGAATACACAGCACTGATACAACAGCTATTTCATAAAGGTGACAATAATGGAAGAAGCTCCCAGAATTCCTTCAAAACAAGATTTTCAGGGGAAAAATTGAAATGCCAAAGAGATTTATATTTAGCTATGTGAATGTCCTGCAATCCTAGCCTTTACAACATGAACTATTACATTGGTGCTGAGGGGAAGACGAAAAAAGACAAACTTTTCATTCCATTTTCAAAATATACTGCTATTGTAAAACATAGAATGGGCAAAGCTTTTATTTTTTTTATTTTTTATTTTTTAAATCTGTCTGGTACCAAAATGGCAAAAGAGAATAACAGAAGATAATCTGATCCACTCAGACAATCTCAAAGTGTAAATTTCTTTTATTTTGCTGACATACCTGAAATCAATTTCCACTTCCACTTTTGTTTCTGGGATAGTGTTGTGACAAGCTGACAAAAATACTCCACAAGTTGGGGAAGAAAAAAAAAATCTCATTTCTTCCCCTGCTCCTTCACACCCCTACCCCAATCATTTCCTCCTCCCCCAGTTCTTCCTCCACCTCAGCCCTGGGCTCTGGGACAGCCAAGAAGTCACTGGAAGGACTGAGCATGAGCAGCAGCCACAGCAGCACAGCAAATCATCAGTAAATCTGGACAGGCCACAGAGAATCATGCCAGATCATAGCTCTTTATCTTCTACTTTGATGAAATGCCATGTGATGACATCTTATTTTGGACTTTCAAAAAGCCTCCAAGCTCCCCATAAGACCTTCCAGGAGAATTAAGCAGTTGTGCACAGGCAGACATTTTGGCTGCAAGTTAGACAGAGGAGAGAAGTGAGGGGCATAGGAGAGATTAGGATCAAATGGTCAATTAATATAATGGCAGAAGATTAACAAGGAGGTGCCCCAAGACACTAAAACCATGGTTATTTACAGTTGTTAGTCATGATTTAGAAAAGAAGCTGAGAGATGAGGTGATGACCTGTGCAGATAATACCAAATCACTTGGATTAGTCAAATCTAGATAAGACTGAGGAACACAGAGAAGATAAATAAGAGACAGAAGAATTTCAGCAATAAAAAAGAAAGGTAACGAGCATTGGAACAAATAATGGGAACAGCTCCATACCAAGTTCTAGGCAGACGCTCTTGCGAATGTGAAAAGCTAGCCTGCTATTTCAGACAGCTGGATAAAACACTTTTCTCCTGCGGCAGCAATCTTATCAGTGCAGATAAAAGTGAACAGAAAAGTATACTGGAAGTAGCTAGGTATGGAAGCCATGCTGTAGCATGGCTCCACGTATGAACACTGCAAACAACAACAGGTTCGTTGTAAAGGGCTTGGATTGGTTTTTTTTTTCCTATAATTACAGACAGTCATTTACCCATGGGATAAACAAAAGCAGAATTCTGAACAAATAAATGTGAATGTTTTGTACAAAAGGAAGATTACACTCAGTAAAACAAAAGGCAACTCTACTGAAGATCAAAATCTCTTTTCATATTCTCTACTGCTTATGCTTCAAACTCATTGTATCCATCATCAGCATTTTTGAAAATAAAATTAGGACAATTGCACATCATTATTCTATGGGTTCCCATTAGCAAGACTTAATGTTCACAAATAGCTTTATACACACTGACATGCATCCAACACACAGACACTTTTTATTACTCATCCTCTGACAGTTTGCAGTGTCCATTCTGGGACCCTTTATTTCCCTTGGAATATTCGGTCTGCCCATCATCAGCAAAATGATACAGGACTGCCACATCGTTCAATACAATATTCCTATGCTTCTGCTGTATTACTTCATGGCCACAGGAATGTACATAATATATGAAACCTTAATGGTATTCATTTTATCACCTTGCTGCATCTAGATGTCCGTGGATCCCTGGTGATGTTAAATCAACAAGTTGAAAAGTAGGCCTTTGAAAAGCAAGTTAAGACTTGCTAGGAAATCTAACTCTTGGCTGCTCTGTTAGTGCTTGGCCCATTGCACTTTGTCAGCTGTAACCGGCACCTGAAATACATCCTCAGTGACATCCAAGAGCCGAAGAGTTCGAGCACATCCTTCAGCATGACAACAAATCAAACACTGGCACAAAACCCAGGAGCATGCCCTGGGGACAGATGGTACACTGGCTGCTACTGTAGAAGCGTGGCTTCTCAGGGTCACATGAAGTCCCCTTGCAGTCAGGAAGTTTGTCTCAGCCTCATGAAACTCTTCAGATAAAGAAAGAGTTCAAGGACAAACAGATCTTCCATTTGTACAGTTCTGGAAACAGACTGCAGGAGTTGTACTAACGTTCATTTGCACGGATTCTTGCACGTCACATGTGATGTTGAATTAAAAGAAGCCCATGACCATTAGGTAAGTTGAGAACTGCATGCTTCCCCTCCAGAACTGCAAGCTTTCACAACATGTATGAACAATACTCTGCACATACTAAAGTCTCCTCCACGACCAATTTTTCCAGGGATTTCAACCATTCAGAGAACACAAAAACCAAGAGGGCTAAAAGCCACCAGAATAAGACACCTAGACTGCAATGACAGTTGAATTCAAGCACAGAAGCCATGAACATGCCACACCAACACTAACAGCTGGTTGCTTTGTCCAATTAAGCAATGCTCAGTGAAGTTTTCACATAAGATGGAGACACTGAGTGGAGTCACACAAAACCCGCACCACAAAAATCTCAGTTATCACATCAGCTACTATTTTTTATTTACTAGCTAACCAACTGCAATGATTACAACACTGAAAATAGCTATCATTTCAGCAGCAAGGCCATTTTTCACAGGCATGAACAAGACTCATTCTCCACACTTGCTTGCAAGCAAACTTTCACTGTAAATAGAAAATTGAGTATGAACATGGTTGAACATAGACTAGCAAGCTGCCTTACCGGGTGTCAGTTTTTAAGTAGGTATGTGCACACACATCTCAACATAAAGGATAAGTTTTCTGACAATTCTGAACAGCAGAGAACAGAGGAGCTTAATTCCATTTAAGTACTCTCAGTGCAACAATAGGCAAAAAATTTGATCAGTTTTGGGTCCCTATGCTATAAACAGGGGGTAACAACCTTTTTAAGTCTCCACTTATACCAACAGTGTCTTTTCTGTTGTGTCTGCAGAGTCTAGTTCATGGCACAGAGTCTTCCTCAATCGTTAAACCTATGCACTGTTTCCATCAAGTCAGCAATGACTAAGACACTGTAAATGAACACTTTTGCAAAATCTGTGACATTGCATGATTTGCTACCCATGGCTAACAGCACAGCACAGGTATGGTTACCTCAAAGGCTCTGTCTTTTTTCTCTTCTAGCTACTAGAGCCTTCCGCCCAGTCATAATACGGCACACAGTCTCACTTACAAAAGTGGTCAGAATTACAGAGCACCGCTAGCTGTCTCTTCCCGGTATTATTTCCTGTTAAGTTCCCAACAATAGCAAGTAGAAGCAACTAAAAGCTCCTTTGGGTTCCAGCTGTCATTTTCCCTCCTTATGCCATCTTTTCTTGCAATTCAGGCTTGTTCATTCCAAATGCGCTTAGTTAAAAGCTTTTCTTTTGGCTCTCAAGGCAAAGACTTGAGTACTAAGTAGCTTTCCCACTGTTCCTCCCTAATCTTCCTATTTATCAACCTGGAGATTCCTCAGCTTTGCTAATCTTTCCTGAGAGCACGCAATACTGATAGTGATTTCCTAAGTAAGAGAGCTAAACTGCTTCATTATTGCCATTTGGAAATTCTGGCCTCATTTTGTACACTGTGGTCCAGCTCAGCCAGGACTGTATCATTTGATACAACACACAGCTGCAAGATGCCCTTCAATGCCCATTCTCACACATTTATGGGGGTATTATTTTTTTCCACCACAGCATGAAGAAAAGCAATTCTTTCCTATTTCCATTGACTTCAGTCTCCACAAGATGACCAGTTCATGTGTGGTTGGCAGCACTATCCAGACGGCTCTGAGACAGGCAGTGTTATTATGGGCAAACCACCTACCACTCCCCATCTTCTCAAAGAGCCAATCACCAAATAATTCAGCTTTCTTACAGCTAAACAGTGGTTTGACCTTGAAGGCAGGACTGTCCTTTGCTCTGTTTAGAAACAAAGAAGTCCTCCCTGAACAAGGCTATTTCATTCATCCTACTCTGAAGAGGCAAGGTGAGCAAGAACAAAATCCAGGCCTCCCACAGCCCATCATCTCCACAGCACTCTGCAACTTCTCCACAATTCCTGCATTGGTCTTAAATGAAGTTGATCTCCACTACAGCTTCTCTTCCTACTCAGGAAGAGGGCAGAGAACAGAATTAAAGACTTTTAGATAGATAAAAGTAAGAAAAAATCAAATTATGTGGATTTATTCCTTATGCTCATGTAAAGACATACACATACAGAGGTCCAAATACCTCTGTACCAGGTTGAAAACAAAATATAAGTGTATATGTTGGACAACATTAAGGTATAGATACAGAACATACATATGTAAGATACAGTTACTGTATTGTGCAGCACATTCATCTTCCTGAAGTAGTACTTTTATCCAAGTGCATTCCAAGATGCATCTTCCAATGTCTTGTGGGGCAGGCAGGCATCCTTGCACCTTGAGCCCCAGAGAACTCTTCTGTGGTATCCAAACAGTGCCCCAAGTCACATCTACTTTTTATGTGTGGTTTAAGAACTAGATCTCCCAAATCTTTGTGCTAAAGCGAAAAGAAATGAAATGGCTTGCAACAACTCTGCTCTTTGATACTATTTGCTGAACTGGTTGACGCTCAGGCCTTCACCAAGGGCTTTCAATTACACATTGGATACAGTAAGACCAGAGACAGTTGATTCCACCCTCAAATTCAGTATTGCTACCTTTTAATATTCAAAGAAAATAAACAAAGATCCATTTGCTGCCAACCATTCAGTTTGTTTAAAAGGAAATTCTCCTACTGAATACAATTCACACACTATGAATAAGAAATAATAATAATAAATATCTCTACCTTCCATATTTCCTAATTTCTCCTCTCTGCTTGCATACTGCAAGGGAAATAATTTTTCTTTCTTCCAAGCAAGGAGAGACACACACAGCTGGGACAGTTTAAACGCCTGCCCAATCTCTGTCCAGTATCTTTTTAATCAAGAATCACAGGTTAATCCTAGATTTCAAAATACAATAATCATAGAACATCTTAAATACTACAGTCATTCCAGAACTTGACATGAAAATTTCTAATCCTGTAAAACTACAGAGATTTCTGATCAAAGTATAGCAGGTAAATCAAACCTGAAATGAAAGGATTAGGAAAGGTTACTGTAATATTCTTTCCTCTTAAGTAACATAGAAGCAGATTTCTCTGAATCTCGCTCTGTAATTCCCATCTGGAAAAGCAGCATTGGAGGAATGAATAGGTTTGAAAGATGTCTTTTTATGACATCTGTAAAGTAAAATACAGCAATCAGAGCCCATCATAATCCTTCACTCAGCTGCAGGTACTTCACAGGCTATCACAGTAGCACTGATCAAAAACCACTCCCTGGGATAGCCAAACTGATTTAGGAAAGTTGTGCTCTTCCCTCAGACCAGTACAAATGCACATCACTGCACACTGACATCATCACCGGTGGCACTTTATGGGCTAATACTGGAATATTAACAGGTGGCTGCTCTCAGACACCCAAAGACCCACAACACTTCCTCATCTTTTTCATGGGGAGTGACATTATTTAGGAAACAGCGACATGAAACTGTCTTGCTAGCTCCCACCGGAACGTAAAGAAATCCTTGGGAACACAGCACGAAGAAAAGCTAGACAGCCATCTACTCACCTTTAAAGTACCTAAGGACTATAAAATCTTAAGGTCTCTTCCTTACAGATGATCCAATACTCTCCCCAAAGCCAAAATAACATCTTTTAGTCACTTCATCAGGATCTGGAGTATCCAGCTTTGTTGCATTCACTTCCCAACCTAGCACGCTCTGGGAAGGAAGACAACCACCACTCATAATCTAGCTAAGCTTTGGACTGCCCATCTGTACGGACCCACCATTTTGGAGTGTGGCCTTTAAGTCCTTGGAAGCGCTTCAGAAATAATCACCTCACCAGCAAGCTCAGTAGGAGTCACAGAGAAAATCGCCTGCTGTACTTCATACTACTAGGACAACTGCTGCTAAGAAATCACAAGTACTCCAGGGGTATTTGGAAGGATGCCATCAGTTACTGCTCAAGGCCTTCCACCAAAATGTGCACGAAACCCCACAGAGGACCTGTATAAGTACCTTCTTCATCCAGAGCTACGCTGTTAACCAGTGCTCTTCTGTTTGAGCTCTATGGGTGCACAACTGCTGTAGCTGACACATTCCAGAGACGTGTGTACAGCACAACTCAAGGGGAAACACAGCCAGCATCCACAGATAGCATGTGCAGAAACAGGGATTCACTTCTGACTGAACCCACAAGCATGGGCTTGGATTTCAAAAACAACTGCACCCCCAGGAGTGAATAAGAAGCTAGCAGGTACTGTGAAAAGATTTAGGAAAGATGCACTTCAGATGCTCTTCCAAACATTTGATGTAACTTCCTGGTACGCTATGAGCAATCTTCTTCAGTCTAGGCAAGCTTCACATAACAACACCTTCTGTCGAACTGCAGGAGAGTTCTAACCTTATATATAATTCTATTTCTGACATCAACTTCACCAAAAAGAGCAAATCAGACAGCTGTGAGGCATATCCCACTTCAGAACAAACAGCCATGTTCTGGCAATGGTCAGAACACCAACATGTTTGCACTATTTGTGCCCTCCAGAGCTGAATGCAGTTGCTGATTTGTGGTAGTTGCTGGACAGGAATCACGTCACATGATTTACATTGGTAAAAAATCTTTACTAACTCATGCCTCATAAATTTGATCACTTAATAATTTAGCGTTAAATTTCTTATTCTAATGAAAAGAGTTACCATGATTATTATTAATGCTATTTTTAGTTGATTTAAAGTTCTGTCATTATGCTAAAACATTCTATTTAATTTTTAATATTCCAACTCAAAATTAATCTTTTAAGTCTTCAATTTAAGCCATACTATTACACAGCACTGTAGTGCCTAGCAGGAAAATGTCTCGACAATGCCCCTGATAATGGGGATTCCTAACAGCCATACGTCTCAATCTGCAGACCACACGTTACAACTGCCCTTCCATTCAAACCTATGAAGCTCCTTGCATGAAGACACAAGCTGGCTCCTAATTCTAAGGGGGGAAAACAGTTAAAATACATAATGAACATCCAGAAACACCAAGACTGTTCCTTCTCCAAATACTGCAGAGCAGCTTCCCAGTTGTGCACTTGTTACCATTACAGAAAATTCAATAAACACAGGTTTGCTTCTCCCCTTTCTCCCCTTGCGTATGGATTTCCTCAGCCACTTAGTTCTTCCAAACAAGCTAGGTAAGTATCCCCATAAACCTTTTTCCTTTGAGCTAACAGCTGACACAGCCACTGTCTATCACAGTTTGTAGAGGGCTTGCCATCCACATCCTGCCACTGCACAAGCCTTCAAAATCTTCTCTAGAGACCTGATGGAGCACAGAACACAACCTTCCTAAACAGGGTGGCCCCTACTTAGTTTCTTTTCTCATACACTGCTTCGTAAACACCTCCCTCATACTACACTGGCCTTCTCACTTTCCCAAAGGTGCCTTCTAAGATACATAAGGCGCTTCATGTCTATGACCTTGTTGAAGAACTGCCAAGGGATCAGTGCAATCTATAACAAATGCTTACGCTTGCCTGTCAACGAACTCTTCATTTTGGAAGGTACAGTCCCAGCAAAACCAATCAAGAACCTGGCCATGGGTTCCTGAGGTAGGTCTGAGAGGAGAATCCAGGCCACAATAGAAGAGAACTGCAGAGGTATCCAGCATCCAGCTTCAAATTATTAACGTAGCTTAGATCCCCGCATCAAAACCCTAAGAAAATAAGGTGTATTTGTCGCCATGGTCTCTTGAGAAGAAGGAATTTCTCTGAAAATCCTTACTAGCAACCACTGGATCCTGATTTTCTTTTACTTTTCTTTGCTTTTCCTACAGCTAATTCAAGTGCCTCCAAACCAACCTTTTTACTTCAGCGCTGGGCAAGCCTCTAAAATCGAGACATTCTGCTGAGGCATCAGCACTCCACAGTTTCACCAGAGCAAGCTGGGTAAGAGCAGTACCTCACCACAGCATTCCATCATGTCTTGGTCCTGGCTTATTGCTCGAGAAGACTCAGCAATTCAAGGCTGCTGAACATCAAGTTACCTGTGAATTGACAGGGAAGTACCAACCTCCTTGTCCTTCTCTATACAGAAAGGATAGCAGCTTCTGCTTTTTCCAAAAAAGAAAGCCAATAAGCAAGCAAACACGGGTACAAACTCATTCTCTTGTACTTCACCTCTTGTTCTTCACAGCTCAGTACTAATCATCAGTCCATAATGCAGTGTAGAATTGCCAGCCCCACTCTGATGATGTAGTTATTTCCAATTGGCACTTGGGAGCAGTGAAGATGGGAGGCATTACTCATCGCCAAGAGTACAGATGTTTCTAATTGCTTTCCATTACCAAGAATAACAGCTGTTTACATCTATCAGCAAATAATTCACAAGAGCTCCAGACTATTAAGATAACACACCCCACCTGGTCACCATCACAAGTTGTCAAGGCCAAGGTAGTGGCTGCCAGAATCCCCTTCTGCATCTCTGTTCATCAAATGACAGCATGTGTCACCTTCAGATATCCTTATGCTACCCCACAAGCCCTGGCTTCTTGGTGGCCTGACAGATCAAATGGACATATGGATTCTTCATGGCTTTGCAATAAATGTTTTATGGCTATACTGCAGCCAAGGGTAAATGACAAAAGGACCAAGGGACTAGTAAATAACCCAGTGAAAAAGAAAATCCACACTTAAACTAGTTAGCAGAAAAGCATGCCTGCTTTCCTCTGCAGCCATGCACAGACCAATCTTTAAAGACACACAAAGCAGCAGATGAGATTAATTCTTCAGCTCTCTTGAGCATTGCACAGAGATCAAGTAACAAGTCTACAGAAAACAGTCAGCAAGATAACCGAGTTGTTCACTTAACCAAATTAAGGTACCTTTTCTAAGGCTACTGCAGGCCCAGGTTGGTGCAGACAGCCCCTGAATCTCCTTCCTTGTGACAGCCAGCCCAGATTGTTAGCGCTGCAGCAGCATGACTGTCCTTTTTGCAGCACTTCGCAGCTTGAGGTCTGGGTTTGTGGCAAGGGCTCCCCACCACTTACCTAGTGCAAATAGATAAGCAGCCAATTAAAAATTAATAATTAGGAAACAGACAGTATAACACCCTACAAGTGACTGGTGTCTAATGAGTTCATCAGTATTAACCATTTCCTGATAATTAAAGCTGCATATTTATTTGCCTTACAGAGATCTCCATGTTCACGTCTGCAATCAGAAAAACAGACATCACAAATATGAACAGATTACTGTCCCATACTCTGAGCCAATTTGACTGCATGAAGAGCGAGACAAAGAAAAGTAAGATCTCCATCAGTGGTTACAGTGCGTGTAAAGCCTTCCTCCAGCCATTCTTCAGTAAATTGCTTCCAGAGTACAAATCCTTCGTAGAACCTAAGAGCTGTCTCTGGTAACAGCACTGGTCTATCAGGAACTACTCTTCACAGTATTTTACATATTCCGAACTGTTTCCACTAGAAATAACTTTCCTTATTTTATGTCCTAATAACTATACCTGTAAAACACTAACTTCAGACTTGACCCTCCTTTACACCGGTCCATGCCAAGCAGCCTGCACTACTTCATTTACATTTGCATATACATGGTACAAATGTTTCAAAGTGGTACTGTGCAGTTCCATGTGTTCAAGACAACAACAAAAAGCCCAAAGGGTTTAGACAAAGTACATTATCTGCAAGTTGCTCCTATGTAAGGTTTGAGTCACCTTGGCCTCCTCTGCCCCTTGTCTTGAAGCCAACTTCCAAAAAGGGGCTCTCCCAAAATTACAGTAGTACAGATTTTAACCTACTTTGCAAAAACTTGTATTTCTGTGCTTGAGGGTACATACACATCTCTTCCCTCCCCGTGCCAATTACACCAAAAGCATAATCAAAACAGAATACTCTCTCCCTCTTCTCCTGAGCTTTATTCTTTTGGAGAAAAGGATTGGCTGAGGGTTCCTACTGAGAGAAACAGGAAGAGCTGCCTTGGGGCCCTCGAAGAGTTTCTCATTGAGAAACCTGAACTAAGAGGAAAGAACAGAATGGAAAAAGAAAATCAGAGAGCAGAGTTTACAAGCTGACAACATGTGTGCCACAGCAGAGGAGTTAGCTCTCCTCCTCTGCTTAGTCCACTGACATCAAAGGATCCGTTCAGCAACTCTTTTGTAAGTTCTTTTAAATGCAGCAATCCCAAATAAGAATCTATTAAAATTCCTCCCTAATTTTTCCATCTCTCAGATTTGCCTAGCCATTGTTGTTCTCATCATCATTTCTGCTATTTCAGGGCAGTGTCTCCTGCCCAGGGACTCCTGCCAACAAGAGCAGAATGCCATTATGAGAGGAGGCTGCTGTGAGCTGCTACCATCACAGGGAATTTATCACTGCGAGCCATGATCATAATGGACTCCTTCACCAAATGACTTTGGATGCACAGGGCTTTGGCAGCAAGTCTGCCATCCTCACACAATTATTAAACTGAATGCCCACATAATAGGAGCAGAGGACAGGGACATCACATCAGTGCAGGCAGCAGTCTCTCGGAAGCCCTGCATGAGGAAGCAGAAGAATTCACTCCAATAGTCCAGACTGCTCGACAGGCGGGCAGAAAAAAATGAAACTCCAGAGCTTTGCTAACTCCAGCAACCCGGGAGGGAGGGATGTTAATATTGAGTGACTCAGCCAGGAAAAAAAAAAAAAAAAAAAGGATGGAGAAGCCACGGCATTATTTGCAAACCTTTGATGCCCCAATTTGACATTATCACCCCCTAACACATTCTGGATAATATAGCAACACACAAACTCCATTAATTAAGCACACAGGGACTCTTCCAAGTATTTGTTTCCCAATCAGACAACCACGTAGCTGATCTTCCAAAGTATGCAGCATTTCAAAACCTTCAGAACTCAAAAACAGGCTTTTCCCTATAGCTAGCCTTATATTCACTCTAGGTCAGGACGTAAGAGAAAGCCTTGTATCTGTACAAGCACAACTACACCCACAACAAACCCTATTAGCTTCTCATGCATTTGAAGGAGATAAGATCTGAACAGAGGATTCCTGGCTTCTTACATTGTTTCTATTACTGAGATTCCGGACCAACAACTTAAACAGAACTGCCAACAAGGTGTAATCCACAGGTCAAGGGTTGAAGTACAAGTCATCTCATCTCCCCAGTATTTTCACCTTACCACTTTGCTTCTCCTTCCTCTATCCTGGCAGCAAAGGCTAGTGGTGGTAACAACCAAATGTCCCTCACAGTCCCTCTGAACTATCTTATCAAAAAACAGCATGGGGAGCAGAGAAAGCTGTCCCAGGACACAAGCATTATAGCAAGGCTTTTTCTCTGCCGACATACAGCACCCAGCACGCTGCTAAACAGCTGCGTGTAACACGTGGAGTCCCCAGGCAGCTTCCCCACACCTCACAAATTAGTGTGTCCCAGAAAGGGGGATGCAGATGGAGGCAAGTACAACCACCAACTGGCTGTCCATGCAGGTTTTTTCACAGTTAATCAATTATTTAAGATATACACAAGACCACAAAGGGTATGGAACACAATGGATTGTTACAGCCTAATCTCTGCTCCCTGGGAATCACCACCAGTCAGCAACCAGATCAGCTTTTTCACTTGCTATTATCCATGCAGCATGTTCTCTGTGCCTTACCTTCAGACCTCTCTTTTTTTGTCATTTTTTTCTGTACAAAAATATATTCCTATAATGAACTTGTCCCTCTCTCTCTCCTTCTTTCAGTTTCCACTGTACCTCCCTACCCTAATTCCAGGCCATGCTCAAGTTCTCCACCTACAGATTTCTTGCTGGAAGGAACCAGCAGAGTTCTCAGTGCCTTCAGATAGTCTGTCTCAACTCCTCAGTGGAGAATATTAAGCTTCATGCTATCTGCTATCTTGCTACACGCATCAGCTTCTAGAATCACAGAACTGTAAAACAGTTTTGACTGGCATTTTTAAGTCAACAGGTTCCTTGATCTCCTGGTGTTAGTTTCTTAGAAGCTTTGAAAATCTGAAGATTAAACAATTCAACAAAGCAAACGCTACATTTTACACTTGTTTTTGTCCTTATTGCCAGATTAAGCATTTCTACATTACTAGGCTCCTAGTTTTGCATGCTTGTGGCTGCCACCTACTGTGAGTGCTGGGAAAGCAGAAAGCTGGGAGTACAGATATTTAAGAACAAAAATCAGTAACTAAGGACCTAGCAGAGGGGCTTCCACTCAAAACTAATGCTTTCATAGGCTCCTTTGACTTCTCTGTTTAAAGCAAAAACGTACCAGTAACAGGAGCTAGCCAAGCCAGTCAGAGTCTCCATCTATCTATAAGGAAAGGTTTAATTTACCCTTATGTTTTTTGACTTGAGCCTACAATGCTATTGTTGATGTGTGGAAGATGGATAGATAAACCTAAAACACTGAGTCCTGAAAGATGCCAGCAGAACCTGAAACAATTAATCTTCCTGAAGTGAACGCGCTCTAATAGTGTGCCCAGGCATATGCCATTCATCAAATCACAGCTATCCATCATGCTGCACCAGACGCAGTTTGGCAGAGCTGCCATGATTAGTGGATGACAACGCACCTCTGAGTATGTGTAAGGCAGCTTCTCTACGTAATTATTTATGGTTGGCCTGCCAAAGAGGAGCTGAAACCTCTTAAAATCACTACTGATTTCTTATAAAGACATCAGGAAGAAAATATCCTTCTTTCCTACAATTTGTTTATTTTGACAAAAATGGGAGAAGGCCATTTGTGGTGAGTTTTATAATCCATTTTTCTTCTTGAGAATGGGGGGTGCCCCAGGGAGATGCTACCAGGACAAATGGTTGTGCTTTCAAGTATAAATTGCAGTTATCATGGCACCCAGATCAGCATTTCTATACTTGATGGCAAAAAAGCTGTTGTCTCAACAAGCACTCAACACAGCAAGCAGAACATAAGAGCTCCTCATAAAAGATGCACACAACAGTAGACAAAGAGGAGAGGAAGGGGTAGGGATAGGGATAGGAAACAAGACTTTGTTTATGCCTATCATCACAGCTCCCTTTAAGAAGGAAGGCAAATTCTGGCCTCCAAGCAAGATTTTCATGGAAGCAAGCACATCTCACATCCAAGAAATTAACATGGCTCATTGCAAGTGTAACAGCAATGATATATCATAATGCAACTCATTTGGCTACCACTTATTATAGAGCTCTAAGCACTGAAGCTGCTGCTGCATGTTCCAGTTGCACCTCATGTGAGCTCCATGTACAGAAGTGAACATGAAAACAAATAACAGTGTTCATCACAAACAATGCAACACTCGTAAAAGAGTGAGTCACAGTCAGATTTCAAAATATATCCTTCATGTGCACGGATGTTGGAGGTACAGCGTTACAACGTAAAAATGGCTGCATGATGCAGCAGGTGTCGTAGACTCAATAACAAGAAATCTTCCGGTGTCATACAAAGAAGCCACTGAAACAGCATTGACTGCAGTCACTTCAGTTGCATTTCATGTTCCTCCTGGTTGTCTCATCTTCTATAACATACTGGAGAAGTCTTTTAAATTTTATACAGCTTTGTCTTCTTGACATTTTTCCCCAAATCCTGCTGTAGCCAGGACACTTATTCCAGCACCAAGATTTTCCTTAAGTATTGTTAAGGTATTCAAAACTCATGTGTTGAGATGCCACACACGCCACACACCTAACAGGGATGCACAGACTGAAGGAGAATAATCCTAACACATGATAAGCCTGGGGCTGACTTGAGAGGAGCACGTCTTTCCACTCTGTACGCTACCACGACCACACCACACCAAACCAAAGCACCTTTCATCCTTGCCAACATGGCCTTACAACACAGCAAGGCCTTTCCAAATCTTTTTACCCAGCAACAGATCTGTTTTTATAGACTTTCTGCCCATTTAAAATGGGAAGAAAGATCTCAAAGATATACTGTATGAAATCACAGCGTAGTCTTCCACTCCATTTAAACTATTAGAATAAAACACTACAGAATTAAGAACTCTGAAGATCAGTAACGCAAAATAAAGTGACAGAAAAGATGATTTATGAGCAAAAACGGAATGTTTTTTGATGCTGTCATCTTGAAAAAAGGGAAAGTGACCCAGTATAGAACTTGAATATCATCAAGTTATTGTTGTTATTTCACATACACTGGAACAATGGAAGAGACAGAAACCTAATACATTTTCTGATCAAAAGTTACTTCTTCACATGATGTTGTGCAGTTAACCTGCAGAACTCACTACCCTTCTCTTTCTCTTTCCCGCATGCATGTTTTCAGTTTTAACAATACTTGACTGCTGCAAGCAGCAAAAACATTCCCACAAAGATGCTGGATTTACATGCAAACAGCACAAACTGTAGCTCTGTTGTCCTTTTATTCTTCTTTTTTTTTTTTTTAAAAAGGAACAAAGGGAACATGTTCAGACAGAAGAACATTTTACTCTAGAAGAGACCTCCCTCACCAGTGTTACAGGCCAAGAGCTAACTTACCACCAACTTGGCCTCAAGCAAGCTATTCATCAGAACAGCCTTTATCTCCTCCTGAATTACCTGGTTGTGGCCCTTGCCAGAGACAACAGAACCACAGATGATTTTTTGGAAAAAAAAAAAAAAGCTGGCATTAGGTCAATTTCAGGTTTTAAATGGTGCTGAAGTCTGTCTGTCCTTTGTAAGAATAACCAATTCACCCACTTTTTAATTACACTGTTACTCAACCCAAGATTAACTATCTCTAGTTTCAGCCCAAGCAGGACACACTATTCTCCCTTTCTGAGCTATGGAAAACATGCTGCTGAACTGTCCGTGTGAATTGTGAACTGTGGCTGTGCAGAGATACTGTGATGCTACACTGCTGGATAGCTTTCCTGCATGCCTTTTGTGGGAATAGAATGTTGTTTTTGCATTAGAACTAACAAAATAAGTGCAATGTATATTGCTGTACGTTAAAACTGAGTGCAGGAGAGCAAGGCCTTGGTGCCTGCTGACACAGCAACAGTGCTGGGAGTGCAGGCTTGGCCTTGGTGATTGCTAGGATGGCAACATGGTTGCAAGTGCAGGTGCTCAGAAAGCTCGGCCTTGGTGGCTGCTAAGATAGCAACATGGTTGTGAAAATGGACAATGGTCAATTGAACCAGTGGAAAACTACTGACTGCAAGTATTAAGAAGAAGGTATGTCAGCATAATTACAGAACAGTAAAGTTAAGAGACACAGAAAAAGAAAAGAGAAAAACCAAAGAGAAGAATTTAAGGGTTAGTAATATTCACGTTTAGCTAGCAACATTTGTGTTTGGCCAGTATCCATCTTTAGTTAGCGTGGAGTAGTTCTGTGAACCTGAAGTACTCAGCCAATGAGGAACCAGGGGAGGAAGGGGGGCGTGGGGTCGTAGGGCATAAGAGATGGGAAACTGTTTCTGCAGGTGCGCTCCTGCTTGCAGGACGCCCGCCATTGCAATTGCGAATAAAACTGCTTTCATCAGAGACGCCGTCCTGGCAAATTATTGACATATTTCTGACACCTTTCAACCTCAAGGTCACTTACAAGGGTCATGCCCCGGTGCACTCCCAAGTAGAGACCAAAATCCACTTCCCGGTGACTACCACTCCTTGTTCCCGGCTATGTGAAAACGCAGCCCAACTAATGGGAGCACAATATGCAAGATGCCAGAGCATCTCTGTGATTTACAGTATGTCTAATGAGCAAATCCAATGAAGAGGTTTGTTGTCTACCATAAAACCAGATGGATGTAAGCAGTGATTAGAAGCAATTAACTCCATGCAGCACTAAATAACTTTCCATCATTAACGTACTTTTTTTTTCCCACCTCATTAGAGGTGCACAGGCAAATATATGAAGTAAGGCACACTTCATAGAAATCTCATACATTCACATGCACAGTGCACATGCATATGTACAGTGGAGGATAAGAGGGAGGTGAGGAAAGAAAATGAAGAAGATGAAATGAGTCCACAGTGAAGAAATACACATGCAGTTGAGCACTCCGAAAGCATCTCGGCCACATGTAATAGTCTCCAAGTGAGACAAGCTTTTCTTTTCCTCATCCTGATGTCACAATTGCCACAAACACTGCAGCAAAAGCAATAACCTTTGATGTATCATTTAGTTTATCAGAAAGAGAGCCAGAAGACCCTAAAAACAGTGATGGAATACTTGACCAAATTCAGTTAAATTAACACAGGGACACATAGCTGAAGGCATTTGGGTTCTACGTGTTGCAAAAAGATTGACAATTTATTAGAACTCAGTGCTTCTAACAACCACGACATGGATTTCAGCCCTTATTTTAATACCAGCAAGCTAGGTGCATCCCAAGCCTCTTTTTCACTATACAGAGATAAGCAGCAGAATCCCTTTTGGTGTGGCACTGCAGATTACACAAGCTTGTTCAAAAAGCAATTGGCCACCCACGTGGCAATTCAGTGCAGATAGATCTGTCAACAAGGACCATCACCACAGACTCGGAAAGACCCCGTTGCAGATGGCCAAAACTGAGGTTAACATACGTGAAGGACCAGCCAGTACCTTTTCCATTTCTTTCACACAAACCAGGACAGGAATCCTTGCTAGAGACATGTGCAGTCTTACCCCTACTGCAATCAAGGCTGACTTACCTAAGAAAACTAGGAAGAGGAAAGCAGTTAATAAGGTAGCACTACTAGCTAATGTTTGTTCCACAGCTAGAGCTCCTTCAGTAAAAACTCAGGGTACAAGTCCATTTTAGCACTTGCCATTTATTGAGTTGTCACCACTGGGACTGCTAACTGTGCATCAGCTTTGGGCTGCAGCAGAGACAGGGTTTACATCAGCAAGCACTATCACCCCATTATTCATGAAGATGTTGCTAGGAGGGTAAGCACCTCAGAAGTACACACAAAAACAGCAGATAAGCTTCAGCATTTGCTCTTTCCCACAGTACTATGGTTTGGCACAGGCATTACCAAGAGGGACCAAAGCTGCAGTCCAGCTGGAACAGAATCCTGTCTGCAGCAGAAATCCATACCACATAGCACAGAGGGCAGCATGAAAAATCCCTCAAGCTGTATTCCCCTCCAGCTCCAAGCTGTAGGCAGAACTGCTCTATCAGAGGCATTGATACGTGGGTTTGGAGTGTTGGTCTTCAAACAGAATTTTCAAAAGTATTCTGTGCTGGTTCATGTCTGTCTGTCTGTCGTCTGTCCGAGCCAACAACAGTTACCCAACAGAAATATCTTCAGCTACAAGAACTCTGAAAAAAATGTTGAGGGCTTTTTGTTTGTTTTTTCCAAGAGCGATATGATTGCTTAGCTGTCCTCTCACTTACTTTGTATAAACTTCAGTGTTTTGTACACATCTTGGGCTGGTTAGTCAGTATTTCCAATGGGGAGGACAAGGATTAACATAATTTCCTCTCTTCCTTTCCATACCTTCAACACAAGCAGAGTTTGACTCTGCAGATACTGAGGGCCAGATATCTACTATCCTGGTCTTAACTCCCAGCTGCAAGAAGTTTCATACTTCTATTTGAGCAAGCTGAGTGTTAGAGAAAATCACTCCTTAGTGCTGCTGAAGTGTGCCTGCTGAACATCTACTCTCTGCTACCCAGCCACACAGCAATCAAATGCAAGGGGTATAGCAGGCAGCTTCTTTATTGTGAACCTAAATTCTGCTTTAACAGCACTACATAAAATAAGCCACCACACAACATACTGTTCTGCCTGGATGAAATCAAAACCTGCTTAAAAAACACTTGTTCACAAAAAAACCAACAGATCAGACCTTCAAATGACTTGGGCTTGACTGTCAAGACTACAGGCACAATGAAATTCCCTACTCAGAGCATCTCTTTCAGCATTACTAGTCCACCCCACGCTTAGAGCTTCCTGCAGATAAAGGATGCATTGGTCAGACTGTCACAAGAAGCAGAAGCTAGCAAAGTTACAATACCTGTCCTTTTTGGATTATATTAAAAGCAGCCCTGTGAAAAAAGATTTTTGTTCCCTGCTTTCCACACGCATTGAGTCCAAGTGCACCACTCCCTGCCTTCTCTATCTACATTCTCCCACTGGGGAGCAGTAGATGACAGTAAGATCTCCCCTGCTTAAGGCCTCCTTAACGTCTTAAGCGACTGTAAGCGTACCTATCCCACCCCTTGCCTGCTCTCCTTCCAGACCGAACAATTCCAGTTGCTTCAGCCTCCCTTTCCATCCCTCCCTATCTTGATCCACTCGTAGGACACTGTATTAGAACAGCACAGAGGAATGCAGCTGACCAGGTAACTGCAGCAAACAGGCAGTCTCATAAAGATGACTGACACAGCTAACAGGAAGACTACCTGAAGAGCTTACTCTTAGAAGTGCTTCTCAGTAGGTGGATTTCTGCAAAACCCCAGGAACCCCTGCCTTTTCCCTCCTTCCCTTCAAAAATAAAACCACTGAGAAAAGGCAAGGGGTGGGGGGAGGCATGGAGCATAAAGCTGGCGTGTGGTGGTTTGAAATGAGCAAGATGTTAACTAATTTTACTTTTAATCTTCCCTTTTGCTGCAAAGTGAGCCATTCAGGCATCACATCTTCTGCATTTTCCTTGCCTCTTTCAGAGAAGCATATTGGGGCAGAACTTGCCAGCTGTCTGCCTCCTTCGCCTTCTGCTACCATTATCCTGAAGTACCACCCCACCTTCTGGCCCTACAGCTTGGGGGTGGGGGGGAAGGAGGGAGGAAAAGGGAGGGAGGATGGAAAACACACACTTATTCTTACAACACATCACAAGGGGAAAAAAACAATGAACCTAGAAAAATATTCTGATACAACACAGCATAGATGGAGAGAGGTGATTTTTCCAAGAAGCCCTTATCCACACGCACACACCCATGCATGGCGAGAGCCCTGTGCTGCAGTTTTTACTATAGCTTGCCTTACAACTTCATAAAACCTTCGCCATTAAGCGCTCCATTCAGAAATATAGAGCAACTACCTCTTCTCCCCCCCCACCTCGATGGCACTTTCTATTGCTAACACTCAGCCAAATCAGTTGAGTCAGGTTTGGAATGACTGCAGTTTCACAGCTTGCAGGCTCCAAGCACATACAGCATCCTGGAAATCAAAGCCCTAATGCCTCATATGTCTGTGTGTAGGTGTAGCTGTTTGCAAAATATGCAGCATATAGAATGGATGTGTGGCAACAGCTCTACATTTACAGATGGATTCAAGTGATGTGGAGCATGAGCGCATCCTAAGTGTAGCATTTTTCCCTATACTTGTCTACAACACAAATGCACAAAAAAGAGCAAGAACCAATCAAAATCATTTCCATTTATTCACCTTCTTAAATATTCCTCCTTGTTTCCCAAGAAGAGAAGAGGTTGTTGGGTTTTTTTTGGTCTGGTTTTTGTTTTTAGTATTATTATTTTATTAAAAATAATTGCAAACACTGTTTCAACCAAACTATTTTAACTCCTTAAGAACTATGACGAAGTTGCATTCACATCAATCATTAGTGTCACGCTGATATAAAAAGGCTGAGTTTTTTTTCAGCAGAAGTGGAACAAAACCAAAACAGGTTATGTGAAAGATCAGGTTGTTTAGCAAAAACACCTGGGATGCCTCACGCACAAGTCCAAAGCTTACCACTATGATCTGCTCCATTTGCTCATCTGCTTTCTGCTACCAATTATAAATGAGTACTAGTCTGACACATTAACTGGGGGGATTCTCCATTAATTTCACTTCAGCTCAAGCAAAAACATAGGCTTTGTCTGTTGATGCTGCCAATCCTCATTTGAGCCCCTCTGTGTATATTCTCCTTGTCTAACACAGGATGCCTCAGCCCACCCGAGCAGCTTCCTCAGTATGTTTTCCTCAACTGGAGGCACTCCAAGGTCATGAAAAGGCCCATCCAAATCAACAGGCTACTCACACGTGCAAGTGCACTGTGATATTTAGGTAAGTGCTCCACAAGTTCAAGAATTGAGCTGTAGGGAGATCTGCCATAACCCATCCCCTCAACCTCATCTAAGATTTAGCAAAAAATTCAACAAGATCGAAGTTGAACACAACAGAAAAACAGACACCTTCAGAAATATACAGTAAGATATAGAGAGGTTCATGTTAAACTCTCAGACCTACAAAGGTCTTTATGCTCTGCTGTAATTCCATTCCTTTCAGAAGAAAGTGAGGTTTAAAACTGAAGTTCTAAAGATGTTTGTGACAGGTAAGAAGCAAGCCGCCTCTGATTATACTATGATGTTCTAGCACATTCAAAACAGCATTTTCTGCAAACAAAACCAAGTTTTTTCAGCTGAGATGAGCAGCAATGTCTCATACTTTCCTCAGGACAATGACTGCTTAGAAGTGATTCGTAAAACGGGGAAAAACAAAATGAAACCACCAGGATCTCTGATGAACTACTAGAATAAACCACTGGATTAGACCACAGCCTGTGATTGACAGGAATAAGCACAGCAGCATTACCCAGACTCATGTTTCTCTGAATCACAACAGATTACAAACCGCCCTCCTATTAAATGCTATAGCACAAACTATCTCATTCACGCTACCCAACAGCCATAACCTACAAGTGACTGAAACATCAAACAATTTCCCAAAAACCAAATAGTACAGCATAAATGTATACCAAATGATATAGCTACGTCACTGAATACCATCAGTCCATCTGGAAAGGATCCTCTAGAAAGGACACTTCGGGGCAAAGCTGCTGAGACTCAGAACTTAGTGTCTGAGGAGCAAATCCCGAGCAGAAAAAAAAATAGTGGTCCTGCAGCACAGGCTCTCAGAACAAGAAGCTCAGCTTATTTCACAGGGTTTCAAATCAGGCACTTCAAAATACAGATTGTTAGCATTCCAGCAGACAGGAAACAGACCGTATTTAAAATGGTGGTAAAAAGCTCCATGACAACCCAGCCACACAATTTCTGATAAATCCCACAGCCAGTCCCCATAATGCTGAAGCAGCTCTGCTTGCTCAACATAGCCTTGACCAAAATACTCCTCACCTTTCTGGGCCTGTGATCACTCCATAGTGCTGAACTGCAAAGTGCTTTTATGCTCAAGTTTATGTAGTTCTCCTCAGGGCCGTAAGGCAGGATTTGACCTAGTAATATGTTTCTTATCTCCCAAGTGCTTATGCTAAATAACCTATTCTACCAATAAATTTTAAGCAACTATCAAGAAAAGCAACAGGCCACTGATAACCCTTCGGACACAAACAAAAATAAAAAAACCTGTGCCAGAAATTAGGCAGTGACCAGTGAGGCTTGCTTACCCTGTACAGGGTACATCTTTCCATCATCGTTCGTACACAGCAAGCTGCACTCACATCCCAGTGGAAGGAAACTAAGAGGAACATAACAACACAGCCACCATGAACAGGCTGAGGTAGGAGGTTTACATAGCACATAGCACTGACACACGTTATAAAGGAAAGCATAACTATTTGGCCCTAGAGTAGGGTAAACTCAAGATAATGATCACAGACACGATCCTCAGTATCTTTTGTTTCCTCTGCACTGGCAGCTGAGATCAGCTTTCCTCCCCAGCTTTTGATAGCCACACATGGCCCAACGCTCACAGTGCTGGTATGACACAGAGGACAAAATCTTAACATCTGAGACCTACAATGCAGCATCAGGTAAAGCCACTCAGGTCAGATTTGCAGATGCAAGGAAGTTAGGCTTCACTGCCTGCTAAGGCCATAGCTGGTCAGTTAGCAGTAAAAGCATAGACAAGAAATACAGCTGCAGCATCAGGATCAAGTGATGCAGGCAAAGCAGTCCCATTCCAAACAGGTTTAGAACAATGGCTCTAGATTCATTTACAGCAATGGGTGCTGAGGACTTCAGTAGTGACAGCAATTTGAAATTAAAGATTGCCTCATAAAGAATTAAAGGGTTCCACTGGACGAATACATGAGAATACTAATTACCCTTCCACCTAACTGGCAGACAGAGCTCTTACCTTTTCCCTCTGACTACTCAGATGGAGAGATCACTAAAAAAGAAATCTGAAAAAAACTAACCGCAAGCAAATTGCACAGGATGAATAAGCTATTATTGAAACTACAACTTTTCACAGGGTCTTCACTTTGCTTTAAGTAAAACACAGACTGTTGCTTCTTGCCAGTTGATTATCTTGTGACATTCAGCCACCTCGCTAGCTAAATACACACTGGCCTAAAGTCACAGTCTTCCTTACATGCCAGTGGCACACAGAACTATATACAACCACAGAACCAGGTGTGATCATTCTGTTTGTGTTACATGCCTCACAAGGTACTTCCTCTGCTTGCTTAAAGAGCTGATATGCCACTAAAATCCATGAGGTGGCATCCACTTACATCAACACACAGTTCGAGTAGTTACGTTCAGGAGAGGTTTCAGAAGCTGCAGAACATACTTCTGCTATTTCTTAAGCATTTCATATATAAATCAGGCATAAGCAGCCAAGGTTTTTTTTTTTTTTCCTTATGTTTTTCTTCAGCAAAAATTAACACAAAAAAGAATCCCTCTTTCAGGTCTTCTTTTCTGTGCAGCCTCTGCACTTATTTTTCTGTTTCTGAAATTACTCTTTCTGTGGGCCTCTAAGAACAGAAAAACTTCCAGTGCTTCACTTACAAGGTCCTTTTATTCTCATGTGCTATCAAGTGAAGCAACTTCGGAGACATTTCATCCATACCATTGAATTCTGCAAATAAGAATTGAAGGTTTAAAACTGGCCTGGCTGTGAGGAAAGCACTCCAAAAACTTGAGCACTGCTGATGTTAAGGGGGAGTGACAACTGTTAGTGTTCCTTTCCTGTTAGTCTGATGACTTACTCTCATCTAAGACAACTTGAAATCTTTTCAGTGCTGTTAGAATGAGGCTCCCACTGACGATGATAATTTGAGCCCTTGACTCCCACTGCAGAGAAAATTAAGTACCTCCAAAGGATTTAGGAGCCTGTCATCTAGATTCTATTATTTAAAAACTTGCCTTTTATAATTCACAGCAAAACCCCTGCTTAGACATCAACGGAACTTCTAGTTATCTTTTCTCAGCATCACATACTGCCCCTCAAAACACAGAGGTGGCTTTCTTATAGTTTCAGTTTCGTTTATGAATCAATAAACCTGTAAGTGCTGGTGTGCTTCCAAACAAACAAGAAAGGTTTCTACAAATAAAGAAAACACTTTGAAGCAGGATACCTAATTTTCGTGTCAGTGCCCAAGTCGACGGCCATTCCTGAAAGCAAGTTGAAAATGACAGAAGCATTCTCTTACACTTCTGCAAATAGATTTTCAGAAGTGGCTATCAATTTCATGTGTCCTAGTTTCTCTATTTTTCTATTTAGATAAATATTTACAAAGCTTGATTTCAAGGCACTCCACATTGTTTTAAATTATTCCTTCTAAGGATAGAATCACAATACTTGGTACTTCTGAAAAATTTTGACAAAATATCAAGCGTCTGTATAAAGCAGAAATGCTCCAGAGAAAAATAACAATATCATCAACGTTTTCAGCAGGCTTAGCCTACCTGGTTCACATGGTGCCGGAAAACATCTAGTGCAAACTGCATAACTATGGTACTTGATACTGCCAAGGAATAAAGCTGATCTCTCAAAAGGCTACCTTCATATTCACCCTGGAGGAAAACAACATGGGAAACAGCCTGTGACACACCACAGTCCGTGCCTTTGCCATTATTAATAAAAATTTGATCCATTTTACACCCGAAGAACTGCCTGACTGAACATTAGAAGTATGGTGATGAAACAGTGCAACCCAGACTTTTCTAAATGCTGGCATCTCTAGCTTTCTTATTTGTCTTCAACAAAATGAAGTGTTGCATGGTTCCCCTTTAATGTCTGTGCACTGAGTTATTAAATAAATGACTGTGTGCAATGGCAGTGGCCCATGACACGCAGCTATTTCATACTCAGAATGCAAATTCAGCTGGATGGATGAAGCTGTCATACCACATCCTCAGTAGGATATTTGTTAGCCTCATTTTGCTGCTGTCATGGGCTATATACGTTATTCTGGCCTACTCTCATGCCAAGCAGGAGTTTTGAAGGCACTGCTAGAAAAACTAAGAAGTCTAGAAAGCAGCACAGAATTCTCTTTCCTCAATATGGCTTTCAGAATAACAGAAAGAGAAGCTGTAGGTTTATTACAATATAGAATAAATGCAAATACAGAAACACACAAGCATGTTCAAGAAGCACAACTGTCATACACTAGATTTTGAGGCCATATTACATAATGCTTTTGTGATTCCATGCTGGGGTTTTGAACTTCATCTTCTCTGGTGGATCACTGATACATACTGGTAGCAGACACAATTAGCATACCGGGGATTCAGAGGATGAATAATTATCCTCTGACATCAAGAACGGAAGACAAGTGAAGCCAAGAGAGGTTGATGTGACCAAGCACATCCACAATACTACCGTCTAATAGGTCTCAGCTCTAGCTCCAAGAGAATGAAAAGAATGATCTGCTCTCAATGTTCAGGCAGCTGTTGGGCTACTAATCTCAGCAGTGAGTTTTGAGGCAGGTACTTGCATATGGAATACTGCTGCAGCACGACTTAAGTCTCAAGGAAGCTGACAGCGTTTAGACAGGATAGCAATATGGACAGGATTTGAGTGTCCCTCTAGAAAGTGAAGTCAGTTTTTGGTCACTGTATTTCTCCTGGTAATTCAGTGCCCACAAGGTAACTGCTTTTAAGCATTCAACTTCCCACAGTCTTAACCAGTAAGTAAAGCCCTAATGATCTACATGCAGTCACACACAACCACACCACCATGTACTCACATACACACACACATATACAGATTATAAAAGCCAAAATAACTTTGGCACAACACAAAGAGGTGGTTGTCAACAAAAACAGATGGTCAAAGAATTGGGCAAACACTCAGAGTTCCAGAAATGAAGCTTTTGCTTTCATTCTAAATGCCACACTTTCTTAACCAGTTCCAGACAAGAGGATACATGAAGCCAGTCAAAAGCTAGCTTCCTGCCAGGCTTCTCTGTTTTCATGACAAAATTAAGAGTCCACAGATGGAATAACTCAAAGCTAATTTCTACACAGGTTGGTTTCCCCTCTCTCCCTCCTCCCCATGATTCCAAACAACAAGAATAACATATTGTAGGAAATTAAAGCAACAACTACAAGAGGAGAAAAAAAAGTAAAATTGGAGAGTGAGGTCATTTTGTTGCTATGACTTCAGTACGAGGAGAGCCGTATTCAATTCAAGAAAGTATTTTTCTCACTGTGCTCAGGAAACCTGTTTTAACAGAAAGCCTGACAAAATCAGCCTCCACCATTCCAAATTCTTATTAACGGAAAGTAAAACTTTTATTCTTGCTCTGACCTGTTATGTAACTACCACTGACTTCAGGCAGTCCAAGCTTTTTTCCACTTTATCACACTTTCTCCTACATTCCCATCTTTCCATTGACTCAAATGGAACCTACAGCAAAGCATGTAAGGTAAAATGCTGCTGATCAGAATATGTCCAGCCTGCAACACAGCAAATCGCAATTGAAGTTCATGACTGACAGTGCTGGACACCTCTCTGAAGCTGTAGATGTAATGAGCTAATGTTGTAACTACCCAAGGTCATAAAAGCAAAATTGAGAATTTCTGATAGTGAAGTGTTCATTTTAAAGTCTTAGAAAAGTCAAGTTTTAAAACATCCAAGAAGCATATCAAATTATCTTTCGCTTGCCATCTAATAAGCACTCCCAGTTTCCCAACCAAGAACAGAGGCATTCAAATATGTAGACTATGTTAGGAGTTGGCCTCTCAAAGAGAAGTTGTTTGTCAACCACTGTTGCCCTGTTGTGTTTTAATCAAAAGAAAAAGAACCAGGGAACAGTAGGTTAAAAAACCCTGCTGTAGAACAAGATAGAAACATAGTTCTATTTGTTGGGACAGAGAAAAAAAAATGTAAAAGGATGCAACAAAAAAGTTTTCGAGCAGAAACAGTATGTTTTTGGACAGTTTGATACAGTCTGAGTTCCCTGAACATAAATTTAGTACAAAACCACCATCATTCACAGAAGCTCTGCCTGAGTCTTTCCAGAGAGCTTAACACTACGGTCCAGTACCAAAGCAGAAATAAAAATCACTTAAAGGACCGGCAGCTGCCATTAATTTTGACAGAAGAAATGTTATTTGGAACTGATCAATATTAACATTTAAGACAGCTGAAAAATAAATCAACCCATAGACTTCACCTTTCTTCTAATCTTTTGCCAACAGATAGCACACAGTCTAGAAAGCAGTGTTCAGTATCCACTTGCCTCCTACAAGGCACTATAGCCACACCACAATTCAAAACCAATGCCCTGTTACATGAGGCTCTGAGTGTTTCACAAGCCTAAGAACCACCATTAAGGCTACAAAATTTTTCCTTTTGTCAATGGTCAATTTAAGGGGGACAAAAAAAACAGCCTGCTTTATGAAGCTCCTCCGGGCTCTTTGCACTGAACTCTCCCCACACACCTTTTTTTATCCTTGATGTTATTTTCCAAAGTGAAATTCCAACTAGCATATCCAAACTCCACTGTGGGGAAAAAAACATCATCACACATCTTTCATGCTGCTAATGGAACCTTATGTAATGTTAAAATACTGCATTTTTTAAAAAATGTTTATGAGAAGTAGGAAGCTATTTGGAGCATCGCCTGTTGGCTAGCTAATCCTAACACGATTAAATCATCTGTTTTACATCGCTAGATCTTGCTTTCCTGCACTGTGGAGGTCAGGCACTAATGTTCCAATGAGTGTTAGGGCCTATGTAACTCTTTGTACCTCTTACTTAAAAAGCAATATTCCTAGTTTTACTTACATAGGTTTTTACAGCAGCAAACGCCAACCTTTCTGTTCCACAGTCTCTATAAAAGCCACTGCAGCTGAAAGTAAAATAAGCATGAGTAATTCCTTGCAAAACTAAAGCTCAAGCATGCTAAGGACAAAAGTCTTGATATGCCTATTTCACCTGACATGAAATTAACTGTCAAGAAATTTAACTGTTACTCTCCGTGAGACCCAGCGAGACTGTGCCCAGATGCCTGGACTTCCTCAGCCTCCGATCACTGCGCCCAAGTAAAGATCACCACTCCTCTCAGGGCACTTAACTGGCTTAATCTCTCCTCTCTCCTTCAGTTGTTTTCCTGCTAGAACACGCATATCTTCTGAACGGTCAGTTCCTAGGGCAGAACAGGCATTTGTCTTCCTAGTGCATTACAGTAGATTTCTCATCCATGGCTTTCTCAGTTCATATCTGTAGGGCAAAGCTGATTTTACTACGTACATCAACTAGAGAACCATATCAGGATTTTCTTTGCATAAAGCCCCCATTAGGTAACTGAGCAAAGTGCTCATTAGCTACAGCAAACGCTGTAAATGGTGGAGGTTAGCTCACTGAAAGGCTGACCTTTCTGAATATCATGCCTCCAAAATAAACCACACGATCTGCTGCGTTTGAAGTTCTGGTTAATTGGAACCTCTTTTTTCTACGTTTGTCAAATGCAGTAAATGTCACTGCAAATTTTAAGTGACATTAGCTTGGCAGACACATTTAATTTCCCAATGGCATGCAACAAACTAAACCGCTATTGTTTGCACTATGCTTGTTAGAGCTGATCTCAAAGGTCCAATAGGTAACAAGAATTTGAGGAGCGTTCATTTACACATGAGCTCCTACCCTTTGACTTCAGCAGCGGTTTAATTTATGATGATGCATAATAGAATGGGTGCAAAATTAGCTGTGTGGAGCTATGCAGACAAAGGCAGTGAGTCGGAAACTTAAAACCAACAGCAGACACTGCTCCGATCTGGTTGCTTTACCTGACCAATGTGCCCAGGCAAGATCTAAGGACAGGCCAGGTCAAAGTCTTCTTAGCAACATGAGCTAGATCTCCCTCTAAGATGAGCAGAGGCCAAACTGGCTGCTTCCAAGCTCACTGACTTGGGAATATTCAGATATCTCCATTTTGAACACTCTCCTTTTCTCCCCAGTCTAACTTTCAGATGTAGCAGAGCTGAATGCTCTCCTACAAGAACAGTAACTTCACATCTGGACACGGAACAGGAACTCAGTTCCTATCCTGCATCTCACCTCTTGGGCCCCTAGGAATACTAGGATTTCAGAAGTATTTTTCCTATATTAAAAACCTTTTGTAGTAAAAATTGTCTTCTACCTTCAAATAAATTTCATTTCCTTACATGCACAACACACTTAACACAGGGTTGTAAATGAAAATGGTAATTTTAAATATATCCAAAGGAAAATAAATCTCAGCAGAGGTGACACTTAGGCAACTAATTATTTCCTACTTAATTAGTTACTTAGCACTTTAATATTTCCATACAGTCTCGTTCAGTTCCCTATTTAAGCTTTCTGTAATTTCACAATCATCTTTGTTTTCATTATATATAGCTGTTCACATAAACGTACACACCCAAACACCAACAAATAACTTTTGGCATTAGCAAATTGCTCTCAATGTCATAAAGCTTTGTGCACCTCTGCAACGTTGACATTGTTGGCTGAAAAAAATACTTAATGTCAACAGGAAAAGACTAAATGCATTTTAAGTAAGCTTTTACCTTGACCACCTTTTCACAGTCTAAGCAGATGACAAAAAATATGACTGCACATGCATGATGAATGTCTCCTTTTTATTGGATTTAAGGTCTGTCACTTAAGATACTATTTTCCTTTCTTTTGGCTGCATGATACCAAATCACCTCCTACTGTTTTACTGCTTTGACAGCACCATGGGGGTGGGGTGCACTATGTTTCACAAAGGATATATCAAGACCTAACCCAGGTAGAAAACTGTCTCACACAGACACTAGAAAACCACTGAAAACTAACAATGGCAGCACTATCTAGATGAACACAGGATCACTCGTTGCCTTTTCATCTTTCCCCACACCCAGCTTCCTAGAAGCTTCATGGGCCTATCAGACCAGACAAATAAGGATTCAGTTAAAAAGGAGAATGCAAAGCCACAGCCACTATACCCACATAATACATGCATGAACGTTTATCTAAGATACAATTTAGTACTCTGTGGGCATATCCATCCACGCTTAAAACTCTCTAACCACTTGTGCTACCTACAGTCTACAGCAGCAAAAAGAGAAGGCAGCTCATATGACTCAAAGCTCGTTTCTCTGCCGATTACAAAAAATCCTTTTGCCACCTATCATCCTGATCTTGGCACCTTGCAGCTAGTGCTATAAAGCCAGAGGCTGTCATCACCAAGGCATTCAGATTCCACCACTTCAGAAGCAGCCTTCCAACAGATGGAGCAGGTGAATAAACATCTCCTGAGTTTTTCCTCACCACCTCTGCTGCTGTCCATCTCTCTGCTGCACTAGGGCAGAACAGCCTGCTCGTGCTGTACATTTTTGAGGGTATACTGCTGGCTGTTTATTCAAACTTATTTCAATTCAAGATCGAACATGAATACCACAAACACTGCTTCAGATAAGTACTACATCTTCAGCAATAGCACTGTTCCACCAAGTTTAATAATCGAGTTCCTATGGTCTCGTGCACCTTCACCTCTTTTGCAAAAAAATATGTCACTGTTGAGCAAAACAAAGCAAGATCCAACCTTCAGCAGGGACAGAGACAGCATAAGGAAGACACTGCAGACTGCTACCAGAGGAGAGACAATACACTTATGAAGAAGCAACCCATAAATACCTCAGGGAACAAGTCATAGTATCATTGATTCAGCTCTTCCAACAAAAAGGTGAACTATGTCAGATCACAGCAAAGCTGCGACTAAGCCATAACCAGAAGATGCAAAGTCCCATATCAAGCCTGCCTGAGTCATTTCGGTACTTGAAACATGACACATTACAGTCATGCTTAACTCTGATATCTTAATGAACTTCTCCATACTCAAGGAGTGATCCACTAGCTCAAGTTTTCCACTCTGTCTGGCAGAGGTTAACCAAATTTATCACTGTACCCAGCTGAGAAACCTTAACTAAAGAGGAATTAACTCACCTGCCCCCTTCTCTACAACCCCAACAAGCCACAGCTTTCAAAAATGAGCAGATCAGTAAACAGCCACATACCTATTGAGGTAAGAACTCAGAGCTATCTTGGACATACATCACTTCTGCAGTAGCTGTTTGCTAACAACTGTGGCAGCTCACACCAAAGAACCACCTACCTAGCCCAGCAAAGCTGTGACACCCTGGGATGGGTACTATACAGCAGGCACACAGGGACACGTGGTCAAGTTTCCCAGCCCCTAACAGTTTGCAGCCCTGAGATTCTGTGAGCTCAAAAAGGCTTCCCTGAGTTTAAGAACTCCCAGTGGGTTTCCAATCCAGGTGCTTGTCCAGACTCCCCTTGTGTCTGACAAGCCATCATTCACTCATTCAAACCTGTGCACAAACCTGAGCTGTGCTCCCAAGAGATCTCAATTGCTGGTGCTCACTGCTTGGCTACATCTTCCATCTCTAGCACGAAGTCATCTGTATATATCAACGCAGACAGCTTGTCTAAGAATCCTCTGCCATTAAAACAAAGGTCTCTGTCCCCTTGCTATATAAAAGGGAATAAAGTAGACATGTGAGAGAAAAACTCTCATTTTTAGAGGGTGCTGTTGAGCACTTGGGACTCATACATAGGGAGATTGTGACAAAATCTTGGTAAGGCAATTACTCCAGCAGCATCTGGAGTAAGTTCCCAGCAGCATCTTCTCACATTTATTCTAAGTCGCCTGTCTGTGTCCTTTGCCATCATCACGGTGTTTAAGTTGCATACCATGTTTAAAGGCATCACTGGGAATCCTGATAAAGACCCCAGCTGCACGCTCACAAAGAACATGTCTTTTTTCATCTAGCTACTTTTGTTCTAGAACTGGCTACTGCACACAGTGACAACTTCTAAAGTGAAGTGCAGCTGTGTGTATCTGCAGAAAGTCACAGATGAATCTAATGCTTTACACTGATTTCAGCAGATCCTGACTTTCAGGAGCTTTGTCAAAAAGGAAGCTAATAAACATATCTTCCTTGAGTAACTCAATTCTTGCTATCTCTGCTGAGTGAGATACGCAAGTTTGGGTTCTGTGGGACACAGGTCCTCTAAGTGGTAATGCTGACTGGATCTGCTCTACTCAGGTGTGGGAGAACTCATAGATAGCTTTGGAGAAATAAAGTTAAACTTGGAGGACTCCTTTACTTCACTGCTTCTGGTTCCAAAATACAGGTGCCATGCACCGTCTAGACATCTCAGCACTTAGACCTGCAGATGTGGTCGCAGCGTAGAAATAAAGAAACATGCAGCATCAGGATGGGAAAAATAAAGGTTTTGACCAAGTTTATACAGAGACACAACCTTTCTAAATCTTGGAAGTATGTTCAAGTTCAGTTTTTACAGTATCTTCCCCTCCAGAACAGCAGCGTTGATCATGCTTTAGCAGCAGTCTCTCGAGAATCCACTTCTGTCAGCTGAAGAGAAGTGTTTGGAATAGAATGACTACAAATGCTTTACCTCAGGTTAGTGACACATCACGTCAATGGCCCAAATGTATACAAGAGAAAAACTGGTCTTGTTGATGTAATGGCTATGTTGTTAATTGAAGCATTAAAAAAAAAATGCTATTGTACTATCATGCCAAAAACATTATGGAACTCGTGAGCCTGTAGCGTTAGCTACTTAACAATAGTAAGACTTCCTGCCTGTAACACGTAACCATAAGGAACTTGCAAGCATTGTTCCTCTGCAAAGGGGAAAAAGAAATCTTGCAGACAGAGGATCCAGCCGGGGCAAAGAGGCTCTGTAGGCAGTGATCAACAGTGGAAGGAACAGCATGGTACACAGCTCTCCCAGGGCTTCCATCCTTCTTAATCACATACTTCATTGACAATGCTGAATTGCGGTTACGTTTTGTGGGCTTTGTAGGTAGATAGGACCCTCTCTGCTCCCCCCCAATTCACTACAAAACACATCAAAACCAACAAGCAACTAAAATACTGTGATGGGGTCACACGCCAAAACAGAGAAGAGTACCTTATATTGCATCTCTCAGTGTGACAGCTGCCACTACTGCAGTCTGCGCTGCTCCCTACATCCATCCAGAGGAAAAACTGCTTCTACTGGAGGATGGACAGCAACTGATCCCTGCTGTGCCAGATACAGGTAACTGAACACAACTGGTCTGTTCTTACTGAGTTGCAATTTGTGCAACCAACGTGAAAATTCTGTGGTGGAACTGAACCCCTCAACTTCTACAAAGAATTGAGTTCCTTTAGAGAAAGTGATGCTTTTCAGGTTACAAGTTTTGTTAAGGAAACTAGAAAGCGTAGAACTTGTTTCCAAATGTTTTTGTGCCCGTGTGGTGACGGGGAAGGGGAGGCTTGTGCATTCAGTGCATTTGTTTCCAAGTATGCTAGCTGGAAGGATTATTCCTCTGGCATGCTTAAGATGCTATTACTGTGAATTTAAAATCATGGCTACTTTAAAAAGAGCCAGCTAGGCATCCTGTATATTCTACTGACTTTTCTTCACTCAAAAGGAGCATAAAGTGCTCTGTCATGACACTAGGAAATGTAAAGGGAATTCTGAGAGCAATAAAGAATACTAGGAACCTACCACTCTTCCAAAAGCTCACTGTTGTGATTTCCTTCCCTATAAAAGAACACCCTACCTGCTCATCTCGGAAACCACACAGTGCAAACCCTTTCCCCGCTGTCCTTTATATTGGCTCCTAAATACCCTTAACATTATTTATATGGTAATGTAGCAACAATCTCAGCATTCACCAAGCATTTTGTTTGGTGTTTTTACAATCACAGTGATATTTTTTTCACTCTCGATTTATCCTTTCCCTTCCTTTCTGTGCTCCTGCTAAGAGTGGAGACTCACACAGTTCTATCCCGTTAACATTTTCTTTCAGATAAACCATCTATGACAGATACTTTGAAGCCAAGAATCATGGCCACAATGCTCAGCAGACTGTACACAGAGCTTTTCCAGGGGTAAGCGCTGTAAAAAGTCAGCAACACCACGGTGCAGAGTTACGCCTGCCTATTGGGAGTCTTGTCTTATTCACATAACGTAATGCATCTTCACATATTCAGTCAGCCACAGCTATTTTGCCTGGCTACACAGGCTAAAGTTAAGATGCACACTGAACGTTTCTGTCACTTTTGCTGTTCTGGCCACTATGCTTAATCAAATAGCTGGAAGGAAAGCTCTCATTAGAGAAGATTTTTTAGTCTTATGAAAGCCTGCACTGGGCTAATAGAGGCTTTAGAGAGCTCTCGCTTCTGGTTAGGGTTGGTCTGCTTGACCTGATCCAGGCCTGAGGCAGAATGAAGAGAGAGCAGAGCAAGCTTCAATGTCTGAGTAGACATAATGGCTATAGATGAACAGGATTTTGTTCATACAGCTGCTGCTCAGAAACTAGAGAATTACCCTGCTGTAGCAGTGAGCTGCTGGTACGTCCTGTGATGTAAGCGATTGTTGCAAGCTTCCAGGTGAGAATGGGCATCTGCACAGAATGAATTGATAATGCTCTAACTTGCGTTACATGTATAGCTGTCAGAGTCCATGTTCTTTTTTTTTTTTAAAATCATGTCAACTCATTATAATAGCTCTGTTTTTGTGGAATACATAGTTCATGGGCTTAGAAGCTTTCACCTGGGAACATGGGAGCAATTGCCTGTTCCAAGTGATTCATCCTGAATAACATCACTACAGATAAAATAGAGCATTGCCTCTTTCAGGATACAGGAACTGTTTCCTCTTCAGGCCAATTACCTGAGTAAATTGTTTCTGAACAGGACTACTTCTATTTTGGGTGAGAAATAGTGACATTTAAAGGTTGAAAATTCCAAGTGTCACTCTCATAGAGATTCCTCTCAGGCTGTTCACCTTATAAGATGTTTTTTCACAAGACAACAGGGTCATTAGTGTCACTAAATCCTTTCAAATGTTTGTATTGTGGTGATTCGTAGTCACTTTTGCAGGGGGGCACTTGTTACTGCTCAAGCAAAAGAGATTTATTTTGAGGATCCAGGCAACGTAGGCTAGAAAAAAAAAACAATGCAAAATGTGCATCAGATGAGCTTACTTGGGGGGCAGTGGGGGTTGACAGTGTGTAGGTAGGGATGAATTTTGCATGCTTCTAGGTGGTGTGTCTAAGGAGAGGAGCTGAGGGCAGCGCGTGTACTGGAGTCATTCCATTGCAAGTTTCTAAGCAGGGCTGAAAGAAAATGGCAGTAAACAGCTCTTGGTAGTTGAAAAGCATTGCTCCTGGTGGGCAGATGCCAAGGCTTGCTGCAACTGGAGTGGTGCCCAGAACTGGGAGCAGCAGCTTTGTGGTCATGTGGCAGGATTCTTCTTTTCCTCAAAGGAAGAATACCAGCTATAAAGCACCTAGAACTTAATTAAGAAGGTTTCTGGAGAAGGGATGCAATGAATGCAAATCTTTTGGTGAATAGAGGGAAAATGGAATCCAGATCCAAACTGAGATGGAGTGAAGAAAAAACACAGGGAGAACCCCTGAAACATACCTTCAGATTCCTGCCCAGCTACTCTGTAGCATTCCTACTTGACAAGGCTTTGCCAGATCTGTCTCAGTAGGTCTGTCCCATCAGGAATCGGTGCAGAGATGAAGGGATGGATGGAAGAAAGGAGAAAAGAGCATACACTCTTGCTCAAGAGACATGTTAAATTTAAGTTTTTTTTAATGGCTTCATAATGTATTAGCACCTGACCTTGCAGTGAGGATTTTTAAGTACCTTTCCATTCTTCCTTTTCTTTGCTTTCTGTTTTTTATCTTCTTAGAATAATGAAGATACTCAACACCAGAGAGCTCCTGTAGGAATTGAACGCTTAAACACACAGCATTGCTCCATAACAGGGAGAACGGGGAAGGAATGTGAGCAGGAAGGGGGAGGAGATGAGAAGTTGAAATAAGAGATTTGTCTCTGCCATTGGCCCCCCTCTTTGTTTTCTTTCAAAGATTTATAGACAGAAGGTTAACATGTACACTCTGCACCTTTAAAAATGGACTTGACTATAAATTTTGCCGCCTTTGGGCTGTCAGCTAGGATGATTTTTTAAGTCATCTACTGCTGTATGTTAAACATAATTGAAAAAATTATTTTGGGGAGATTGCAATGCTCCAATGACATTTCTTTCACTTGACCAGCAATATCTGCAACAGCATCCATTCTTCTCAAGATTTGGTGCTGTAGATACTGCCCTTTACACATCTGAAACAAATCTCCACAACGGCAGACAATTTGACTTGCCTTCTTTCTCCTCCAATACATATAATTCACAGAAGCAAAACTTCTGTCCATGCTCAGCTCTTCAGTCTTTCCTGTGGCTAGTTCACACATATACAAAGATACATCCTCCGAGAGAACAGTCACCTCATGCTTTCCTGAAATTATCATGCAGATTGCTTACAGAGTGACTAATATGATTTTCCTTATTTAGAAGTCAACAGATGTTTAATATTGCATGTTCTGTTTAGCCTGCTTTGTGTCATGCTTGAGGTGTCAAAGCTGAGAGGCTAGCCATACAGACAGCTGATGCTGCTGCACCTAGCGTCCAGCAACATAAATGCAGCAGTGCTGGGCTGAATAGTAAGACCAGAGGAAGTTATGACATTAACAACTACATTTCAGCTAAGGGCTCTAGGAGCTCTTGTGGAAATCATGGTGACATAGCAGGGCTGAAATTCAAAGTTTCATTTCACTTGTATGAAGTACTAGCTAGGAAAAGCCAGGCAAGGCCAGCTAACTGGAAAGCTGACAACAAAGCAACACAGCAAGAGAAAAGACATGGCAAAATACTTGAGAAACCCCTGCAGTCTGCTCAAGGGATGGCTGGAATATCCACGTAGTGGCATCCCTTCACATCTCTAAACAAAGGCTGGGTAAGAGACTTCCATCAAACATCAGCCCTGGGCCACAGTGCAAGGCTCATTGAGTGATCTGCACCGTTACACTGCAGGTCAAACCTGACTTTCCCTGGCCTAAAGCCTTACGACTGTCTGAAGATATAAAATAATAGCTGAGAGACACCAGAGTTGCTTAGCCCAAGCCAGAGCTCTTAAGAACAAACTACCTGACTTGTAGCTACCAGGCTGGTTTGCAGCAATGCAAAAAATCTTTTTGCATCCATATTGTACAGAGTAGCATCTAGCATGTGAAGATAGAACAGAAAAAAATATTCAGAGAAAGTTTATTCACAGCTTTTTCCAGAGCATTAGCTGAATGCCATCACATGTCCCAAACAAAAGAACTGTTTCGTTGCATTTATTTTCCATCTATCCCTCTGCTCAGATACTCAGAGAAAAAGAAAAAAAAAAAGCCTAATTCAGAAAAAAAGCCTGTCGGTACCTTTCCCGGCATCAGGCACTTAGGAACAGTTTGTCACCCACTCAAGATTAGGCCAGTGGAGGCTCTTCTCTCACCACAACTGTGTTTTCGTTGTTCCTGTCATGCTTTCCAGGGCAGCTTATGAACATGATGTGTCAAACAAGAATGGGACCCACATGCACTACAATATGGGTGTCCAGCCTTTTGGCTTGCAAGGGCCACATTGAGTGAAGAGGAATTGTCTTGGGCCACATATAAACTACATAATATAGTTAATGTATAACTATCAAAACATTTTTTGATATATTTTTAATAAAACATAAAGCAACAAGAAGATAAAACTACTGGGATATTTGACCTTGTTTTTGTGAAACTAAACCAAGTTTGGTTCAATGCAAGTGGATGTAGTTTTCAGTGAGTTCTAGAAGTGTTCAGAGATTTCTGATGAAAGTTTACTCTTCCTGTGCTTCATCCTTGAAAACAGTTGTTCATGAAGGTACATACCGCCAAAAAGAGATGACGTGAATAAGGTGTGATTTGGAAGCGAGGGATATGTTTCTCTGGTAAGATAGGGCTTATAGAAGTCTAGTAGAGAGACGCAATCAAATTTTTCTTTGAGTTGAATGTCTGATTGCAACTCTATACATTCCACTTGAAAATTTGCAGGTAATGTATTTATGTTGACTAAAAGTGAAGTTGCAAACATACCAAAAAATTGATGGGTTTTTTTTTTTTTTTGGCAATCTTGAAATCTATTCTGAAATTTCTTCATCAAAATGGAAAGCAAGGCTGCATATTTTCCCACTGTTCACAGGCCACGTTTAGCCCATGTATCAACATGCATGAAATTATTTGCCATAACTTGAGTTAGCGCTGCACTGCACCCTCCCCTTCAGCTCAGCCAGGGCCAGCTGTTGAGCGGTGGGTGCAGAGCTGGGGCCAGGGCAGGATGCTCCACAGGGAAGAGCTGCCACCGCGATGGCTCAGCAGCAGAATACGGGCCGCACTGCAAGCTGTGCCAGGCTGCACAAGGCCCACGGGTTGGACATGCCTGCACTACAACCTTGTAGACCAAATTCCTCACATACTAGAGGCTAACGGCTCCTCTGTCTTCCTGTCCCTTAAAGCCTAACAAAAATTATTTACAGTCTCTCTGGGCTATTTGGTTTAAGCCTCTCCAGCTCAAGTATGACACTTTCTGGGACACTATTATGTTCCTTACAGCTCTCTGACTAGCAATCACATCTGTACCTGACTGTCAGGGGACACTCTTGGCTGAGCCGGCCACCTTGGTCTATTGCTGAGAGCTCTGAAATTTCTCAATTGAAACATTTGAAAGTTAATGAACCTTTCTAATACAAAGCTCCCACAGCTCAAGAGTTCTTTTATGAGCCTGACAAATGGCAGATGCAATAAGAAAACCTCACTGCAGACATGCCTCTCTTTTCAAGAGATTTCAAGGCAGAAGGTCAGATTCTCAGCTGCTGCAAATGGCTGGCAGTCGAGAGGAAAAGGCAGCAAGTACCTGCAGAGAACCTAGCCAGCTCTGTCCTGCAAGACTTATGGCCACAGCAAGTGACTGTAGCTGTGCTGCACTGTAACAAAACTGGGACACTCTCACAAAGAAGAGTTTGGCTACTGCATTCTCTCTAGTTCTATCCCCAATAGAAGGCACAACTCTGAGAGCTGTTTGCCCATCCATTTTGTAGCCACTGAAACACATCAGTATTCCAGCATAACACTTCTTACACAGAGAAGTGCTAAAAATTGTTTTTACAGATAGTTAACAGGTCCTTCAGCACAAGACAGCACAATGGAAATCCAACATCTCACTCTCAACAGCGTGACCTGTTTCTATGTTCTGCTCATCTCAACCAACCACTGTTCTGCAGCGCTGCACTCCTTACTTCAATGACAGCGCTATGCTCAAAGACAGTGCGGCACTCAGAGCTCTGTAACAGGACCCAGCTGGTACCCTACACCACGCAAAACACAGGGTAGAGCAGGCTATCATTCCAGTGCAGAAGGGAGGGACTAGCCCTTTGTCTTCTGGTTTGCGGTTTTCTTTTTTCCCTTTTACAACTGCTAAGCCTGCAACTGGGGTTGAGAATGGGGAGAGGGGGAAGGGAAGAGAATCTGGTGAACAGCTGGGGCCCATCACTTTTCATTGCAGGTCTTGGAGAGATGTGGTTGACAGAGTGATGCACAGAGGCTGTCCCAGCTAATGACTTCACCATTCTCCATCATTATCCCCATCATTAGGAAATTAGGAGGACAGAAGGTATTTACTGTAAACCTGCCACCTCCCAAGGAGAGATAAATAGAAACTGATAAATGGGATCTTCTGGTGCTGTTCGTCTATTAACCTTCTGCTTCCCAGTTTAGGCATATGCATGCTATCCTGCCATTAATATCCAGTAATTGGCATAGCAGTGGGCAACACAATCCTACCTTCAGCACATGAACATCTCCTGCGCTGTGCGCAGGAGTCAAACAAGTATTCTTTTGAACAGTTTCTTGCACCTGTGATGTCACTACTTATCAAAATCTCACCTCAATGCTACCTTTCCTCTGTGTATTGCTTCACATTAACAACTGCTTTTACCTACAGCACCTATGGGCACTTTCCTTTCAACCAACATTGTAGTTGCTTTCAGCTCACATGACACGTAGGTGACTAGAACTCAAAGACAACAGGTAAGATCACAGCTGCATTTCTGAAGAAAATAAACCACAGATTTCCATCAACTCTGACGTAAGTTTTAAACAACTACCACATTATTGTGATAATTTTAAAGAACACCTAACCTTTTTCTGAAGTTCAAGTAGAGTGCAAGGCCTGTTCTTGCGTTCATTATGCCAGCAAGCAAAGCATCGGCTCTGTACTGGAAGGAGAGCTCCATTATCCTCAAGATGCAAGTGTTTCTCTCTTCTAAGTTCCAGCAAGATTTGCAGCTGCAAACTCCCATTCAGATAACACTTTTCAGAGTTTTGCAGTGAACAAAAGCCTTCTTACCTGGAATAGAAAAAAACCAGCATATCTGAAAATACTCAAGTTCCACGGCCTGGAAACAGTTTAATTGTGCACTTCTTCAAGTAACTCAAAAGAGACATTGCTAAGTAGGAACATGAGAGTGGGAATTAAAATCAGATGGTTTCCTGAATAACTGCCATGGGACATAAAGAGCACAAGTCTAACACAAACAGCAGCTGTACTACAGCTGATATTGCCCTTGACATCAGAAAACTAGAAAAAAATTAGAGAAGACTGCAATCCACACTTAGAGTCAGACATGCTTGCAGTTGTCTTTATGGCATCATTAAAACAACTCCAAAGCCACATAATTACATTCTTACTTGCATATACCAGGGATCATAGTGATATGACAAGGGGGTAATGGCTTTAAACATAAAGAGGGGAGATTTAGGCTAGATGTTAGGGGACAATTCCTTACTCAGAGAGTGGTGAGGCGCTGGCACAGACTGCCCAGGTTGGACACGGCCCTGGGCAGCCTGATCTGATGGGTAGTGCACCTGCCCATGGCAGAGGGCTGGAACTGGGTCATCCTTAAGGTCCCTTCCAGCCCAAGCCATTCTGCGTTTCTACAACCTTTGCAAAAACAAAAGAAAAGCACAGGTTCATTTAAGCACAGAAAATTAAACACTCCACCATCTCAAACATTTCTTGGCCACACCAAAAAATAACAGAGCCTATAACTTCATTGCTGCTTCTTGACACAGGCTTTGGGACACAAGGTAATCTCTATATATGCCTTCAAATTTTGTGAAAATAAAAGGCCAGGTGAAACACAGAGAAACCATTTTCCTTAGGGAAAAATACTGTGCAGAAATAGCCTGTACACAAACACACACCTTATATACTGCCAGTGCAGGGAAGCTTTCTTGATCCAGAGTTTATACCTCCCAACTTCAGGACACACAGGACCATGTTTTGTTAGTTGTGGCGTTGGAAAGCACTTCTTTTTTTCCCAGCACACATGCCTTCAGCGCAGACAGGCGTGAGAGTTCCACTTTGTTCCACTGTCTTTCCCCTTCCACACACAGAGTGAAGTTTTGTCGCCAGTGGTAAAAACCCCCACAATTGCTTTACATTAAGACTTTGCATGTGCATTAGCTTTAATACAGTACTGGTAGAAAAGCAGAATTACACCATTCTGAATCCATTTCATGTGGGGGTTCATTCAGCACACTTGCCTCTTTCCCACATCCATACTCACTCTTCCGAAGTCAGCCTAATTATCCAAACAAATCACAAGCCTTAAAGAACTGCTTGCTCAGCTCTGGGGTGGTTCAGCTCATAGCATACACCAGAAGAGCAGGCTAATGCCCCTTGCTCGACACAGCTTCACCACCTTTTACCCAGGCCCACAGACGCGCAGTGCCACTGGCTGGTCTGCAGGTAGGAGCTGTGCCTGCTCCTTCTACATGCACCATTGTGTACACATTAATTCAGTGCAGGAGGCTAATAAAAACGTGACTGTGAAAGCGAGTTGTAACGGTAACACAAGTATTAATTTCCATCTGTCTAAGCAACTGCCAGTGTCCATCAATTACAGCAATAGCCAACTAACAGTTGCAGCTGCAAAATAAAAAAAAAAAAGCAGAATTAACATTTCAAGTTACTGTCATTCACCTGAATTTTTTACAGTTGTAATTAGCAAGCTGCAGAAGCTGTCAACAATCAACATCAGCCAATCTGTCTGCACCAGGAACTGGACTGCCTGCCAGAAATTGTCTTGGACAGTTTTTTTTCTCCCCTTGCTTCCCCCCATTAAATTTTTTACTTGAAATCTCCCTAACGCTCTCATCTTCCTAACCACCAGTCACTGGAATTGGATGTGTCAAAATAAAGAGAGACAGAATGACTGACACTTTACAAAGTCATAATTATTTCCTTTCTTCAAACCTCAGCACAAATGTGTGCTGCTGTCCTCTCCTTCCTCAAGCTCCATTTCCCTGGCACAAGAACAATAATGCTGCCCCTTCGCAAAATTTCACCTTCAGCTCACTCCAAGATGTTCCTTGCTTGGAGATACAAGGAGGAGAACTGAAAGAAACATTCCTGCAGGCCTACTCTTCAACAGGCATATGCTACCATTTCTTGTTCTTTAGCTGAAGAGCTCATTAGACTCTGTAATATCCACCTGCTCTGTCCATCTTGGGCAGCAGATCCCAAGACAACACTCTCAGTGCTCTTCTTTTTTCTGTTGCGTTATACCACACAAACAGATAACAAAAGATTCACCTTTCAGACTTAGCCAGAAATCAATACTTTTCAAAATAAGAAAATACCCAAACATTACCCTCTTCCATAAAGACAAATTATAGGATAACTAAACATGTTGAACTCGAACTACTTCCACTAAAAAAATTAAAAAAAAAAAACAAACAGATTTTTAAAGCTATTCATCCTCCTTGCAACAAGACCATGGCACGGACAAGACGCGGTGCTGCCATCGAGTAACAGTTTACATTTTTGCTCTTGCAGCCGTAGGAGCAAACACCCAGCTACCTTTGCACAAACTGCACAGCCCAACAAGGCAAGGGTAGCTGTGAATGACTCAGGATAGCTTGCTCACAAGAGCACCACCTCACGTAATTAACTATAAATTGAAGCCATTTTACACGGATGAGCTCTCCTTACCTACCGGAGCAGGACTGAGGTCGTCTCCAGCATCCTGACCAGAGATCCCCGAACACGGCGCAGCAGGGAATTGCACTTAGAACAAAACACTGCCTTGAAAAAAGGCACACTGGACCATTCCACACACATATGTTGCAATCTGACCTTTATTTAATGGATTAATCGAAGTGCCAGTTGAGCAACCTGAATAAAGGGGTACATAAAGAAGAGAGAAGAACACTCCCCACAGCTTTTATACCCACCCACATCAAAAGCCATAAACAAGTGCCAGCTCCTTTAGGGACCAGTACACTGACAATTTAACATACAGTTTTTCACATCAAGATTTACAGATCTGCTGGAGCTAACTTAGGATGTATTAATTACTTCATGCCATACCAGAGTCATAACAGAAAACAGACGCAGGAACAGCACACGAGATAGCGCTGAAATCCCTCCCCTCATGGCCCCACACAGAAACCACTCGAGGACTGGAAAATAACGCCGAGAGAAAAATCACTGTGAAATTAAAGACCTGAAGAGCAAGCTTAGAGGATGAAGTTCCTTCACACAGATCCTCGTTGCCTACCCAAATCCCAACAGGTAAGCGGCAACAGCATGCAAAGCTGCCACAGCGCAGAACTCAGGGACTCGAGGCCTCATGCAGCAAAGGCACAATGCAACATCAGACAGAGCCAACCTATTTTGCACTGAATGCAAAGCAAACCTCTTTTTTACTGACTATATCATAAAACAAATAAGTTTCTGATGTACAACACCAGGACAAAGCCTGCTCCCACTTCACATCCCTTTGCTGTGGTAGATCACAGCTTTCCAGTGGAGCCAAACACCCACTTTTCTCCAAAGCAACGAGAAGAATCTAAGAACAAGGCTTCACCCCCTGGAGCCTACCTGAGGCCAGGCGCAGCACACAGAGCAGCACTCGCAGACCCGAGCAGGAGCGGCCCGCTCCCCTCAGAGGGGCCCCGCCCGGCGCCTCTCCTCACGCGGCTCTCAGCGGGCTCCGCGTGCCGTCCCCCTGCGTGCAGTCAGCGCTCACCTGCGGGCAATCACCTGCACCCAAAATGGCGCCACCTGCAGCTGCGACCTAGGCACGCTGTGTTACACCCCTCGCACGTGCTGCCTGCACGCTCCTCCTTGCAGGTGTGTGAGCAAAAGCCATCAGGAGCCAGCAACGGCTTTTTTCTATAGGAAAGCAGAAACAGTAAACGCACAACATATTTCTTTGTGCTTTAAGAAAAAAAAAAAAAGCTCATTAAAGGTCACACAGAATGCACTCCCGCCAAAATGGCACCTTTCATGTAGCATCTGGCTGTCCCCGCCAAAAGGGCCCACAGAGGTGCCGGGTGTAGGACCTGGCTTAGCCAGGAGTCTCAGCCAAACATTATTCAGGTGGGAGGGATAAGATTTAACGAGAGAAAAACACAGCAACCACTTCCAAAACAAAGGTCACTTCAGAAAGGTTTATGAGGATAAATCAGGCTGACAGCAGTGTGCACAGCTTCAGCAAATTAAGACATTTTTTCAAAGTGGGAAAGAGGGTGTCTAGGGCCTCCTATGCACTGTGCTGGGTGCTGCAGGGTCATCACGACCCCACTTCCCAGCCAGGAGCTGCTGGAGTCATTTTGGGGGCTCTGGTGCGCTGAAGCAGAATGCTATCAGGAGTTTGCAGGATCCAAAACTTTTCAGATGAGCAGATGAAGGAGGTCAAAGTGTGACTCGGCTGGCCAGGCTCTCCCATGCAAGCCAAGCTGTCTGATTGACTGCAGGGCGACTGAGCCATCTTGTCTTTCTGGCAGGCAGGAGGCATTTCCAGGTTTGATGGAAAATGCAGAGACAGAAGCGTGTGTGTGTAGGAAGGGGGTAGCAGAGGGCTGATAGGAGGAATGAAAGGGAAGAGATAGATAAGGAAACACTGGATGCTGCTCTGAGGGGATCAGGAGGAGTCATAATTCCTTTAGAGATTTCAAGTTCTGACACCCTATTTGAACAGTGACAAAAGAGGCGAACAGTTGTGTTTTTAGGCTTACTAATTTAGAGCCCGCTGCCTGCAGCACCCTACTTCTGTCAGATTGTCTCAGTTTTTTGATTTTTATTCCCTCCCATCAACTGCTTTCTCTTTGAAAAGCCTAGCTGACTAAATACAGGCTATCCAGGGAAAGAGCAGCACAGCGAGCCTCCATCCAGTTCAGGAGCTGGCCTGAGCATCTGGGGACATATCCAAAGTCTTCTGAAAGCAGGATATGCTCTTCCTGTCCAGGATACCAAGCAGAGAGACAAGACCTTAATTAAAATGGCCTTTTCCAATTAAAAGTACAATGAGTAATGGGAAAAAATAATCTCTATCCTCTGAAACAAATGCAAAGTTTCTAGTATGAAAGTGTACTAACAGCTGCAGCCAAGAGGGTTTTCCTTACCCTTAGCAGTCTAGTGCAGGCTAACAAGAAATGGTTTGGAAGTTCATAGCTTGAATTATACATCTGTTAGAGAAAATGCAGGTGAAGTTTCCTTCAGGTCCAGAGGGGATACACGATTGAACAAGCCAGGAATTGAAGCTGAAAAACATGATTTTCTTCTGCCTGCTTGTAAGTTTTTTGCATTGTTTTTATCTCCTTCACTGGCACATGGGTGCTATACACTGTCACAAACACAACTGCTGCAAACCCACTGGCACAGCGGATATGGGAACACACTGTTTCTATCTAACTTACATATTCTGGCCTGTTCAAGGATATGGTATTAATTTAGGTTTAAAAAAAAACCAAAACACCATCCTTGTGGAAATGTTACTCAACATTTAACAGGCCATAAGGAAATTCACTCAAAATAATTAACAACATAATTTAAACTTCATTTAAAAAATTAACTACGATCTGATAGAGGATTTTTGTTTGTTTTTTAAATTTCTGTATGCTCTTTGTTGTTCGTAGTAAATTCTAAAGTAAGAAGTTTGCAGAAAAGTTAAATTTCAGTAGGATATTGCTGCTTTTTTTACCTAGGATTTTTCTAGAGTGATAGAAGTAGGATCATAAATTCCATCTATTAGAACAGAAGGATTAGGATCAAGACTTGAGCTCTAAGACAATATGGTGTAGTTTCAGCTGTGCAGTAAAGACATTCAAATGCCTACAGTCTAATTCTTTTCAAATTTGAGAAAAAAACAACCAGGATGTCAATTTTACATGGAGTAGTATTTAACTTGAACAACGGCTTTGTTCTTTAACACTACTATTAAGTAGATAAATAGAGCAGTTTTTAGAAAATCATTAAAACCTTTAAGTCCTGTGGTTCTCTTGACATAAACTGAATCATGTCAAGACACTGCTCAACTGAGGAGGCATTTGTGGAGCTAAGCACTTGCTTTATGAAATTAAAGAAGATTCTTTATGGGAGATATTTCCAAAGCACTCATGAAATTTGTAAATAACCCCCCCTTACTCCTCCCCCCCCTCCCCATGAAAATCAGTGGGATCTGCTCCATAAAGATCTCTGCCTTTTTGTAGATCTGTGAACATTTTTCTTGGGTAGGTTTTTTTTTTTTTTTTTTTTAAATTATAACTGTAATAATGAAACACCCTTCAACACCTCACAGATCCCAAACATGTAGGTGTACAGGCAACATGGTGGTATGCAGAGTTCAGTTCGAAAACCACTACCCTAGGAGCTTCTGACTATGCCCCACAGCAGAAAAGGGCTTTATTGAAATAGTCTCTTACAAGAAGTACAACTGTATTAACATAAAAAGGCATAAAGGAGACAACTCACTTTCTCTTTGCTAATCAACAGTCTAGCTATAAGCCTTTTATTTATTTATTTATTTATTTTTGGAAGTACAGTGGAGTGAGATGGTTAAAGCCTAGAGTAGCACTGAACTGAGCAGCAGAACTGCTGTTGCCTTTGCTGTGAGCAGTATTTGGTCCTAAGCATACCCAAAATGTGCTTTCATTGGCGTGATGCTAATTGAATCTGCCCTTACTGACAGGATTCTTTGCCGAGCTTTCTAAATCCTCAGCACCTCCTCCCCTATGGCCAACGGAGAACCAGGATAACTCGCAGCTCACACGTTCACACACAGCTTGAGTGGGAGCCATCTTCCTTGCTGAACTTGCGTGTTGGCTTTAGGCTTCTCTGATGGCGTCTTTCCTCAGAAGACAAAAAGCTGGAAATGAAGAATGCTGCCAGGATGCAACTACATGTATTCACTGAAGTATCTCTTCCACGAAAAGAGCCTGTAACTGAAGTACAAGGCTGTCACCAAGGCATCCCTGCTCAGCATGTATTACTCCACGATAAACATCACCATGTTCAGGAGCCTATTTTCCCAGTGGAGTTTACCGTTACATCTGTTAGAGAAAGAGACTGCTGTTTGTCATCAGAACAACAGTTGGAATGACATCCAAGAAAGCCTTAATCTGCAAAACAACATTCTGCTCCAAACAGGAGATGTAAGAAATACAGACCAGCCACGTGGGCTGCTGGGGTCCCTGAGTCCTTCTGGTTGACGAGTTTGACTACTAAGGTGCAGTTCCTAACTCTGTCCAGTGGGACAGGAATTGCTTGAGAGAGAGAAAAAAAAAAAATTAAAACAGAATTTGGGGGCGTGATCTTCTACCATGAAAAATTACAGATTTTTCTTCTTGTTCAGACTGATTTTTATTTTTTAAACAAATGGGATCTAACCATACCCCTAGTCCTGTTCTCTGTCTGATTGCAATAATCAGCGTACACTCTGCACCACTCTGTAACTAGGGGCATGCAGGCTTCCTAGTACCAACTTGTCATAAACGTACCTCACCACCGTTCAGCATTCCCAGCTCCTTGCTTGCTTGCTTACACTAGTTTCTCCTGTGCTTGGCTCCAGTGCCTTTAGAAGACATCAGCGCTTATCTGAGATGAAAGAATTGCTCTCAGTATTAAGTTCTTTTTCTCTCCAACTTGAACTTTAAATTGAACTCTCATTTATGTGCAGCTCCCGTAGAAAGTCTTCGTGCCTCACTTCCAAGAGTAAGGGCAAGTAAGAGCAAGTGCACACAAAATATGTCCTGGAGTTCCTGGAGAAGACAACCCACTGACAAGAGGGTGATCTAACTGCTGGGGGTACAAGAGACAACAAAGCTACAGAGAAGAGCAACAGAATCCATTACTTTTGGCAAAATCACAATATTCCTAAACAAAAACTAAGAAAAGACAGTTCTAAAGTGAAAAAACAAAGTTGTAAGAATGGGTGTCATTGTTACTTTCCAGCAATCTCACAAGTGTCCGAGCTGCATCTTGAGGCATTTAAATTTCTGTTGAAATCTGGCCAAAAAGCAGAAAAGGACTCTGCAGATTGAACGCAGATTGTTTGATTCAGATGAATTTGGACAGACAACTTAATTGAACCCCTGTGAAAACATGAATATTACCTGTTGTAAATAAATCTGTGAGAAGGTTCAGACAATGCAATGTAAGATGACCAAGTATTTGATTCTGTACATACTAAGAACAGCAGGTTGAGAGCTATTGCTTTCCTTAAAAGCATTTCCCAGAACCATTTTAAGGATTCTTAGATTTTTCCTTCCCCAAGCAAAATATCAGAAGTTTGTTGTTTTCTTCAATGTAATTAAATTCTTGCCAGGCAAATAGGACACGAGTAATCTGTAAAAGAACAATCCTTGGAAAGAGGATCTGACTCAGATGCACTCTCTCCTGCATAGCAGCTGTGTTTTAATTGGTTTGTTGGGAAGTGAGCATATAAACTAGAGAGAGATCAGATTTCTGATCAAGCATTCAAAATTAATGTAAATAAGACAATAATAAATATTTCATATGAAGGATAAACCAGTGCCAAGCCATTTAAAAGAAAAAAAAAGTATGGAAACTGAGCAAACAATAAAGCATTGCTGTGTATACTACTCTTCTGTCTCAAACAGTTTCAAGCAATGTTGCTCATTATAATTTCTGACCTTCTAACAGATGTGCTGTCCCTTGCTTTCACTGTTGAATATTATTTCTATTGGGAATGAAAGATGATGAAATTCAACTGATGGAAAAAATTATTTATGACCCAGCAGGGTATTGCTTGAAAGTTTCCTGCCTGAATTGTGTGTTTTGTCTCTAGCTTTTGCATCTGGGCTTTGGCAGATTGAGATGCATGCACGTTATTAAGAGTTTCCCAGATATCAAGACAGAAGAACGTTCCATGCCATAACACAATTGGCCATCTAGTGGGAAAGAGGGAAAATTACTAGGTGAGTTGAGGCATTCTCCCCCCTCCCCCCGCCCCCCCTTTCAAACTCTCCACCAAAGTCCATTTACGTGAAAGCACAGTCAAGATTTTCTTAAACCCACAGAAATAATTGTTTTATTTGTTTCTAATTTGATCAAAAGCAAACACAGTCTAAGGTGTTTAGGACACCCCATAAACTACACAACAACTGTGAGTTAAAAAAATTGTGTTTCAATATTTCTGTGACTCTGCAGTATCTGGAGAAGTTCAACTATGCTGAACACAGCAGGAACACTGCAGACTCCTTCTAGCACAGAAAATTACTATTTGAATAGAGAACAAGTAATGCTGGGGCAGGGGTAACTTGTCCAAGGTCATACTTTCTGCCCCTGACCAATTTCCTCTTCCAAGAAGAAAATACATAACTCCTACCCTCCCTTTCAGGCTGTCCTAGAACCTACTGACCAGAAAATAGAACATGTGTCCAAACTTCAATGGCTTCCTCCTAGCGTTTCAAAGGAAGACCAACTCTACTAATTGAAAACCAATCTTCCATTATTTTGACTTCTTTATCATCACAGGAGCCAGAGGCAAGGGCCAAGTGCAGCTACTATCAAATCATCCTGAAACATTTTACAATCCAGAGAAAGGAAAGCAAATGTATATTATTATGGCCAGTTGTGTTTACCAGCACTAAGCCCCCACAGTGGAAAAGATCTATGCACCAATGAAGCCACGGATATTTGAGAAAAATTACATTACTTGCTTGACATCTGTGATTGCACCTCTGGTCTAAACCGGTTTAAACACTTGTCACGGAAACATTAGGGAACAGAGCCATAAGAAACATTGTTTGAAAAATCAACATTATCAGCAAACAATGGCGTGCTGGGGCTGGTACTGTTTAGTACAGAGACAAAGTCCTGTCAATATTTGTTATGTTTTCCCTGCAGAAACTGCAGTCCTCAACTGCACAGTGGTGCCAGAAGCACACTATAACAGAATTTGCAATACCTCCATTCATTTCCAGTGTTTCTGCACCTGCCAGGCCAAGGCAATGCAAGTAGTAAGTAGGTGATAATTTATGGAGTAGAGGGGAATTTATTCCAGGGAACTGCCTACATTAAAACACCTGTGAAATGATGCCCTAATCTCCACTATTTATAATGCTTTGCACCAAGCTGGTATTCCAGCACACCCTTGCTTGCAGGGAATGGCACTAGAAAGCCTAAACATGTTTTCCATCATTTTTGACAGGGAAAATGAGGGGAATTGCATTTAGCAGAATTAAAAGGAATTATTAGTCCGACATAGAGACCACAGCCTGAACAGGGAACATTAGGTGTAGCATCCTCTGTCCAACCTACCATTGCAGTGATCACCCATACGGTGAGGGGAATCCACTCACTTCCCCGTTTGAGCTCCATCATTTGTTGTTGAAGCTGTCAAGAACCATCCCAAAGATGACAGTAGTTTTGGTCAAGATGACAGTGGTCACACAAAAAAAAAAAAAAAGCAACACCATTTTCTTCACTTTCCATTTCTACTGTCTATTAAAATTTAAAAAGAAAAAAAAAAAAAGAAAGAAAAGGGGAGAAAAAGCAAATAAAATAATTTCAACATCAAGAAACAGCCCAAAGTTACTGAGATTCCACATGCAAGTTGCACACAACATATTTCAATATATTTTTTGAGAATCGGGACCTACAGACCTAACAACAACTTATGGAGTTCTCTAATGACTGAGGAGCTCCTAAACATTAGATGTCCAAAGGACAATGGTCCAGATGAGCATAGTGTGAGCATTCACCTTTCAAATTGCATGCAACTCTAGCAGAAGAAAGTCCCTCAGACAGCGTTAATTTCAAGACAATTCATTAAGAACTGTTGCCTTATTATGCGCATTTAATTCCTGATAGAATAGCAGATCTCTCCAGACTCAAGAAAATTGTAGTATTTCTTTTCAGTAGGACAGCTATGCTTTTCCAAAAATGTAAATTAATTCTTGCAGGGAAGAAGAGCCTGGCAAAAAGAGTGGTATTTGGAGCGATTAGCTCTCCTTGCTGTCTCACATTTATTTTCTGCAAAAAATCTGATGTGGCAGCTTGTTTAAAACTTGTTTATTGGGAAGAGGTCATAAGCTGAACAGTACTCATAATAGGTCAGGCATCTGATTAAAGGTTGAATAAACTGAAATATTTCACATGAATCTCTGAGACAGAAGCTTGATGAGGAGGCAGAGCTTGTCTTAGGAAAATGTTGCCAGCTTCTCAACATCACAGGCAGCCAGCAGACTGCAGTACTGGTTACAGGAAGAAGATGAGAGAATTCTGGTTGTAGGCATTAACAAACATTATTGTTCTGTACTGCAGGACTGGCTCTTGCTAAAACAAAGCCCCTCTGTAAAAGGAACATAATAAGAAATCACGCCAGCCTTGAAGAACTGATAGTCAAAACAGACAGAAGAAAAAGGAACATCTTGAAAGTATCTGATAAACAAAGGAGGGGAAAAAAGTCAATTGCTTATCCCAGGTCTTATGCCACCCTATTGGGAAATGAGAGCTGAATTCACATCTCCCACGATCCAGCCCACTGACCTAACCCATGGGTTTTCCTTCCATCTTTTGTGCTTTTAGCTTCACATGGTAAAAAACAAAGAGAAAATATGATTTTTTTAATATGTTGTTGCATTTGCTATTACACATTCCTGCCAGATCTGATATTTTGAGCTGTTTGTTCTCCAAGAAGTTAATAGGCTGCTTTCATTATTTTTTAACCGGAGTTGTAATGCACTCCAAAGGTACAAGACAGGTAGCAATACGCTTCCTTTCCTCCTCCTCCTCTCACTTTCCACATCCAACTTCAGCATGAAACTAGTACAAAGACCAGATGGAAAACAATAAATGTACGTCTCCTATACGTGCCACAGTAACACAGGTTTCCTCTTGCCATCCCCATGAAATCTCCTGGTCACACTGCCACAGTCACACAATCACTTGGCATCTGGGATGAAACAAACAAAATCAGTTAGCGCTCTCGTTGTAAACTTTACAGTAACTGCTAGCTGAATAAAAATACTTCCAAATTTTACAAGAGTAAGAAGATGCTTAGGAAATAGAGTGAGGAGAGAGAATATAAAACACAAAAACTCAAGCTTTTCTGATGGGAAAGGAGCTCCACTGAAAAAAAATACAATAAAATGGGATTGATTGTTCAAGAATGATTTTCTCATCAATAGCTGCATAGAGAAAGAATGGGCAGATTTATCCAAGGCCAGAGCTGCATCCTTGCTCCATCTCAGACCCCAGAGCTCTGCTGCACCGCACGAGATCCTGCAGCTCTCATGCATTCTTGGTCTTCTCCTGATGGCTTCCCTTCATAACAGCTGGCCTCAGCACTGTGTACAGCATTGTAACGCTGGAATAACTATTGAATCAGCAAAGATCTTAGTGGAGCTTGCACCTGCAATTTCTCAAGCCTCTCTTATTCTTTAAAGCATTAAGTCCCTCTAACCTACAAAGTGCCAAATAAATCTCTCAAATTGTTAACTCCAGGCAGGCCTTCACTAAGAGTTCCCTGAAGCATAAGGTGCCTCCTGTACTCGGGTAGTACAAAAGTCTCAGCCGTGCCACATCTCAAATCCTCATCTGGTTAGACTCCAGGACTCAGAACAGGGACTTCTGAAGTCCTTCAGCCCTGCAGAGGTGACCAGAATAAATCAGCAAACCTGTTGTGCTCTGCCTTGTCATTATGAACAGGAGCTCAGTAGGCACTGGTACTGTCGGTTAATTATGACTGTCACCTGGGTTACAGGGCCCAGCTTCCAGCACACGCTGCGCTGGGACGAACAATGAATTTTTGGCAGATGCTTAAAACTCCTCAGGTGAAGCACTTATTATTAAGAAACCAGACCGTTACGAGAAGCCCAAGCAAGGCAACGGCATACAGCATTTGTTTTTTTGCTCACAGCCTTCAGAACAGTGGTTCTGAAAAAATCCCCACACCAACATACCGTTCAGCTCTTCACCTCTTAGGATGCTAAACAAGGACATGTTTTCATCCAGTCCATTTAGGAGCCAATCCATCATGAGCAGGTTTTTTTTGTGGCAGATTAACAGAACAATCCTTCCTGCAGAAATGTAAAGGTGATTCTGCTTTGGGCTCTTTTCTATAAAAGAAAAGAAAAAAAAGTTCTACTACAAAAGAAAGAGTGCAAAGCACTCAAAAAAATGAAAAGGATGCAGAAACACGGCACTTCCCCGTCCCTTTTTCCTACTGCACACTAGATACACTGGTAGGACTTAATTTTTTTTTTTTTCCCCGGCCAGGACATTTCTCACACACTCCCACACTCTCCCTGCCTCTTCATTCTAGTCTCTAGCAAAATGTCAGAGGAAGGGAAAAGTGACAAGCTTATAAGAAAATGAATACCTCATTCTGTTTGAATATTACATTAACCCCCAAGCTCCGCTGCTTCATTTGTCAGCTTTTTCAGAGCTCTCCGTCTCTGCAGCACCCCTGACCTGGTTGGTCTGATTAGGAATGATCAATGTGCACATTTGCAGTGGAGCTCTTTGCACACTGCTAGACCCTCGGCCTTCAGTCACTCATGCAGATAATAACGGCAGTTCGAGTCACTTGCCCATAACTCCAAGCTTCATTAAACAGGGGGGATGTCACCAAAAGTCCCTTTAACTGTCTTTTCACTTCTCTACAAGGGAAAAAATTGACAGTGCTGAGAAATGGGATTTGGGATATAAATAATATAACGATTTGGATATTGCGCCGAATACCTGCAGCCAGCCTGCGCCTGCGTGCAGAAGTCTCCCCACTCAGTCAGGGTGGGAGGAGAGGCAGGCTGGGCTGAGCATCACCTGCCAGAGATTTCACACAGAAACACGCCCGAGGTGAGGAACAGCTTCAAAAGGAATGGTTTCCCCCAAAAGGAGCAGGCGTTAGACAGAGACCGCTGTCAATCATGGCTGGTACTGCTGGTTGTCGCACCTCTGTAGCACAGGTTTGTTTTCTGGGTGTATTGCTGCCGTCTGCTCGCAAGCCACACTGCACATTGCTCAGCAGTGCCATCGCTGCCCAGAAGAAATCCTTGGTCAGGAAGACGTGGGGCTTTTGAGAGATTTTATCTGCTGCTTTTACTGGCAGAAACCGTCACCTGCTAAAACTGGCAGTCCACAAAGTGGCTGAGCAGAAGCTCCCAGGGCTCTCAACAGGGAGGTGGGAGTACAGGAGCAGACTGAGCCCTGCACCCCAGCTGCCTACTGCTGAGAGCATGCACCCATTTAGCCCTCCATGCTGACCACAGACATTCATCCCGCAGGCCTTTCTCTGCCCTCCATCTGCACGCATCTTCCACTGACACAGCTTCAAGCCCTTCAGTCCTCTGAGGTGCCACAGGCAGGAAACACCAAGGCTCCAGGTTGCTGAGCTTCTCCTGTGGCTGTCAAGTGCCTCTAAAGGCACTACATTAGGATTCAAGTCTGGGCCCCCTGTCACCAGAAAAATCAGCATGAGCTCTGAGAGGAATCAGAAAGATGCCGTGGCACCTAAAGGCTTTCACATAACTCTATGTGTTTTAAGTGGGAAGAAGTACACAGGAAGAAGTCATTTTAAAAAGAGAAGGAATTTGGACAGGCACACAGAATAGGCTACAGGATAAAAACTATTTTCTCTCCCTATTTTAACATCAAAAGGCAAAAAATGCAACCACAGAGAGATTAAGTGAACCCATGGAAGCTTCAGGGGCAGAAATTTAAACTCAAGCCTCCTTGATCTCAGCCTAGTGCTTTCCCCACAGGAACAGCACTGCCAACTCATGGACAAAGGAGAATATTCAAAATAGAAGTTGACTCTACCAAGAAGGGGAACAATTTAAGATAGCAAATGGTGAAGTAGTTTGAAATGCATTCAATGCAATAGGCATTAATAAATGCATTAATAATGGGTCATCCAAGCCTTCTGTGTTTATGCACATCTGGATTTCAGTTTTCACTCAAATTCCATCTTAAGTTTAAATAAATACCCCCTGTTGGTCTAAAGCAAAGGCATGGTCTTCAGCTAGAGAAAAGATTCAAACAGCTGCAAAGATTTAGGGATCCTTCCCAAACAAGGTACCAGGTAGGATGGCCAGCAAGGCACCATAATTATTTGTTTATTTAATATCAAAAAGGTCTTTGGAAACAAGCCATGTTCTAAAACATAATGCATCATTTTCCTTTCATAATTTCCCCCTTCAAAAAATCATGCCAAATAAAAAAAGAAAGAAATTGCATTTAGATAGAAATGGCCCTTAGACTAGAGGCTCTTTACACTATTTGAAAGCTTTGATGATGCATTACAGATGTAGGCTTTAAAGACAGCACAGAAATGACAGATCTGAGACAGACAAAAGGGCTGGGTTGCTAGTGGTGCCTTCTGTGTAATGTGCAGGAAAATTCTGTGGTGCAGGGAATACAGGTAGAAATCTAAGAGTTGATTTTCAGCAGCTCATTAGTTCAAGTGCACTTTGTTGGGAAGAGGAAGAGCTTTTAAAGCCACTTTCTTTCTCACTGTAAAAGAAGTTTTCACAGGAAATATGCCAGTTCCACAGGGGAACAGCCTATCAGATGAAGTGTCAAGGGAAAAACAAGTCTTTCACTGGTCATTTTCCCATAGGAATGAAATCCCAAACCACAACCCCCCAAAAAAAACCAAAAGAAACCCATCCACATTTCCTAGCCATGCCACACATTCTCCTTACAAGTCATTCACAGAGATTTGAACCCATTCATGATTTCCTCTCGTCTGATCCACAAGAAGCAGTTTCTACAGTGCAGCATCCGAACCGTCTCATGTGCACACTCAGCTGGTCAGAGCTGGGCACCACTTTCCAGCTGAGCCTTTGGAGAAGTTCTGTATCCATTTCCTCAAATTCTCCAAATAGATCTTCACATGTGCTTCAGCCCAGTGCTGTGCTTGTCCTATTAAGGCACATCATATGTGCACGGATGGGCTCCCACTGATTTCAGTGGGCTTCAGAGCAGGCTCATGTAGCATCAGCCCTGCTAAGAGGAGTTACATATTCAGTGCAAACAGAAGCTGCTTCCTTTGGGAAACTCCTGACCCCAGACAAAATTTCCCTTGCCTCCACATCATAGCCTGCAGAATGAGCTACTGTCTTCAGAGCAAACACTCATAATGCTGTGCTTCTCATTAGCCCCAAACTTTTGTCCCCTTATTCATGGGAAGGAGTACCTCAGCCATCAAGCAGTCATTTCAGTGGCACTTCACAGAATAGTGCCTTATTTTATATATGTTTTGCCTGCCTGGCCTGCACCTCTGTGTGGCCAGAGCTGCAGCCAAGTGAAATGGGAATTCTAGCTGAAACAAGGCACAGAGAGTGCCCAGATCAGGCCACAAAGACTTAAATAAAGGCAACAGGCAGAAAAAAAGCCACACGACATCTGATCATTACAAAAGGCTGCCCCTACAATCAGTGATGTTTGGAAGAGTTTTCATCATGATTCTCTCTGCTTTATCCAAATCCAATCATCCCTCAAGTTCAACGCTTCCTCTGTTTTGCTGTCCTTTCCTCCCACTCTACAGTACTGACCACAGGACAAGCGATGGGGTGATGAAGAGTCTGGTCCTGGTGCTCAGCAGCCTCAGCAGTAATACCTGCCTCTGCCTGGCATAATATCAAAGAAAATCACAGGTAGATGCTGACATTCACAGTCTCAAATAGCACTCTAAGATCAAAAGCTCATTAAAACGGATGTTTTATGCAGGCTTGACATTATTTAATTGACCCTGAGCTAAAAAAAAAGAAAAACAGCCCTGCTGTCCAACAAGTCACAGTCTTCACTTTGTCATTGATCATGCTGTGTCCCCAGCAAAGTCTGTAAAGGAACGTATTACACGTATTACAGTTTAGCTACCTGAATCCTGCCCTGTGATTTATGAGAAGAGAATATCATCCAAGTTACCTCCAAGGCCACAGACATTTACAGAAAGAAGGAATGAAGTGGAGGAAAAAATAAAAAGAAATGTTAAAGAGGAAAAAAAAAAAAGCAATAAATGACATGCTTGCACTGCTTAAGGGAAGGCAGACTGAACCCCAACACCTGCTGGACGTAATGGACTCTGAAGTGTTGTTGCAAAATTAATCAAGTCATTTAAAATCATAGCTGTAGTCTCCATTCACTACTCCCGTGCATAAACGCGCTGATCCCGATACTAATCCATGTCGGGTGACTTGAGCAATATATCACCATAATTGCCATTTTAGGGCTGCAAATTGGAGCTAAAATAACCAGATGCAAAAGAGATGGCCATATCATACTCTCAAGATGGATCTTCAAAGTTCAAGGAGAGTTCAAGCATGGAAGAGGCAATAGAGAGGGGTCAAGTGTAAGGAGATTGTTCATGTTCAAGAGGAATTAACTTTACAAATATATTGTTTCTGAGGTGGTAATTGTACCATCTTACAGCTATTCATACCTCATTTAATCTTTGCATTCTTCTCAACCATTAGAGTGATTGCCCCTCATTGAAATAAATTTGATTTTGACAAAATATTCTGTTTTAAAACTGCAACTAATTTCACCAGGATTTTTTCTTTGAAACAATTCTCTTTGAGACCACACAGCCCAGAAGCAGCTATAAGAGCTAGAAAATTCAGGCTCAGAATCCATTCACAAGGCAAAAGTCATGAGACTGTAAACATACTTCATCATCAGGGAGACAGGTAGTCAGGCTAGCTTGCAATGATAAACAAATACAGAGTTTGGGATCTCACCAGAAAGAGGATTAGGAGTGCTGCTTTCACTCACAATATTGCAGAGCGTCTCTGGGCCTAGTCTGGAAGTCTCAGTCCATGGAGCTACCATGGATTTTAAAGTTACTGACACAGAAATGCCTTTAAGGTTTCAAAGTTATTATTTCCTATGTTGATTAACAAACAACAGGTCACAACAAAAAAAGAAGTCATTCTTATCTCTTATCTGAAGAAATGAAGGGAAATAGTTTGAATTACAAACTAGTTTTTATCAAACAAGAAGGATTAACAGTAACAAATTGTATCACCTTGTTTTGCTGAGACTTGAAACAAAGTCTTTGTTAGTAAAGGAAACACACCTGCTGTCAGAAAACAGCAGCCCCAATGTACCTCTGCAGCCTTGTAAAATGAAAACGAAAGGCATTTTAATAAGCAAGTGCACAAGGAAGTTTTAAGCTGCTCATCAGCATGTTTAAGTAATTTCCTTATCTGATAGGCTTCTCTTTTGAAGGAGTCAGATAAGCCCATTAATTATGTTCCTCTTCCCTGCCTCAAATTGCACCGTTGAAGTATCATTTCAGTTTATTGTTGAACTACCACCAGACCTTAGCATTACGTTGGCATCTAATAAGTCATCTGCACAGCTGAGAGAGAAAACACAGATACCATTGTTTCTGTCAGGCTGGGTTGGAGGAGTCTCTACTGAGAAGCTGTGATTTAAACTTGCTCCTGCTACAACTCCAGCAGACAAAGGGACAGCTTTTCAGCCCATGTAAATCAGCGTAGCACCATTGTACCTCAGAGAGCTATGCTAATTCATCCTGGTGAGGATCTGGTGACCTGAGCAGATCCAAACAATGGCATTACAAAAGGCTAATGTGCTATGGGTTACTTGATAATTTCTACAGCATAATTGGCCAACATGCCAACGTTTGAAACGATTGAAGTTTGTAACTAATTGCAACCATTACCGAGACAGCATTATTTATGATTAACTGCACGTAGTAGGCCTGATTCTGATTACCTTTACAACTCGCTTCAGTCAGTTTTTTGACAGGTAGTTTGTGATGTTTGTTGCGTGCCCAGCTCTGGCTTACAGAAGAGGTGAATCCTTACAGCTACATCGTACTGAGAGCACTAAGAAAGTCAGGTCTCTAGCATTTGAATACTAGGGTAAAGGAAAAAAAAAAAAGAAAAAAAAGGTCTGAGATTAACTTGTTCTGTGATTTCCCTGCCTGCTGAACTCTCCTAGCCTACTCAGCAGGTCACTGTACATCCCTGGAGCCTCGGGCAGCCTCATATTTATGTGGCTGTCAGGCAGAGTGGGAGCACTGCAGTCTCATTCGGCAGGTTCAGCACTGGCATTACCCACGTTTCAAATACTAACATGCTGCTTCGTATATAACTGGAACAGAGGTGCCAGATTTCCTCAAGAACCTCGCATCACATTTACAGTCCAAAATAGATGGCTTAAATTTCCAGTTTTCTTCCACAGGTTTGGCCACTGAGTCTTGATGAGAGCTTTTGGAAGCTGACTTCTGGAAATCTGCTCTCAGCTGTGGGTGCTGGCAGGAAGACGACTCACAGCAGCATTACTCGAGTAGCTTGGGAACACCCTACATAGAGAAAAATCAGTGTGAGTGCAACCATTACTCCCCCCAGCATAGACACACACGCACACATAAATACGCATAACTGTCTGAATATTAAGTCTGGCAAAAAGTCTCCCAGTTGGACACACTCATTACATTTGACACAGCCAAGTCAGAACCCAGGATCTCTTGCATGGAATGAACAGCTCTGTATCTTTATTTTCCTAAGAGCTCTTGTCTAAAAACAATCATCTGCAAATTGTAATTTTTCTCCACCTTTCATAAATATCAGCAATAGTGCAGCCCTCTCTCCCCCTCTCTTTTTCTTATTCAGGATATCAGGCAGATAAGAGTTATCAGTAAAGGTCATCCTCAATTTCTGTACAGAAATGATCTGTCTCCGGTACGTAATAAACATTTATCCATGCCTTTATTAGCTATATTGGATCTGACAGTTCTGTTAAACCATTTTCTTTCATTTTGCTAGGTCATGACGGTTAATGCTGCTAAAAAATCTCATCACTGCTTTTGATCACTGTATTGTCTTCTCTGTATTATCAGGATTTTGTAAAGGTAAGCACTGGCTGGAATGACCTATTAAAGTTACAGCCCGTTGAGTTCCTGGCTTTTTTCTCACCACAATAAAAAAGCGAAGGAGTGCAAAGCATAAATTCTACTTTCGGGGTTATATTTAGTTGTTCAGTTGACATTTAGTACAGCAGTCACTTTAAGCCCACTTTGCATTGGTTTCGCTCTATCTTTTTCACATGCTTGAGTTTCTGAAATGGTGTTGGGAGCCACACCATAGCAAATAAGCCCAATTAGTGGGACCAGGAGGTGGTGTCCCAGTTAACCCTTAGCATACCAGCAGTGTGTTAGGCATTTGCTCAGGATTTTTAAATAATTCCCATGATCTATGAAACAGGCTGCCTGCAGATTCAGAAACGTTTTCCATGGATTCGTTCACTCACTCTCACTCTTGGCAGCAGCATGCACTTGAGACCCCAGCAATATTCAGTAAGTACTGAAAGATCTTTACAAATTTAGGCACTTACATCAGACTAGTTGCAATTCTCATCTCCTTCTAGGCTGACGTTCCAACCACTAGGACGGGCTTACTTTCAGTTTGGTACTAGTCAGCTGGACCTAAGCCCAAGGTGCCTTTCTTAATTCTCTGCCCATTGTTCTCCACTGGTGCACACACCAAATTCATCACTATCATGCCTGAATACACTAAACATTTTTCAGACTTGCTGTTCTCCAGCATTTCTTAGAAAGAATAAAATGAAATGAAAAGTAGAAAGACCTTTTCTTGGGCCCCTCTTGCCATTCACCATGGCATGCAATGAGTTCCATGGTCACTATTTTCACTGTTATGGGATCCAGCCACTGGTTCCCTGGCCCAAGATACCCAACTGTTGCCTGTTTTGCATCATGCTGACATTGGTATAAAATCAGATTTAACATGGCCTTGTACCCTTCGTCAACGTGCAGCCATTGCAACTCAGAGGTCCAGTTGATAATGTGCCACAGTGCTGCTCATCTGAACGATGCTGATAATGTACCACCATGCTGTGTCACAGTGCTGCTCATCTGAAGCATACTCATGCTTTTCTTCATGTAGAGCGATACCACAGGGCCCATACCAATACCAGCAATACTAGAGGCACAGAGGCCATGCATAGGCCAGCCATGGATCAAATCCAATCCACCCTGGACCTAACCATAGACACCTGTGTCCTTCCTGCAACTTTTCCCCTCTCAGTACTCGTCCCAGCATTACCTTTACAGGAGCTCCACAGAACTTGGGCTACATGTCCTTAGCCAAGCAATGAAAACAAGCCAAAAGATCACTCCAAAGCAAAGTGAGGAGCCCATGTAACTCCCTTGGGAGTGGAGAAATGTATGCAGTCAGTTTTAATTAGAACATCACAGTAGCCATTTGCAGAAGTTGGCCCCTTAAAGCCTTCCCAAGATACAGGTGGTTACAGGTGGTCTTAGAGATACCTATATACTTAAGGTTAAAAAAAAAAAAAGCATTAACAACTCTGAGTACAAAGTGAAGAGATCCTATAATGACCCACATCCTTTTTCAGAGAGTTTTTCCAGTAGTATTTTGATGTCTGTTGTAATGGGTATTTGCTAAATGCAAAGTTGTTCTATTCCTATAGGTGATTTCCAACACTAGCCCAGAGAAAGCATTGACAAAGGATAAAGGCTCAGAATATTTGAGAGCATACCCTGTTCTCAACTGGCATATATTCACAGAACTAGGATCTGCAAAGGCAGTAATGGGAATGTAACTAACCCCCAAATTACGTGGCAAGCCTCATTTTCGGTGCAACTCTGACAACCTCCATAGGAAGTTTAATTTAAATTTAACCTGATCACCCACGCTGTAAAGAAGTGGGAACTGGCAAGCCAGTGCTGAGCAAAGGTCCTTTCAGCCCACTGTCCTGACAGCCGTGGCATCCAGAAACAACAGGCTGAAGAAGGCACAGGTATCTCTCGTGATGGCATGTGATGGGAACCTGTCCCCAGAAGGAAGCATTCTTTAACCCCATTGAGCTGTGAACAGCTTACAGGTAAAAAACTACTGCTGACTGCAGAACTGCAATATGGAGATACTGAAGACAGATGCAATGACTTTCCTGGAGCTACACTGAGTATCTACAGCTAAAAACCTACCTTCTGGCTGAAGCTCTGTTTTCAGTTACAGACTGTAAAGAGGGGCTTGAGATTAGTGGTATAGAAGGGCATGGTATCTCTTCCTCTAAGCAATCTGTTGCTTTTTGATTTCTACAAGTATCCCTTTATTCAGCAGCAACAGATATGTTCTTCCATTCCTCTCCCCAACTGTACCCAACTGTAGCTTCACTGACTTCCAGAGGAAGACAGGGAGGGAGAAATTCAGCAGATCACGAGAACAAGAAAAATGATTTCCTAGACTCGAGGACAACAGTCATAACAAAAAGACAAATCTCTCTGAGCTCCTCTCCATATGCTCTCCATCCTCCTGCGTCCTGCAAGCCTGAGCTCGCTGTGGTTTGCCCGATATATACCTGCAGCATGAGAAGAGGTCCCACTTTTGTGCTAAAAACAATAGGCAACTTTGTATGTACACAGGTTTGTGTCTCTGCTGCCAGGACTCTAGTTAGCCCCAGTGAAATGCAGGAATTGCCTACCCTGTTTTTGTGAGTACCGAAAATCCCACAACTTTCAACAAAGAAAGATCAAGGGTGTTAACCTCAATGCCCCAGCTAACTTAACCCAAACCTTGTTCCCGGTACCCTCACTTGCAGAAAGACGCCTCTTCCTTGTCTCTAAATGGCCACCCAGCATAAGTATATCCCCATAATAATTCATGAACAGGCTTCAAATGGTGCAGGCTTGAAAGCAGACGTTGGCTCAGACACGATTATCCTTTTCACCAGCCTAAGTTAGAAGTGCAGACAATAGACACACAGACCAATAGATGCACTCTGACCTTGATGTTTCAGACCACCAGGCTGTTAAACAAGAGCCAGGACCCCTGTGGTCATGGGAATCTCCAGCATGTGTTTAGAACTGTAACACTATATTTATTGGCGAACTTTGCTTAAGCAATTTTTAGCGTTTTTCAAGTGTGTGATATCTGCTTGCCAGATTTTGTGTTCTTTATACATCCATGCATACACACAAGCATAGGTGAGATAGGTGAGGAACAGAAAGAGATACCTCCTCATAACAGCTTTGAAGTGACCACTTAACAGTAGCTACTGCCTGCAATATTTCTTGTAATGCCCCTGCTCCTTTAGTTTGGTCAATAAATAATAAATTGCTGCTGAGCCTTCTCATACTATAAACAGATAGATCCAAGTCCTGTTGAAGACAACAGTTCGGGCCAGGGCTCTATTTCCTAGATATTCTGCTTAAAAACAGCAAAGTGGTTTCTGAGGGCTGGGAGTGACCGAATCATTTACTCCTGCACTGCAGAGGATCATCTTAAGCAGCCAGCTTTGCCAGGCTTAGCTCTCTCTTTCTGTAGCTTTTCTTCTATGCACCAAAACATGACTCGAAGTGGATATGGAACAAATCAGTTTTGAAGGGCCAGTCTTCCAGGAAGGCTTGGGACACCTCATGTCTGACTTCTACACGAACTAGCAGATTTGTGCAAAGAAGCGAGAACAGCCATTAAAATCACATAATTGTCCAATTTGCCAAGTTATTTGTCTTTAAAATGAGACACTTAACATGTCCTGCTACATACTGAAGAGTTTAGGAGTGGAGAATAAACACAATCCTAAAAAATAAAAATAAAATCCATATCCAGGTAATGCAGCTGGTAGTTAATGATTACAATATGTGACTCTTTAAATACACTGAGTCTATGACATTTAGCTGATTTGTCTTCCCTATTTTTTGCTAAGCAGGCTGACAAAAGAAGAAAAACGATTGATCTACTAACAAGTTTAACACAACCTTGAAATAAATTACATTCAAAAGCTAGAAGCCTGACTCAGTTTAATAGCTGAATCATTTATTCCTAGGCTAAAAAAAAAAAAAAAAAAAAATCTGCCCTCAAGTCATTATCAGCATGATCCTCTATTTGAAGTCTTGCAAAATGTTCAAGGAACGGCCCTTGTGATTTGGCCAAAAGGAAACAACCCACTCGGCAGCTCTGTGCAGGCCAAACAAAATGGAGACTCCCAGTATGAGAATATTAAATTATTATGGCTTTTGCAACAGGGGGCACCATTGTTAGTGGCCCCCTTCCTCTGACGGCCAAGTTACGTTCTTCCCTGCCGTGAGCATTCATTGTCATACCTAATATTTGCATGCTTTGATAATAATAAGATTGTCAAGATAATAGCAGGGAAGTTTCAGTAGAAACTCAATTTTCAAAAGCCAGCTGTGCATGGCCCCAGTTGTCTTTCGTAAGAAGACGCCTTCAAAAAGGAAAATTAAGATTTGCTCATAAGAAAAAAGAAATTATTTCCCTCTCCAAAAGAAGAAGAAGAAAGGGAAAAGGGGCTATTGGACAAGAGAAGGATGAAAACCACTTCCTGGAGAAATTATTTTTACATGAGTTTAAACTTCTTTTTTGTTCCCTACAGCATTTCAGCCAGTGCAAGCAAATAATATTGCAAATAGAAGAACAGGTCTTAAATCAGAGAATAATTACCTCGGTGAGCTTTATTGATTGCACTGATCAAGCTGAAAGCGTTTGGGGCTTTTCTTTCTCATCCACCTTTTTGCATGACATAACCATTCAACAGCTTAAATGAATAGGGACATAATGTGATTTTTAGAAAGAATGGCAGTATTGTTGAAATCCACAAAATCTGTATTTCTTGCGGTTTAGGAAAACTTCCTCCTTTGTCCACACAAAATAATAGCTTAAAACAGGAAAAAAGCACGCTCCCTCTCCCCTTTTGCCCTGTATCTCTATTTCAGACTGCGTCAATCTGAGTTATCAAGGCTGAAGGACTTCTAAATACTCATCAAAAAGCCCTGCAAGGATATGCATTGAGGCACAAGCCCTTAGCAGACGGCAAGCCACGCCTCTTTCCTGTATGAGGGGAGGGCTACACAGCAACCTACAGCAGCTGAAGCCCTGTGCTGTGGCTAGTTGTTAGGCAGTCTTCATGCATGTCTTCAGAGCTCTTTGCTCACTTGGGCCTAGTTTAATGCTCTGAATAGTTTTCTATTAGCGTTTTCTTTAGAGAAGATCAGAGTCAAAAACAGCCTTCCACTAGGACACCGAGTGATGAAAATTGATGTCAAATTAAGACAGCCATCGCCCTTTCTTGTTGACTACACCAGGTTGAATAGGTCTGTATTAGTAAAATTAATTTAGTAAAGCACACTCCATGCAGTCCAAAACACAGGTGATTAAATTCCGCTCAATTTCAAGTCATTTTGGAGAAGCAGGGAGTGTTCATTAGAGATTTGTGTTTTGACCAATTGTAGTGGGGAAGAAAGACCAAATTCAACTCCTGGGCCTGCCAGCAGAGATCCATTCACTGAACCCCCCTTGGATTTCCTTCCAACTGTATAATAGAAAGCAGACTTTACAGGATAAGCGTCCATAGTCTGCTCTGTTCATTGCAGCTATTTCAACCTTCAAGCAACTGACAGGATGACTTACCCGGGAGGTTTTGCAGATCAAAACCCATGGTCTTCAATGGCCTTACATTTTCTGGCCATCGTAGGCTGCCAGAGAATCAGAAGCATATAGAATGCACATGCAGAAACCTACTTGTTTTTCACAGGGAGCTGTGTCTTTTCACTGGCTTGAGCCTGTAGAGTTATTTACACAGCATGAAGGAAATAAGCATAAATTACCAACAGGTCAAACACTTTCACTGACTCACATTTGCAGTGCAATGCAGCCTGAGCAGGAATAATCACAGAAAATGCAACAGAGAACAAGGGCAGAAGCATACAGGGTTGCCTAGCCAGAGCTGGAGCCTCAGGCAAGAGCCACTGGAAAGATATTTCCTCGAAGGTGAAAGTTCCCTGCTCTGGCCAAGAAGCTGCCAAGGGAGTGGCAATCTGTAAAAGCAATCAATGACAATGAGCAGAGATGTTAGCTAACTTGATACTCCTAAGATAAATGAATACTGAAATAAGAATGGAAAGTCATACCTTTGCTTCTGCCAGTACTGCCTTCTTCAGAAAGGTTTGAAGAGCAGATCACAGTACTAATAACTCATCATTTCCTAATACTGACTGATCCAGACAATAACTCAGCACCATCTCCCCTGTTAATCAATGACAAAGAAAATATTTTTCAGACACTATTTGAAAGTAACTCTACTAGGGTTTAGACAGACATATAATTATGCAAACATTTGCTCTACCACACAGCTTCACTATTCCAAAACGTGCTAATCCCACACAGCTGCTTGGCTGAACACTTACCTGATTCTGCCTTTCTTAATTCTGTGGGTTTGCCAGCAAGCCAACTGTGGTGTGCAATAAAGCTGTTTCTTTGCTTCATCTTGTGCCCATTTACCAATACATAGCTAGAGAAATCAGAAGTATAGCCAAAGAATTAATATTTGAAGTAACAATTGCCTCACTACATAAGTAGCATCTTTCACTAAACCAAGCTGAGGTATAGCTGCAAAGTACTTGGATGAGGGAGGTTATGGAAAACAAAGATATCACATATATTTATAAAAGGTGCACAGACACACACAAACAGAAACACGTATACATGTTGCAAAAGAAAATAAGTATTCCAGATTAGAAAGCTCCCTTGCAATAGGCAATTAAGTTTCCAACGGCACACACCAATTACAGAAAGATCTTTGTGACCTGAAATTATTATCTGTATTATACTTTCTCCCATTGCTTGGTTTCTATGGAGTTTCATAAGCGCAAAAGACAGCAGAAAAGTAGGTCTCTAATTCACTGCATTAAAATCTGTATTTTAAACAGGGAAACTTGTTAAAATTGAGCTTATTACATAAACAGGACAACTTTGCAGATGAGGAAGCACTCAACGCATATTCATTATCATGGTACCAGCTCGTGGAAAAAAAAAGATCGGAAGCATCTTTGGCATCAGCTGGGATCCCTGGTGTCCTCTAACAGGAATAAGGAAAAGCTGCAGAAGCAACCAGTATTGGAAGCTACACTCTCAGCTGAAGTCAAGAGAGTGGAAACAGCTTGAACTCCCTGACAACTTTATTTCTCTCCCTCTCTTGCTGGGCCTGTGTTCCTACTTGGAATTCCTGATGTTAGAGTCAATCGTTCCTTTAGGAGCTAAAAAGTCGATGTCATCATGACTTTCAGAGGGAAAACTGTTATTTAGGCATGAAGATGAAATCAAAGCACTAGAAAGCAAGCAACAAACACCAATTTTTTGTCAAAAACATAACTGTCCCTTACAGAGCATATATGAATTAAGGGCTTTGCTGGGGTTTTTTCTCCCTTGGACAAGCAAGACAGCATGCATTTTGCTGGGAGCTTCTCATTCTGAGGGGATGGTGTTATGACTTCCCTGCAACACAAGTTTATCCTAAAGCTAGCTGATCTGTTCCTCTGAGAGGGGCAGTATGGGACAGAGAAGGAAGGGAGGGGGGGAATAGGGGGAAAAAAAAAAAAAAAAAGCTTTTCTTTACACTTGTGCTGTTCTGAATGTGGACCATCTGTGCCCCCAGCTGGAGTGCTGGAGATGGTCTGGCACTTGAACCACACCATATTTACAGATCTAAACACAAATGGCTACTGCCTGATTGTTTCATGATTCATTAGTCAGACAAGCTCTCCTCTCCCGCCAGCACAGCTGTTACAGAGTAAACCTTTGTCACTTAATAGGCCTGATTATTACTTTCCATCAAAGGTATTGATCTGTGTCATCTCTACTTAAGGGAAAAGGGGAAAAGCAAAAAGGGGACCAAAATGTGTCAGGAAAACAAGAAAGGGGGGGGGGGGGAATAAAAAACAATGACATTTCTATGGTTATTAGAGGCACCGGTCAATACGTTTAATCTCTCCTGTATGTACAGTATTCATGTATTCATTTACCACAGTGACTCGGTTACTCATGGAGATGAAACGTCTCACATGATGTGGCATTCCTTGCACTGCACCAGACTGCTGCAGTCACACAATATGGCCATGCATATAATTGGTCGGCAAAATACACAATGTGAATTAACAAATAGCATTTTAAAAAAACAGAAATCAATTAAGTCACACACACAGCAGAAGGTAAGAACACAGGTTCATCTGTAAGTGGCATGAGATTAGATAAAGAGATTGAGAGTGAGATTTTAGAGAACCATCCCAGGGTTAAGTCCTCATCCATCGAAGCCAATGGCACTATCCCAATTTGCACCAGTTTGGGAGCTGGCCCTTTTTGTTCAGTAAATGAGTGCAGGATAGGATGTGGTCTGTTACATAATTGTAATGCAGAGTAGATTTACCACAGCTTTAGAGCTTGTGTTGCTCCAGTAGACGCCTGACAAGCTGCTAGTGCACCAATTGCAGTGTTATTGCAAATTCACTCACTCCATTCATGGGATGAGATTTGCGACATCCAGATTGAGAGTTTCACTGCCTCTTGGGCTTCCACACTTATTAGCAGCATTCTTTCTTCTGGATGTATAGGTAGGGCCTGGTACCATCTCAGAAAGTCAAGAGCCATGGATGTGGCACTGGTGGCAGGCTCAGTTGTGGCACTAGGGAGCAAGCTCCCTTGTTCCACTTCCTTGCATTTAAGGCATTCTCTCCAAATTCTGAAGCTAAACCCCAAAGACCTCGTTCAGAATAAACAGCAGCAAAGATCAATGAGAACTGCAGGAGAGAAAAGGCACCACAGCAGTGAATGCTTGGAGTGGGCCCATAGCAGCACAATAGTGTCACTGCTCAGGCTCCTGGAATCAAAGAGAAATAAAAGCTCTAAGCGCATGTTCACAGCCAAAAAGGACATTTAGAACTAGTGAGAGCGCTTTCAGTATCACGTTCAGTTCTCTCACTTGATTTGGGAGCAGCTCTGGGAGCAAGCGCAAGAGGACTGCTAATCAGCTATCCCAGAAGATGTTCCTTCTGGGTGAAATCTGCTCACCTTGTTCTGAGTCAGTAGTGTTAGGACGAGGCAAGGAATCATCTTTTCAGCCCTTTTGGACCAGAAAAGCCCAGAATCCAACTAATTCCCCCATTGTACAGTATGCCCTTGTTTATATTGGCATGCACATTTGCACTGTAACTCCTGAATTCCAAGTAGAGAGCAAGGTCTAATGCCAAAGAAGCAATAACAGCATGGACATATATTCCATATGAGGAGAGAACGGATAAGAAGTGCATAGGCCACTGCTAAATACTCAATAAAGGAGATCTTTGAGATGTCCTCATGCAGCTCATTTGCTGTGTGGCCCTGCAAGGACTGCCTCCTTTTCCTTGCATTCCAAGAAACCCCATTATCTGCACCAATACGTTTAGAGGAGCAGTCTATAAACACAAGGAGCTTTTTGTCATACCAAGAGTTATGTTTTCAAAGCAAAGTGGTCAGTAAGATGTTATGCAGGGACTATCAGTCACTTAAGGCAAAAAGTACTGCTGAGAGAAGAAAGGAGAAAGAGCTGGAAACAAAATGAGCAATGTGGCAACCTGCTCAAAGCACTTCACGTTCATCTGAGCTTAGCCTGGCTCTGGGGACATACCTGCTGTGAGCAGCCCAAGTTCTCAGAGTGCAATGACAGACACTGGTCCAGAGTGTCAGTGGGCTGGGAAGCAACCCGTATTCTCATGAGACACATACACACGGGCATGTTAGCAGCTATCACACAGGATATTCTAATACTGCCCAGCTTCCACCTAAAGCTCTTAAACAGAGCACAATATAAATGCTCTCCTGACTAACTCTGTGTCTCTAAGGAAAGCTGGCCCCTCTATACTCGTATTTTCCCCCAGCCCACTGCGATCTCATTTCTAACCACTCACTCCCACATCCCAATGAATATGCATTTTCGCTGGATGGAAAGAAAAATCAGAAGACTGTGGCACATGACACCAAGAAAGAGCTGTGGCACACACAATCCATTGGAAAGTGTTGCTTGGCAATACTGTGTGTGCTCAGCTTCCCGCCAAGGGACCGGCGTTGTCCCTGTGCCAGGAAATCAGCCATTCATTTAACAGGCAAAGCAGCAAAAGCAGCGGCCACAGAAGACAGAGAAGCAGAAGGGAGCCGTCAAACCCAAGAGATACACTTGCTCTCTTCTCCTCATGCGCTACAACAAATAGCAGGGGGTGTGGCTGGGGAGCGAGGAATCAGAGAGATGCTCTAAATTTTAGCTTAACCCACACATCTTCCTCATGCACCAAGGAAGAAAACTGCTTAGTCAGTGCTACAAGAGACCAAAAATGACATAACACAATGATATCTTTGCATTGAGGTTATGAGCAAAAACCTCCCCATTTGTGAGTTGTTTTGGAACGGAAAAGGATGACATTTTGTCACTGAATCATTTAGAAATAGACTGAGTGTAACAGTCAGGAACAGGCTGTTCAGAATAATCATGCTGTAGGCAGGTCTTTGCCATTGTCAATGCTTCATTTTCTTCCCTTGGAGACAATGCTTGATTTTGGTAGTTGGTGACAGGACTACAGCAAGAAGCCAGCAAGGGAGAAAGAAGGGGAAAAAAAAAACCACACACACTCAAAAAAAAAGCCCCAAAACTCCAGTAGCTACAAATTAAACCTTAATTTTGTAAAAACTGTATTTTGGGGGGATTTGCTGAGAGTAAGGTTTTATTATTGGTTCCCAGAAATTGGCTATCCTTGGAACTATCAGAATTACTCCTCTTCCTAATCTTGTTGGTGCAAATCAGGAGTAATTGCATTCAAGCTGAGCATCACACCTGCTGTCAGGTTAGCCCAGTAAGACTTTGGATAGATAGCATTAACAGCTTTAGTAGTAACATCTCTTCAATTTCACAGCGCAATTCAGACAGAAAACTTTTTCCTCTAGTGCATAACAGAATTTTCCCCAACATCCAAATTTGTCTAACTTGCTTGAGTCAACAGGCACTATTGGTCTAGGTGGATTTCCCATCCATTTCCAGCATTGAATTATTCCTTTCTTCTGGTGTTTAAAAGAAAATCCTCTGATAGGTTTGACAGACAGTGATGAGAAAATCTACCCGCATGCAAAAAGTGTGGTTCTGAGTTTTTCGAAAGATGCTCAGTTGCATTATTTTCCCCTCTCATACCTCTGTTGCTGTGCTCAGAACAAAGCCAAATTAATTCACAGCTATATAAAGCAGAGGCTTAACTAATCAGATCCAATAGTGTCAACTGACAGAGCTTAGCTGAATCCAAAGGACCCACCAGGCAATATCTGGTCCAGAAAGGAAGACCTTCCCTTCAAGAAACTGCACAATGCTTGCACTATCACTGAACACCTGTGAGCCATCATCTGCAGTTTTGAAAGTGCTTAAGAGACATCCCAGCAGAACTCTCTGGTGAGCGACTTCACTGACAAGAGAGTTGTGACCCACTGCAGTTAAAGGCTGTCTCACACACAGGCAGAAAGGCAGCTGCCTAGGACAGCAAAAAGGTTTCACAACTGAGTTGCACAAGTGGCTGCAGCCTGAACAAAAGAGCCAACCACTCTCAGCTTGCCTCAGGCCACAGATGCCCTCAAGCTGCATCTGAATGGGACTGATTGCTGTAAAACTCCTTATGACCAGTGATGAGAAGGAAAGGCACAAGCAAAGAGTTCTCATTTCACCTTTCTACCTTGACTGAGGCAGAGGGAAGGCAAAACTGCAACAACATTCAACCTAGTCCATTTTCAGATTTTCCATATATATATATATGCTGCAGCTGGTATAAATTGCAGCAGACCCGTGTCAGGTTCCTTCTGCAAGCCTTGTGAAGTACTGTGCCTTGCAACTGAACTGTGTCGTCAGCCGAAGACATCTTCCCTGCAAGGGGAGGAGGGAAAGGAAAAAAGAAAAAAAAGGAAAGCCTCAGGTCAAACGATTGATTACAGTTTTGAATTACAGAGGGCTATTGATTTTTCATTAAACACCATGTACTGCTGTAAAGCGGAAAAAAAGTAATTCATTGATCAGAGCCGTGGGCCATGTTCACTTATTGGCTTCCTGCCACATCCCATTATTCCCAGTTCTAAATGTATATTGAAGTCAGTTCATTCTAATCATTGCCTCCTGTCACCAGAAATGTCTCTCAGTAACTATTAGTTTAATCACCCCTTTCTTACAATGGTAATGAGTGATAATATCCAGCATTATGGCAGATTCATGAATATTATTCATTGTATTACAGCATTGCGTTTCACAATCCTACAGTTAAGGGTCTGTCAGCACTTTCATTACAAAGCCCCCAGGCCTGGGACTTTATCAATCACTCCTAAAAATTTGCTCCTGGCAGAAATAAGGAGCTGAGGGTGTCTCAGTTTTGGAGAGAATATTGCTGGAACTGCGCTCTGCAAAATCTTTCTGGCCACAGTTTAGCCGCATTAAATGAATGCTGGAAAGAAGAGAAAAAATAAGGAGAAATAAGAGGAACTTCGCCAGCTCAAGCTGCTTTTTTCAATTGATTAAAATGCCATCGTTTCAAAAACAGGATGATCTTGCTGATACGTTGGACAGCGATTCAGGAGATAGGCATTCTCTTCCTAGAGCTGACACACGCAAACAGCATTATCACACTACTGTGCTGATAGTGACACTTTAAATCTCAGAACGTCTTCTTTGAAACCTTTTGACTTCTGCAGTATGTTTTCCTGTATACTGGCTGCTAGCTTCTTTGATATTCTGCATTTTGAGAAAGCTGCTTTCTGTAGAGCCAAATGTTGAAAGATTCAGATTTTACACAGCACCCGCTTAGGCAAAGCCTTGTTCTGAGGGGCCATGGCAGGTAAAGTTTTAGTAATAAGCTTGTGTTTGATTCCAGAATCCAGCCTGGATGTTTGGAGGGAAACTGGTCAAATTTCATGTTTACACCTACACCTACTGAGAAACCTTTCAGTTTCCAACGACAAGCCATAAGGATGTCACCGGAACAACGTGCCCTAAAACTGAGAGCAGACTGAACTATTAATTTCAAAACTCTGAGCTGATCAAGGTTTGCTGAGGTGACCAGTTGATTTACTCTACTCTCAAGCAAGGAGAGGGAATGCAAATAATGCAGGATCCAGAACCACGCTATGATGATACAAGATAAACAAAGCAAACAGGTACTGACTCCCAACTGCTTGCACCTTCAGAGAGCCTGGTCTGAAATATATAACATAACTAGAAGGGGAAAAAGGAGGAGGGAAAAAGTTGCAACTTGAAAGGACTCAAAGAGAAAAAGCAGCAACATGAACATCAAATGAACACATGCTCTTAGGTTACTTGGGGACTTTTCACAACTGCCAGCTTAGCTTTCCAAATGCCAAAAGTATCTCTGATATGTATGCAGTTTAAGTTGGCACTGGCTATTTAAAGTCGCTCTCCTGGAAAGCAAGAATGAACATGGCATATTCTGTAGTGAGCCCTAAACAGGTACAGAACAAAGCACATACACAGAGTAATAAATATGACATGGATTGATTTATTACAGCATACAAAAGCACTCAGGAAAGAACAGATAAATCACCGGAGAAAACATTGAAACAAAGCAGATGAGTACTGAACTTAAACTTAGCCTTCACGCTACCTGGCTAGAACTAACACGAGACAGACACTCTTTGGCATCCAGAGACTGATGGTGGCAATGGGACTTGAGGGTCTGCCGCCGATAGGGACTTTTATCTGACACTGTGTGGGTATGTCCTAAGCCACTGAATCCAGTCTCAAACAGTGCTGGAAGAATTCACAGATGACTCCTGGCACAAGAGCCCACTCTCACATATGAGCAGAACAAGTTTTGCTGTAATTGTTAAAACTTTGGCTGCTTGCTTTCATCATTTGGTCCAGCACAGGCGCAAGTGCTACCCATCCATCACCATTTCATCACCAGCATTCACCACTGGCGTAAACAAAAGTCACTCCAATTAGTATTCACTGTCACATCTACCCCAGGTAAGGGGTGCTCAAGGGCAAAGCCAAAAGGGGCAGGCAGGACAGAATGAAAAGAACGAGGGAGACACTTTGTCCACTCGCAAGGTGGGACCACACTCAAAGAAAACATTTCTGTGAAACACCTGAGACAGTCCTCCTTTTTGGCACGGGTCTTTGGGCCCTCCAAGCCTGCTGGAAAGCAAATTCAAGCTGCAGGCAGAAAAGAAGCATCTCATTTACTTACCCACGTTTTCTTGCAAGACATGTCTTTTGCAATGTGTTCCGATACATTGCCTCTCCCTGAAGCCAACCTCCTGCCGAAGCTCTACACAGTCTGCTGTGAAGAAGATGAAGCCTGCTAATTCCTGCTTTTGAGTCCAGAGCCTGTACCTGAGAGGTCAAGTGGGGCTGAAAGTGACCATCTGGACAGAAAAGGAACAGCAAATTCCTTTCAAGCCACAAACTTGCTTTTGTACATCAGTGCTCTGTGGTTGCAATGATAGAAAGAAGGGTCTTACATACAATGCAGTAGAGGTGGTGGTGGATTCAGGCCTCTGTAAATAAATTCTACAGAGGCAAAGGGCTAACGGGTGGGTTATAGTGTGTGGGAATAAGTTAGGGGAAGGCTGCAGGGCTGGCAGTAATCAGGCTAAAGCCATCAGGTGAAGCCCAAAGGGACACTCCGCACTTAGAGAATGCTGTCAGAATAAATAACACTTCTCCTTACCAGACACAGGCACAAAAAAGCAGCTTATCCACATCAGGTAGTTATATGGATCCTATTATCATGAAAGCACTTTGCAATCCTCACTGTGTTTATCCTCACAAAACCCACAGTTGTAAGAGAAGGCAAAGTCACTGGAGAACTACTCCAGTGTTTGCCTGGTTGCATTTTTAGTATGGCAGTGAAAATTTTACTGATGAAGCCAAAGAAACTAAGACCTAGATTGTCAAAGACACTTGAGCCTTTATATCCTACAGAAATTCACTTGCAAGTCAATGAGAAAATACCTCTCAGGATTTTGAAATGACTAACCCAAATTCACACAACGAGTCTGCCACAGAGCAGGATACTTATGTGCCATGTCCTCAAGAAAATATCTATTTCATTTCTACTAGAAGTAGTATACCCACTGAAGACAAGAGCACTTGCTTAAGCACAATTTTCTTCTTTCTCCTTCAGAAGCAGAGATGTTCTCCTGGCATCCTGCATTTGTGTGGCATTCACTTAACCTTACAAAAAGTTAAGAGAGATCAAAACTGTTACTTTGGCTGTCTGTACATTCCTTTCCTCCCAGAAAATGCTGTGCCTGCAACAGCCAGGTCATTTAAAATGAATTGGTTGATGCTACTAAATCTACACCCTAGGAACGAAACCCTTACTGGCGAGACCTGTTTTTTCTGTAACGTCTGTACCTTGTGCCAAATAAACAGTGTTCATTTCACATCATTTGCAAAGGACAGAAATCCTCTGCAGAGCCGCAACAAACAACCCTTCCTCCCATGCCAGTATGTACTACACATATCTTGGGGTAATAAAGCCTTCATTTCATGCTTCAGCACACCTGATCTAAGGCTTGGATTCAGCAGTGTATTCAATGAGAGCTCAGATTCAATGACAGTTCCCAACTAACTTCACTATGAATGCACCCATGTTTTAGTTGCATTTTTAACTTTCAGCGACATTTCCCATGGGAAAGAGAAAACAAAAATCATTCAGACTTTGTACCTTACACTTCTCCAGTAACTTTTGGGCATATTAGTCCAGTGTATCCAAATCCAAAAGGACACTGATACTCTAAGACAGACAAGCTCCTGCAAGCAGCTTGAGAACAAGTGGCTGGTTGCAGAGAAGGCACCTCTAACTTCAACAGCAATTTACACCAAATCTTCAGAGCTGACCTCTTCTCTTGCATGCTAGCCATTTCTTGCACAGCGTCTCATCAGTCCACGTGATCAGTCTATCAGAGTCCAAGAGGATGCAGAGAACCATGAAATATATGTGTGCTTGTCAAAAGCATAGCCTAAACAGTTACAGTGCTGTAAATATAAAATCAACAGCTGCTGTACTTTGCAGTTCAAGGTAAGAAAGAATAGCTGATGTAAATTGTACCAGCGTGCTATCGACATAAAATAACAGGGCACAACACATTATTACAGGCCCCAAGCACTTCACATCTGTCTTAACACCAGCGTAAGTTTGACACCCATCAGTTCCAAGGATAAAATACAGCTTGCAAAAGGAATCATTTTGGCCCTGCTTCAGAGACCTCATACGTACAATGGGGCAGGAAGACGGTACTCTCTGTTCAGGCAGCATTAGGGAATTTACACAGTGAAGCACGAGACAAACATGCTGATATGCTCTACAGGAAAATACCTGTCAAGTCAAGTCTCACTCCAGCTGGGTGTTTATGCTGGCATATAACCTTAAGCACTGATTTGAAGAGAACTGCTTGCAATCTTTAAGTTATGCACATACTTAGGCTGTATCTATATACTAAGGCATGCTAAAACAAGTTACCAGACACTTCCTCATCACACCATTTCAAATAGACTAAATGATATTGCTTGTCTGAGCCAGATTTGAGCTCAGTATTCACCACAGATTTCACCATACCTATTTACCATCTCTACTGATTTAAAAACATCAGCTCCCCAGTCCTGATGGGACAGCTGCTTACTTGGTGCTAAATACCAGAAGGTACAACTAGATCGATTATGTGCTATTTTAAGGCCAGCAAACATCCACACCCATCAAAGAGGGTCTAATAGTGAAGGCTCACATGAAAATCTGTCTCTCCAGGTCCAAGCCTTTCCTGATCTTGGTGTTCTTTGGAAAGGAAGATAAAAATAAGTCATTCCTGATGTATGTTCCAATTTTCTTTCAAGACCTCAGCCTGATATAAAGTTCTTTTTATGAAAGTAAGTTTTCAGCTACTTCTGAAAAATGCCAAAACTTTCCCCTGCACCACCCTTCTGTGACAAAATCCTTCTGCTTTGGTGTAATTTGAGATACCTGTGTAATTCCATCAAGATCATTGGCTGCACTTGGACACTGGGGAAAGGATGTTCCTGGGAAACGAGGGCAGGAGACACACATATGCTCAGCTCCTCTTCAGCACGTACCTGGGCAGTGCACTTGCCTGTATCTGGGAGGTCTTCTGGCTCTCTAGGTTCAGATGAACTGCATGTCCTCATCAGGTTAATGCTTCAGGGCTGTGCAATGATGTGAATCTCAGCTGATACCAAGAATTCAGGGTACGTGTTGGCAGAGCACATCATTACAGGCCAAGCCTCAAGCATGTGAGCCATCACATTAAAGCCTGGCACACATCTAAGCAGCTGGCTCGCAAGAGCTGGAAAACAAAATGGGACTATGGTCTTCTCCATATTCATTCTGCAATGACACCATCTATTTTGGATGCCACTAGGAGGATTATTGATTTCTACAAACAACCCCTGCTACCTTACTCAGAGTCAAGTCTTCAGAAGCAGACAAAGCACTAGGCAATGAATGGAGCAGCGGCAGAGCAGGGCCAGGCACAACAAGCAGTTGTGGCTGTTAGTGGGCACTGAATATTGCCAACCGTTATGAAACACAAGAGAATAACAAGCAAGGGTTTAGTCAGTTTAAATAATCCTGCAGGGAATACTACCAATAGAAACTAATACATATGCAAGCAACAGCAAGCTGCCTGGGAAGCAGCATTTTGCCTTCAGTATGAAATAAAATGCAACATTTAAATTGCCTTTGGCCCAGCATAAGTGTATTATTTAACATACATATACCCCTGAAAGACTGTTCCTGAATATCTACACAGGTTTTATCCTCTCTTCTTCAAACTTTTAGCACAGAAGGTCAACATCATGCTTGGGGTCTGAATTCAGAGCGGCTCTTGTTGCCTGTCTGGAGACAGTCCAGATTTTTCCCTAAGTAACTGGGAGCAGTTTGCCCACATGGAAACATTTCCCAGCCCCAAGGGTGTCAGCAGCCCCTTCTGATTTCTTAGCAATATGCAGAGTTTCTCTATTTAACCATCCTGCTTGGTACTGCTGTACATGCATTGTACTAGATCTGCTCACTCACCCCCTGTTGCTGCTGGGGTAAACTTGATTTGTCTCTCTTGCCACAGCCCTCTCCTCCTCTTGCAGGAGGGCGGTATTGCCCTTCTTTGTGTGACCATGCTGCATATGCTTGTAAAACAATAATGTCCCAGAGAAAGGGAGAGGGTGCACATGAGACAATAGCATTGCTATGCCAAGAACAAAACATCCCCAAACGGGGGCGGTCGGCAGTACAAGTGGCTATCAGAAAGTCAGTGCAAAATTCAAGAGGCTGAGCACTTCCAATTATGATTCAAATCTGCCATTTAGTTCATCATGTTTATTTAGGCATTAAAAGCAATTTTCCAAGCACATGTCTGTCACATTTAGACACAATGGGCTAGGCTGTAATTAGGAAGTATATGACCTCACTGGCTTTAATTGGGAGAAGCCTGCATCCAATCCGTTTACCAGATGATAGAAGGCAACTGGCATTAGAAGGGAAGTTTGGCGTCAGCTGGTAGAACGCACACAATACCTGCTATAATGGCCCCCAATTCATCATCACCCCCTCTACCATCAGGACTTTGTCAATGGTTTCTTCATCAATTTGTTTGTGTACCAGCACAAGAGATCGAGACAGATACTGCATCACAGAGAATGACATTTATCAGAGGCTGGGAGAGAAAAACAAATAAATACCAGAAATGGTAAATTTTGCTTTGGCAAGGGAGTGGTGCAGGCATTGGGCCAAAGTCAGGCCCAGCCTAAGAGGCGATAACTCTGCTAACTTTGCATATGCTTCTGTTAGGCCAGAATATCTCCCATACTACCCACTGGGGCATGCTGTAGCTTAAGTATACAAGAAAGAATACGTTTAGGACTGAAGCACCCCAGCAGAAGGCTATTACAAGGAGAAGTCCATTTGTTGCAGGATAATACAACAAAAAGCCCTCCAAATTCGGCTATATATATCTTATAGCACAAGAACTACAATTCTGGCCCAGTTAAGAGTCTGACAGACTCTCTCTCTACCTCCATTGTATTTCCAGTGATTTCCATAATGCTGCACAGATGCTCCTGATTACTGGACAGGCCACGTAACCATGACCCACCCCACACACTGATCCTCAGAGATAAATAAAGCTGTTGTCAGTAGTTTCAGATGCAAACCATCACTTTCCAAAGGGATCTGTGCTCAGGCTCAACGCAGTCCTGACAAATGATTTTTTCAAAACAGGGAGGGGAGAGAGGAAAAGCTATTGCGTATAAAAACCCTTGTACCACTCTGAGAAGTTCATCAATTAAATGCCACTGTGAATGAGACTGCGTCTCCAGTGTGAGCAAGTCCTACACGAGGCATTCAGACTGCTGCAGCAGCCAGGCATGCTTCCTCCAGCCTCCTTCCCCCGCCGAGGAGAGCTGACTATTTAAAAGATTGAAGAAAAACATATTCTGGAAGAAAATCTACTTCCTGAAAGCAATCCTTCCCTATCCTACTCTTCCCTTTGGATTTTCTTCTTCCTCATTATCGTGTGGATTTTTTTGGCATTGCTATCAATTATACAATTAAAAAAATAATAATAAAAAATCAACAGAACATGTAGATCTGCTAGATCAAGACGACAAGTGCAAGAGGCAGGAGCAAAGAACATGTAAAAGAAGTCATGGAGAGAACAGAGGCTCACATGCACTTCACCAGCAAGAATCTCCATCCGCTAAAATCATATCCTCTGAGATAAATGTTCTGAGTTGACTTGTCAGCTCCTTTTGCTGGTAAGACAACACAAGGATTTTCACACCTCTAAGAACAGGCAGCAGTTCAGTCAATGCATTTATTTCTCTTGGATATACTGCTTCAACTTGAGTCAAAAACCAGCTCTACTCCCTGCACTACATATACAGCCCTCCTCTTCAGCTGACAGCACCAAATCACCAGGAGAGAAGCAGGAAAGTTGAAAACTTAGAAGTTCTACACTTTAGGAATATCCAATATTAAAAAAGCAAAACAAACAGACAAAACAAAACATAGATAATTAGAAAGACAGATTTTACCTTGATTTGAGATAAAATCCTAAAATCTCAGAACTTTGTGCAGAATGAAATACTCATTTGATTCCATTTTTACCAAATTGGGCTGTGCTGCCACCTCACCATCACCCCAGAGGATGGGAACCAACATCCCCTCCCCCTGCAAAGCACAAGAAGACCTTCAGATGATGAGAAAACCTGCGACTCCAGTACCTGAGGGGAAAGGTGAGCTCAGCAAGGGGAGTAGACTCCAAAGTGGGACATGGTGTCAGCTTCTGCCCAGCTCTACTGTTCTGCAGGAAAGCCTGGTCCTGGGGGACTTGGCAGCCACAAAACTTGGCTCTCCTTGCTGCAGATCCTGAACACTGAGGATGTAACCAAAGGCCATTCAAAACCAGAGTGGCTGGAAACAGGGTACATCTGTGTAAAAGCCTTCTCTCTGTATTTTTTCTTTGGTCTCAGATACTCTGTCCTGGCCAGACATTCTTTTTGAGTAAATTGTCATAGTTTCACTGACCAGACATGCACTGAATTTATTTCACAGGAGAAAATTTCTGCAATGGCAGCCAGATGTTTTTAGGCCAGGTGAAGCATTATGTGTTTAATGCACTTATCCTGGTACTTCAGCCTGTTGCTTTGCACGCTTAGAGCAACCCTTTAGCACAACAGCAAGACTCAGCATTTAACAGAGGTTTTATGACATCAGGCAGAATATTTACAAAGATACTTTTGTGTCTCGTGGGCATAAAAAATGCTGACACGTGAACAGTTAGCACTGCTTCCTTTAAAACATGATTTACGTGATATGTACCTGCTGCTGCACTCGGAGCTGCTCGTGCTGAAGTGCAGCACAGTGACAGAAGAGGTTCACAGGAATATGGGATAGAAATGCTTTGTCATTACTTGGAGTACAGCGTGCAAATTGGTTAGCTGATAGAAAGAAATCTCTAGCTTCTAATGGCAACATTCTGTACAAGGAACCACCACACTCCCAACAGACTTTCACCTGTTTCATCTCTGTCAAACCCTTCAGCTGCTTGGTCCTTTGGAGCTGACAGCTTTTACCAGGGCAAGAAAGTGAATGTGACCAAAAGAAGACAAATCTCCAGGCACAAGGAAATGCACCAGGTAGGAAGAAATACAGGACAAAGCCACCTGGCTCTGCCACATCACTAGTCTGATTTCTGTTCTCAGCACTATTCATTGGCTCTAATACCAAACACCTGGCCTCCCTACGAGGCAGCCAAAGCCTGTCCTGGTTGCAGCAAGGCTGCAAGTCTTGGTTGCTTCTTCCCTTTGGACTTCCCTCTTTCATATGTACCTTAAAACAACCTACTTCTCCACACAATTTCCATTTCATTTCTGTCTGATCTTGGCCTGCTTCAGTGAAAACTCCAGCATCCCAGCTCCCTGCATCCATCCCATGCTCCTATCCCGGTCACCCCTGGGGTCCCCCCGAAGGACCTGACGAAGAGGGAGAGCCCAACGGGTTGCTGCAGTGTGCCCAATTTGTATTCAGGGCACGGCTGGGGGACAGAGCCCAGCCTCTAGCTATAGCTTCAGGGAGGTAGAGCTGGGCCAATGGTGGAGAGCGAAGCTGCCTGCTCATCACTTCCAGCAGATGTAAAATACAATTCCCAGTGTGAGCTCCCACTAAAGAGGGGCTGGGGGTGGAATTAACAGCTGGCTAGCATTTCGTGTGCTAGATTGACAGCTAAATAAGTAACTAAAAAAATAATAATACATGCAGAGCAAAGGTACAGGAGGAGGCTTATCACATTGTATGCATAAGAGGAAGGGAGAAGGTGATGGGCCTTGAGGCCTCCAGACCAATTAAGCCCCCTTGGTGTTCTCGGATACGCAGGGCTGGCCACGGCTGTGACTCATGTGCGAGCCTGCAGACATGGCAAGCTCCTCTCTCGAAGCTGCCGCTGTTGCTGCTGCTGCCGCTCTGACTTGGAGGCACGGCCCGCAAAAGCTGTCAGCACGGGAGCCAGTTATCTGACAGCAGAGGCTGATGTTGGCGGAGGGGGTGGGGACGGCGGCGGATGGGCTGTGTGGTGCACAAACGCATTCCCACAGGCTGGGGGGGCCAGCAGCGCTGGGAGGGGGCGTCAGTTGTGGGAGACACGGTGCCTGGCACTGCACATGGCTAGAAGTGGAAGAGTACATCATTTCTTTAAACTCATCTTGCATTCAGCCAGCTGCATATAAATTTCCCTCTATCTCATCAAGCTCTCACTGTTTGGCCTCCTCTGACTGATATTGGCTCATCATACTTAATCTAGGGTGAAATTTCCTCGTCTGAGCTAAATTACTCGCAGCCATCAAGGGAAACGATATTTATTTTTCGTGGGGCTAATGACCTGTCCCCCAGACCCACCCACTGATGGTTATTTACTAGGGCCCAGATGCTTGGGCTCAAAATGAGTGCTAATGTCAGCGGGGGCCATTTCTCATTCAGGTCTCTGATTGAATTGGAGCGATCCCATTGACATTGACTCTGTGACTTTTAAGGCCATTACCCTCAGCAAGAGATGAACCTCTCATCATTGCTCCAACACTGACAGCTGATTAGCGACAAATTACAAGCAGGAAGAACCTAAGACTTTGTTGGGCGAGGGTGGGGGGAGAAAAGGAGGAGGGATTGGAAGAAGGCAAGGGGAAAAGCACAGAGTCAGGGAAGGTGGAATAAGTAACGAAGGAGTACGAAGGAGTGGGAGGGGAGAGCACCGCTGAGACACTGATGCAGCCTGTTGGCACTGGTACTGCTCCACAGGCCTTCGCCGAATGCAGAACAGGGCTTGGAGCCAAAAGTTGGAGGGAGCCAGTGAAGACGCACAGTCATTGCAAGGGCTTTGAATGGGAGGAAGAACCTCCCCTTGGAGTCAGCAAGTGAGGAACAGACAGCAGGGCCAAACCACAGCTGGGTGCAGAAATGGTCACCTGGCAGAGGTCAGGCAGAGAGCTCAGCGGCTGTACTCAGATTCTCTAGGGAACTGCAGGTCTCCTGAAGACAGAAAAATCTCCAGGAAAGCAAAAAGCTGTTGCTGCAGACTGAGAGCTCCAGGGGTCACATACGGCTCTGCCGCCAGCTCTCACTGTGCTCCCTCTGCCCATTTCCCTGTTTCGAGGCTGGGAGGTTGGGAGTGACACTGACTCAGATGGCACCTCCCTACAGTTTATCAGCCGCTGACGGCTGGTGCACACAGCCTCACCAAGCCAAGCGGAAGCTGCCTGACCACCCTGCTACACGTTTCAGTCACGACATTTGCATTTTCAGTGTTCCCAGTTAGTGAGCAATAAACAACACGTAAGTATCACTGAACACACTGCCATCATGACATATTTTCTCAAGTACAGCAGGACAAAGGTTTCTTCTTTGACTGCACTTACAGCACCTAAGGACAAAGTTTTGAATAATTCTGGGCTGTACTCACAGTTTTGTTTCTAACCACAGAAATGCAGCCACTTCTGCTGTGAACCACGGCAGCCAGCCAGTAACGCGCACCAGATTTCTGTATCAGCTCCTGCAACAGAAAGAAGAGTGGGTGTTATTTTAAGGCTGCCAGAGAAAAAAAATCCATGCCTTAAAAACGCTACCCACTGTGGATATGGTTCGTCATATCTGGATGATTTGTGAGGCAGACTATGCTCCCCTAAGTAAAAGGGAATATTTTTAGTGATATGATTAATATAAATGGAGCCATCCTGAAAGGCATTACAAGGAGGCTTGTTGCTCTGCAGTCCTGCATAAGCAGGCTCGGAGACACTTTACAGCTCACAAAACACCAGGCCCATTTAAAAGAACGAGTGGCATGAAATACAAACGGAGAAAATGCTTGCGAGGCTGAACTGCCAGGGTCACAACTGCGCTCTCTGAATTAAAAACTGGCTTTGGACACTTAAGCAAACAAATGCAGTATGCCTAAGTACAGCCATGGCATGCCATGTGAGCAGCTGTGCTGTGATTTCTGCTACTCGAGATCTGAAAATCCAAACGGAGTTTCAACATCAGCCACGGATGTCTGAGTCTCAACCCCCACATATAAAAACAAGTTGCTCTGGAGGAACCTGAACCTGTGGCCAAACCTCAGCTTGCTGCTCCCTTACAGCTACATCCGACATCTCTCCTGTCCTTCCACCCCTCCTCCCTGCACCATTTCTTTTACCAAGCTCAGGTAAGATATTATATCCTAAGGCACTCTAAAAATCTCTTGGGGACTTGGCAACAAGCAATAGACTAGCTGTACAACTCTGTGCTTTATGGTCTGCTTAGAAAAACTGACCTCTGCTATGCTGATGCAAATCTAAAGCTAATCCATTTATGTAGGTTTAGCTATCCTGCTGCAGAGCTGAAGGGTCTACAATCAGATTTGGCACTCACTGACAAATGGATGTATGCCTTGACTCAGTGTCTGACAAGAAACCCCAGACACTGCTCTTTCCATGTTAGAAGCCCTCTCTCACCTTCTGTCATGTGTGCTTAACACTTGGTGGCTTCCACGGAATACCCTAGAAGTGAATGCAGGCTTTTTCCCACGAGCATCAGCCATTACAAGCATATCAGCACCAACAATGCACTAAGGTATGGATGTGCAGCCAGCCAGCCTAGGGCTGAAGGTTCCTGTACTATGGCCCAGGTTTTAAAAGATTCTGGAAGCAAAATTGCCACCTAAGAGCCAACTGCTAAGTCCTCGCTGAGGTTTTATCTTACAGTGTGAAACCCTACATCAGGGGATGTCCCTTCCTCTTACCCAGTTTCCATCTACCTACAGTGGCTCACCAGTGTGCAGACAACCAACGTACCCCTTCAGCATCAGCCAAACTTGTTTTGAGGTATAGCATTGCCAAAAACACTATTTTCCCAAAACTGCATTCTTCCCATCTCCCACTGCCGGATGACGTGTACATGGAGCAATCTTCACAGAAATCAAAACTTTCTATGAAAAAAAGACTGAATTTGATGAGGATTTTGTTTGTTTCCTTGCTTGCTTCTTTTTTTTTTTTCTTTTTAAGTGAAGGCAAAATAAGTTAATTGACCTTCAACAACGTAATAACATTCAACTGTTCTGGTGTAGAGGAATGCTTACACTCTCCAATTTAATTCAACCTTTTCTCAAGAATAGGAGAGAAACAGAGGATCTATTCCCCTCAGAATTAAATTACCCAACAAATGCGGTCTTGTAGGGGTTTTGTCCTCTTTCAGAATGGAAAGGAAATCTAAGTAAATGAAAAAGACCTCATTATCACTTGACCAAACAAAACACTATCCATTCACTTAACTGTGGCATCACAAGACTTCGTAATCAAGCTACACCTCAGAGGACAGAAATAACGTAAAAGATCTTGCATTGTACCTTAAAAGAAAAATAAAGAAACAAAAAGGAAAAGAGATTTCTTATAATACAGTCCACAAAAAGAAAATAAGGTTTGCTAGTCTCTGGATGTTTGAGCTGACAGGCAAAAGCAGCTCTAATTTCCGGCTGCTGAGCAGCAGCAGGAAAGAAAAGCTGATGGAGTGCCTGACTGCCTGCGCGAGCTGCACAGTTGCTGGGGTGGGCCTGCAAGACTACGCATCCAAACAGGCTAATGTTCCCTTTACCAGCCTGATTGGTCAATTTGGATGACATATTTTGGGCATCTCTGCTTACTCAGTGACTGCAACTTGTACACCGTCCACAGATCCCCATCTGCAACTACAGATGGTCCACTTTTTTTTTCCGCTTCCTTTCTTCATTGTGTGTAACAGCTCTTCGAGGTTGTGGAAAAGAGACAGAGATGTTGTTTCATTACACCCCGCTACAGAAGCCAGGTAGACATTAAATTCAGATGAAGTAAGGAAACCCCAATTTCAAATCTGCAATACTGTTTATTCTGCACTGGAAAAAAAAAATGTCTGCAGTTGCAGCTCACACACAAAGCAGAATCTGTCAGCAGCATCTAAGGACTGACATATTTGTTGTGTGACAAAACAAACAAAAAATACCTCTGAATTTTTAATTACATAACCTTCACTTCCATTTTAATGTTTAATGTACTTTATTCCACATTTTGTAAAACACTCTCTTTCTCCCTGCCTTATGAGGAATATTAAGATCTGTGCAAATCTGGGGTTACTCTACAGATCCTGGATGATCTGACGAAATGCCACGGTGATATCGAGCTCCTTAAAAAAAAAAAAAAAAAAGCTGCAAAGTATCTACCTGTCTTCTCACATTTCCCCATTCCTAACTCTTCATTTTCTTCTTCGTTATCAATACTGAAATACCGAAGATACAAAAACCCTGATTCACCACTCATTCAGTTCTATTTTGCTTAAGCTCTAGTGAAATTCTATCAAAAACACGGGAAATAATCAAAAAGAGGAGATTAAAAAAGCCTTTTCTCTACATACAGCTGCTCACACACACAGGGTTTTTTCAGACCTCAGGAGTTAATTTACCTGTGCGGCAGTGTTTAATGCTGAGCAGCTAGTGCTGTCAGCCAAACTGTGCTCATGACTGCGGGCTTCTGCCTAGAAATTCGTTATTATTTTTCGTTGTTATTACTGTGTTTTTTAAAGAAAGCAAGTAAGGACTCAGTGGCTGTCCACAGCTCCAGTTCTGCGCAAGCTAGATGTGTGTCCACATTTAAACCACGACAGAGCAAAGTCCCCCTCCACTCTGAGCAGAGCTCCTGCATTAGCCTTATATGCCCCCTCCCACGTAAAGCCAAGCATGCAAGCAGCTGCACAGAGGAACAGTCTCTGAACTTACCAACGTTTTCCAGTGGTGCCTAGGACTGAAGTACTCAAATGCTTTGGTGCCAAGCGAGTCACACCAGGCATGGCAGAGGGGACTTTTGGCCTTACAGAAGGATTTCACTCATATCTCAGCTCAGAAGCATCAAGCCCTGGGGGAAGTTGCACATCAACAAAGAGATAACTTCCACAGTCCCACAGTCCTGACACCATCTCAGCCATGGGGATCCAAAACAGCTTTTGTCGAGGTAGGGAGGCTAACCAATCACTTTCCAGCTTAATGGGTAACACTATGCCACATGCTTTGCTCTCCCAGCAACCTGACTTAGATGCAGCATTCACCAAGCTCAGCCAGCCCTGCCCTCCTGCAAGTTTGTTCCGTTTTCACTCTAGGGAAAGCTGAACTTGCAAAGGACCTTTGTGTGGACATCTTATTGCAGGATGACACCGTCATTACTGAGGTATGTTTTCCAACTATCTTACATTACATCCCCTTACACTACAAATAAATCTTTTCCTTCACCATTTCTCAGCATACACTCTCAGAATAACCCTGCACTTGTGGAGGGCCACCTTGAGTACCCTCGGTGAGATTTAATTTACATTGATTCAACCCCGAAAAACATCTCATGATATTTTGCCAGCTGGGCCCAAAACTATTATTCCATTTTCAAAATGCAGACCATTTTGTTTTTAATCACACATTTCTATTTTGAGTTGGGTGCACTGTAATCCATGGAGTTCTGTAATTTTCCACTTCATTTATTCTGGATTTAATGAGCTGGTAATAATGTATATTTCCAGCAGACTGCCTGAAATGTGGAGCAGAAAGTCACAAAACTAAAGAACCTAGGGAAGGAAAATTCCTGCCTGAACTTCTGTGGAAATAAAATTAACCAACACAAAGACATGCAAGACTCAAGAGAGATCCACCGTGTACCAGAGAGTGAAAGCTGTGGATAAATGCTCATTTGATTTCTTTTAAGTACTAATTGAAGTCATCATATTGCATCTCAATACAGCATTGGTTACAATCATGATTTTCAACAGCAGAGGAGAAAACCTTTCTTCTGTAAAGCCTTTGGCCAAACTCCCATTGAAATCAACCTGTGAAGACTCAGATGCGTGTCCAAAGTCAGGCTCCTAGCTTTTACTTAAGTAGCAAGGCAAAAGGGCTGATTGTCAAGGGCTCTGTGCAACCAGCAGCTTTCAACGGGATCTGAAAATTAGGCCACTTAATTAGATTTTAAAGTACATGGCATTACTTCATATCTTCATGCATACCCTGAGGTACGTATCATTTCTTTCATAACTCAGAGACACAAACTGCTTTTCCTCTACTCCAGGACGGTAGCAAAGTTTGATCACAAGCAGCAATAACACGAGTTTCCTGAGTTAAATGTGTGTTTGTGTCTAGTATGTGCTCTTCTGCTTCCTCCAGGAGCGTACGATTGACACTATCGTGTAATTACACCATTGAAATCTTTTGCTTTTCACCTTATTCAATTTCAAAACTTGATTGGAGAAGTTGCATCCTCTTGTATAGCTTTGCTTTAAATTCATTCACTCTCTGTTCTTTGTCAGTCCCTCCAAGTGCCAGAAAAGAGAGAGCATTTCCAGCAGCTATGTTAGGCAGCCGTGCCTACTGCTAGCAAGCACAAACCGAGTGTGTTCGGTTTTTCGGTGTTGTGTGCTTCGGCACGGCTACTGCAGGGAGGATCTAGCCTGTTGGGTTCTGTGTCACCCAGGTTTCAGAAGGAAACTTGGCAGGAAACCTTGTCTGTGTCTTTAACAGTGAAACTGCTTTTAAAGATGATGCATAAAATATTAGCTTAAACGCTACGTTCACAGTCCTGCTCTGCAAACTGTAAACACAAGCTGATTAGCCAAAGATATTTCCCCCTGTAATTAGATTCATTCCTCAGTTATTATTTAAAAAAAAAAAAAAAAAACACTCACCCAAACAAACTACCATACACACTTAAGGAAATAGTCATGTGGTGTATTTCCAATGCTCCACACAGAGCTCTGTGAATAATGCGGCTGTGCTAATTGGTACCCATTAGGACATGGAATCAGAATCCCACTGCCCCAAACAGGCTGCCTTTTCCTGATAATTACAATGCTGGGATGCAACCCCCCAACAATTCCGGGACTAATCACAGAGAATACTGTATGTAGTGTAACGTTGTATTATTCAAAAAGGTAATGAAATTCCAGGAAACATCAGATGCAGGAGGTACGCGAAGATAATTTTGTTTTTATAACCAATTTCAGGCAGATAAATACTAGAATCCTTTCCAATTTTCCCCCCATGAAACTAAAGTGTCACTGAGATTTACAGCCCCCTCAAGTTCTCTTTTCAGAGGAACATTCATTTACATAAACAGATAATCCCAGATAAAAATTTCCATTAGACAAAGGTGAAATGGATCAATTTTCTCTGCCAAGACAAATCTTAAATCTTGAACAGATAGGGTCATTATTACACCAGGCCCATTTCAGAAATAATGTATTAAAAAAAAATCATCCGATAGCAGCCATTTCCAGCTTTCCAATTATCTTTAAGAAAAGCTTATTCTGTGGACAATAAAGCACATTACTGCACAATATGATACAGTCCATAAAGATCACAATGTTTTATGAAAGGTTAAAGAAAGCTCAGCACATTTAGGAGAATGTCATAACCCACAAAGTCTTTCAAGACTTCGCTGAATCCATGCGCAGGCTGTGCAAATATTGTGCTACGGTTTGCCGTGCTCCTCTCCTGGTAGCAAAGCAGTGCACTAGGAAGCATATGCCACCCTGGAAATTGGGTGTCCCCATGCAGTAAAATGGAAGGCGCTAACACAGCTCTTCTTGCTCTGGGGACGAAGCAAATTCAACCATCCCAACTTTAAGCGCTAGGGAGGAAGACAGAGTCACTTGTGAATACTTAGCAAACCGCAGGCTCCCTCTGCCCTTGTCTGCAAGATCAGATGGTCCTTCTCAAACCATAGGGATGTTTGACCACACAAAGGCACACCTCACCCATCATGTTGTCCTTCCACCTCCACCCTCAAGTCGGTTTTGGCATTAACATGGCAGAAGCAAAGCACAGCCTCTCCCCCATCACTGCCCACCGGCCAGGTCCCTTGCTCCCACACCAGCCCTCGGCCCAAAGCCAAAGCAGAGCGAGCAGTGCTCCTGGCCCAAAGCTGCAGGGAGCTGGGAGGCAGGGCAGGAGCAGCTCCTGCTGCAGAGACACCACGCAAGTGCCACACAACTTTGTCAGGCCCCAGGGATGGAGTTTATGAGGGGTGACAGAAGCAAGGAGGAAGTGCCAGAAATCACTGCCTAACAGACATAGCCATCAAAGCAAAAACAAGCAGCAACATACCTGATTCGTGTTTTCATCTGAAAGAAATCAGATTTATTTGGCATTTAACTAACTGCTCCTTACAAACATCACGTGCGGAATGGAGAGAGCGGTGACATGGCACTGAGCGAAGCTTGGCTAGTGGCGAGAAAAGAAATAGCAGCGTGAGAGAGAACCTGCAGAAAGCTTTGTGCCAGTCAGCGCCGAATCCGGCCCCACAAAGTGCCACGCGTGCTCACAAAATGGGGTGAGGAGGCTGCACAGACCCCTGTGAGAGCTTCGGAGATCACAGTGCTTTAGGTCTGTGGATGTTCTGTCACTAATGGTCAAATACAAGAGAAAGGAATCGCCTGAAAAGAAAAGCAAACTGACAGGCATATCCGGACATGCTTTTCCAACTGGTTTTCCACTGTACCACAGTGCAAAGCAAAGTTATTTCCATTTCCTTAAAGGCAGCACAAGACCTTTGAGCGAACTGAACCCTACACAGCCCTGAAAGCAAGACCTCTGTCCCTCTAAGTGCAAGAAAGAGGTGGATTTGCACAAGGGTTTCTCTAACTAGTGTTCAAAGCTCCTCTTGTTTTGCTTCTTTTTGAGGCTTTTTTGAGACTTTGACCTAAAGGTCAGTTTCCTCACAGGAGCGTGATCAACTCAAGCAATCACTATAATAAAGATTGGTCATGGTGATCCCTCTGGGCTCCATTCCCCAGAGCCCTTACACAGTGGCTGAATATGTGAACCCCCCAGAGAGAAAGCTGCCCCATTTTTAAGGGGAAAGATGGAGCAGTATGAGTATCTCAACAGCCAGCTTGTTCTGTAAGAAGATTGATCATCATAGAGCAAACATTCGTACCTGTGAAAATAGGATCTCTACTCAGCCTGTTCTATTCTTCGCCAAAAATCGAGACATATCAAATTTCACAGGAAGTTTCATACCTGGAATACCTAGTTGCAGGACAGTAACGAAAAATTTCCTCCCACATTGCTAAAAGTGCCAGTACCTTTTGCTGATGCCAAAAGAAAAACCTGATGTTATAAAACTATACAATCATACTATTCAATACAGCTATATAGCCACTTCATTGGTTTGTTGACAGCACTGGTGTTGAATAAAACTATGCATGCTGCAAAATACTGAGTGCTCTGAAATCAAATCTGGTCAGAGTTTTCAAGTTTGTGCTCCTCTGTCCCATAGAAAAGAGACAGAGAGCCTGTTGCTTTCTTCTGTAACTTTAAATAAATAAATTGCAAACTATTAAAAGAATCATTTAGGCAAAATTTCTGAATGAGTAAAAGAATGCCTTCTGTTTTTAAAAAGGTGATGTTCTGTAAACTAACTAAATGCCCTGGTAGTAAATTTAAATAATTACTTTAAAATAATTGCAGAAAATACATCTGTTCTATCTCATCACGAACAGCAAATAGCTCAGAAACAAACACTTATTTTCAACTTTTTAACCATCTTAGCCCATGCGTAAAGAATTATTACAGTCTGAGGAGGATGCAAGAAAGTAAAAGCCAACCCAGAACCTCACCTTCACCAACTTTCTCCTGGCTGTAATGAGTCTGTGATTTAGTGATGTGTAAGCCTTTATAATAGGCATGCCATTTTTGAGAGGGACAAAATGTTTAACTTGGTAGCAGGTTTGAACTGGGGAGAGCAGCTCTCAGAAAGGACATGTGATTTACTGACCATTGCATGGAACCCATTGCAGAGGAGGGACTTGGGTTGCACAAATAGGGATCACCAGACCATCTTTCAGCTCTTCATATGCTTCCAAATAAAACAAGGTAACTTGTTACCTTGGTTACCCAGAAAACAAATCAGAACAAAGGCATTTTCTGTGATCCAATACAACCATGGAAAATCAAGCTGACGTACAGTCTGCCTCATTGCGCAACATTTCACCTGAACTTGGATTGACTGAAGATGCAGGAATCACACAGAAAGAAAAATAATTTTGATTTTGAAGTTGTCAAGTTATGTGATTAATGCTGTCTGGCACAAAAATCAGCATAGGTTGAATAAGCAGACACTTGTGTCTCTCTAGAAGACAGTAAATGCCTGTCTTCATAACTTTAGAAAATTGTTTTATTTACAAGGTGAGAAAATCTTCCAAGTAGAGCCATACTTCCTTTAACTGTTATCTGAAACTTTTTTAGTGTGTGGAAATAGTTACTATTACAATAGCTGGAGTATCAGTCATAACATCTAATGATGTGGAGATTGTTGCCTTATAAAATTCACAGCTGGGTAGCTACATGGCTCAAGGCTAAAACCTATTTTAAAATCCAGTGTTTTAGGAGGGAGAGTGTTTATTAAAACATTTTGCCCATTAAAAATATATGACACATCATCGGTCATTCCATGTGATGCAGTGCCAACCCTTTTTTAGGCAGTCCACTTGGGATGGCTGCTGAAAACCTGGCAAGCCTGTCTGAAAAGTCCACATCCTAGTAATTTACTAGTCCGTCAAAAAAAAACAAAAACAATAAATGCCAGAAAAGCATTCCAGCAGCCTGAAAGAAACTCACCAATGCTCCTCACATAGTGTGCCCAGAAACTTGCACTCACACACAGCCACAGTTGGTCTCTTCCCACTGACAGCCAGAGACTGACATTCAAAAAGGGAATAAAGTTTGAGCTGCTCATGTCAGAAGTTACATTGAAATAATGAGGCTGTAGCTCTTGCAGGGGGGCAGGCAGCGAATGCGATGGAAAGAGAAACACTAATAAATACTCTCTCAGTGATTTCACAGGTATTTGGCATCTGCTTCCAAGGGCTGATGCATGTCTTAACTGGAAGTACACAAAGATGAATACTGTGAGGCCAAACAAAGACAAAAACCACTGCCTCCACTACTATTTAGCCCTCTGCATCGTGTAAGGACACCCTTCAGAGGCAAGATCCCAGTTTTCATGGGTGAGATCTGTCTCTCAGACAAGTACTCCTACTGGAGCACCGAAGCCAGCAGGACTACCAGGAGAGCGATCCATCACTAATTCCCATGACAGAGTTCACCACCCAGTCCCACCCTAGAAACAGTTAGAGTGTCTGTCACCATTATTGGAGAAAGTTATCCCAGAAACTCTGACATAAAAGTCAAGAAGACCTGGATACAGGGAGATGGATGTGCAGTAGAAGTCATCTATTCTCCCAGGGTATTTGCTGCTCATCCTCCAACTCCCTGTCATGCTGGCTGGGAACAGCAGATCTCCACGTGCTGAGAAACATCACAGCCATTCACAGCTGCTGGCATGCAACACTTTAGCTCAGGCCCTCCCTGTTGGAGCAGCACGTCCAATGAACCAGGAAGGAACTAGTAGGACTTGCTCCTTGAACCACTGACACAGCCTCTGGATATGAGAGTGTAGCTCAGGAGTGTGAGAATGAATGCAGATTAGACTGCATAAATCCAAGGTGGAAAGCATGTCCTCAGACCACAGGAGGCCATGGTGTTCTGCCTGGTCATTGTCACATCCCATGCAGGCACTTTTCTAACAGCGGTAGAGCTACCTGCTCTTCCTACTCAGCATACCACAGACAGGGCCGAGCACAGAACAGACAGAACAAACTCCAGAGCTGTTACAGTGGCTTTCCTGTAGCAGCGGTATCCTCAGGGAAGTTCAAGGGGAAAGTGCACGAGTATGTCCTAAGGACCCAACAAAGAACAGCTCTTCCAATGGGCTTCTGGTTTTAAAAGACACTAGTTGAGCCTATGCTTTGGACTAACGCTTCAGCAAAAAGAAGGCAATGTTTTATACTTTAAACAAAAATGCCACCATCAATAACATCCAGGAAAATAGCCCTGACCTCGTTGCACATCCCACTGTATGAAAAGGCATGGATACTGTTATTCATATTCATACTGTACAAGCATTCCCAAAATGTCAGCCTTTCCTAATGACACTGAAGTGATCGAAAATTAAAGTGCAGTTCTGGGCAGGAAAGTGACTCTATTTAAAAAAGAGAGAGACAGAGAGACCGTGGCCAATGCCCATAGCTGTTCCTAGCTGTCTTCCAAGTTCTATCTATTAACTAAGCTTATGTACAAAAGCCATTTTTTTAACTACTGTCAGCGCTGCAGAGTCAATACAGCAGCAATAGAGCAAGCTGTTCAGCCTCATGCCTCATCAACATTTCTCACACTCCGTAGCAAAGCAGGAACATTAGCAAATTCAGCTGCCCTTCAAACTTCCAGCTCCAGTCAGGAGAAAGCATCTGTGGCTGCTCAGCTTCTTGGAAGGCTGATTGTAGCAGGGGTGAAAAGGATGCTAGCTTGCCAGAAATGTCCATAATACCCAAGCCCAGTTGTTCTCCATGACTCATGGCTGTAGGACAAGCGAGCGAGCTGCGGAGCTCTGCTCACTTTCTACCACTCCATAATATTCATGCTTCACTCCAACTACCAGTGAAAATCCCTCCCTAGCAGCACAGATCAGTGGGTTAGCCGTAAGCTTTCATAACTCACCCAGATCACTCAGCATGTCTATGAGAATCAAAAGATGTTAGAAAGGGAAGAGGCAGACTTCAAATGTTTGCAGGATCACTTCCCAGTGACACAGCAGAAGCTAACAAAATAGTGGCTTTAGTGATATGTCTGCTGTGGAGCAAAAAGCTTTCAATCTATCAGTCATTCCGAAACAAGCAGGAAAGACCGTCAGAAGGCATCCATCAGTTTTGCAGACTGTAGGAAAACATGAAACAGAATAAGGATGAGCTTTGGGTGAGAACAGCAGAATTCAAACTCCTTGCGGCTCAAGTGTGTACAGGATGAACAGGAAGTAAAATCTGTCACATTATACCCAAGTATAGCACTGGAAAAAAGAGCAGAAGTGTAACAGTTCTAAACATTGGTCACATGGAAGTGCTCTGCAGCCAGGACTAGGCTGTACAATAGACAAGAGAGGGGACAGCAGGGAACCAATCCCTTTCCCTGCAGAGAACTTTTAGTTCAATTGCTGAAAAGATGCATTCTAGAGCTCCCACCACCACGTGGAGATGGGACTGAGCATCTACTTGCCTAACAAGCAGACAAACAAAATACATTCAAAAATAAAATATTAACAACAATTTCAATATTTTGCTACTTCACACCATAGCTCATTCTTCACCAACCTCCTCAAGTTTCCTAATACATTGCTTCCTCTATACGTATTTGCACTTAAAGGTCTTGAGGACATCAATAAGTCAGACAGAACATCAGCATAAGAAGGGGAACGTTAATTGTGTATCTTTTGGAATATCACTTTCATGGGATTCCAATTTTAGTAATCCAGGTAACTGAAGAAAAACTAAAAGCGTGTAACACCAGCTAACCAGCAACAGGAAAACACCATCCTGGCAGACAGGCAACAATACACACAACGCAGGCAGCAAAATGGGACAATTATTTCCTCCCCATTTCCCCAGTTATTCTGTGCCAAAACATTTTTGGAGGCAGGGCAAACCTTTTCCTTTAATTTCTCAAATTCGCAAACTATACCACTGCTACTTAGCAGAGATCTTGGCATTTAGCAGCACAGCTGGGAAAAAATCACGATTTGCATACTCTCATCTTAGCAGATGAAAAAAAAACAAGACAGAAGTAATGCACTACAAAATCAACTTAACTTTTATGGCTCTGGAGTGACACACTTCCTTCTGTAGGCCTGCATTTTGTTTGACCTTGAATTTCTAATAAAGTTTAACCTACACTGCCCTCAACTCTAGGCCACAAAGCTGCTGTAAAAACAAACAAACCAGAGGGCAGCAAAACTTGCAAAAACCAATGTCTTATCATTCACAATGGCTCAAGAGCAAACATTGCAACTATGTTTCCTTCAACTAATTACAGAAATTGTTTGACATGGATATCAGTCCACATGTGGAGACAGATAGTATGTTTGAGATTCAAAACTTCTCCCCAGTATGAGCTTGAGAAACTGCGTTTTGGAATTCAGGCACAGGCTATTTTATGAGAACCTGTCATAAAGCATAAATCAGAGAAATCAGTACAAACTCAGTACTCTGGAGATTTTCAGATCCAGTTAGACGCTAGATTTGAGCCAGAATGCCCTAGGCAGGGCTGCAAAGAACACAGGCGAGCACCTTGTGCTCTAGAACCCTAGCAGGATAAAAATCCAACCAAATACAACACGGTGGTGCTCTTCGTTATTAATGATTGGTACCACTCAGCAACCATGTACTTCTTGGATTCACAAATCTCTTCAGTAAAAAGCACATCTGGAGTCATTACATAGATACAGGAGCCACAGAGCAAAACGGTGTGGGCATGTATTAGCATGCTGACACAGTAAACCTAGCAAGAAACAACTGGCCAAAACATGCCACTGCTCTCTTTTTGGTGACTGATGCCAATACTTCGTTACTATCTCCCAAAACGGACACATACTGATATATTGCACGCAACAGAAACAGAACTTAACAAAGAAGCCCTTGCAGACAGACCAAAGACATTTCTCTTCCAAGGTGTGAACTAAAAATTGCAGAGTCTAAAGGAAGAGGAGTGAGAGGATCCCAAGCATGAAGCATCCAGGCCTCCTCCGAGATCAAAGCAGCACTTCACAGATCAAACTAAGAGCATGTGAGAAGTTTGGAGCAGATTTTGATAAAGGTTAAATAGCTTTACGCATGCAAATCCTTATCAGAATCAAATGAGAACACGCCTCCTGTCACATTTATGACATTCAAATGCCTCCAGAAGTCAGTGTGCAACAGTAAGGATTTACAACAAGTGTTGGAACAAGCACCTAACCCCCACAGACACCAAGAAAGCATTTTGAGTGCCTGCACAGTCCAAAAGATGTTTAAACATCATTGAAAAAACAAGTCTGCCTCTTCCCTCGTGCTCTTTTGAGGAGCCACTGTAGAAAGCACAACCTGTAAAACACAGTTGCAGAACTACTCTATAGAAAGGCTACTTTGCCCTGTAACAGCGTCTTAGGTGCCCCTTTAGAAAAAATTATATCAAGGTTTTGACCATGTGAGGGGTGACTGAGCCTTTCACGGGAATGGCTTGGTTTCTGATTTACCTAAGTCAGAAATCTACCCAGTTGTCCAAGATGAAATCACTGTATTGACCAAAGTTCTCAAATTCTGGAATTTCACCTTCATTGTACGTAACTCGACTAAATTTACGACAACTAGAAACAAAACCTTTGTAGTCAAAATAGTTCATCTGTAAATGCCTTCTGTCATGGCATGAATTCCAGCTGTGACAAAATTTTATAGGGAGTTGGAGTTAGTAAGACCTTTAAACCTAAAAAACCTAAAAACCTATGCCCCTCAAATTCAGGAGTCCACAGAAAGAAGTTCTCTGTTCCCCACCAATTTCACCGGGACCAGGTTATGGTGCTAGGAAACAACCAGCCCACATCATTAAGAAGCTTTTCACAGCTTCTTCCTTTCCCTAAAAATCCCCTTGTTTTTCAAAAAAAAAAAAAAAAAATCTCAAAAAAATCCTTTGTTGTCCCCTCACCACTCTCACCTTCAGAACCTACACAGAAAAAAGCCATTTGTCAATTAATTCCAGTTCTTTAGGTTTGGGACTCTATTACGCCACAATTGTTCATATTGTGCCTGCTTAACACGGATGGAAAAGATGCTGCTAAATTGGAGAAAAAAATAGTAGGCTGGGCAGAAGAGGTGCCTTCTTCCATTGTGTGCACAGTGCATTTTTGCTGACTGTAAGCTCTCACACGGCAGGAAAAAGCCCAAATGCCATCCTTGCTCTTGCTATTGGCAGCTGTTCTCTTATCACCAAAGAGAATTTATCGCACCACTGACAGATGCTGAGATTCAGAAGCTGGAACTGAAAGCCAAAGGGATTGAATCAGGAAACAGAAATGCCAAAAAAAAAAAAAAAAAAAAAAAAAAAAGGAAAAAAAAAAAAAAAAAAAAAACAAAAAAAAAAAAAAAAAAAAAAAAAAAAGGAAGAGATCTACCAAAACAAGTCACTTCACTGCACACATTGCACATGCATCTCTCCACGGGGAGAGGAAAAGAGAGCCCAAACCCCCCACGACAGATGTCAGGCGTTCTGTTCGGGCACTGCTGGAAGCTGCTCCAGTTCTACACGGAGGAGTGCAGTACAGGAAACCTCAGAGAACCTCACCACAAAAACTCTAGCAGACAGAGTGCAAGGGAGAAAGATACATCTCCAGGCAAGAAGGCCTTGAAACCAAGCTTTCTTAGTATGAAAGTTGCTATAATTATCATATGTAAGGTACGTGCATTCCTAATGCTCTCTCTTGAAGGCAGTGTGTGCATTAGGGGTATATCAGTATTTCTATTTTTTCTCCCACTCTTTAAAAGATTCTTTGACTTCCACAAAGCTGTAAACCTTACTTTCTTATATGCAGCTACACCACATATCAAGATGAAACAGTTAATTTCACAGATGCTTTGGCTACTTCCAAGAAGAGATATGAGAGGATATATCGTTTTAGATAACAAGGGGCTTTAAATAACTTTATCTCCCGATGAAGCAGCCAGTAAATGCATTCTATACATGGCCATTTGCAAGTTTTCTTTGCACGTACATACAGAACAGAAAGTGCTTTATGCACATGGATAAATATACGATCGCTATGGTCATAAACCAGTGCCAGTATTTTATTCACAGGCTTTGCACTGAAATGTACTCTCATACACAGACTCCTGAACTAGACATACCTCCTCCCACCTTCAGGGAAAACATGAATGTGTTTATACACAGGCAAATAAGAATGTGGCTACGCACTTACACAGCAGTGACAAAGTCTCTAGGCTGCAAGCATTATGCAAAGGAAGACATGCGATACCTTCCAGCAGCATTCCCAAATGCCTTTTCCCAGCTAAGGTCAGACTAATGACAGATTTCATTCGCAGACACTGAACTGACTGCTCTGTAGAGCTCAGAGCAAGCTGGGCTCTCTCACGGTAGCAGATTCCAACAGTGGGAAAAGCAGTCCCAGGGCACCTCCCACTTCTTTGCTCCTAACAAATTTACGAAGAGCCAGGTCCCCACGAACCAAACTCGGGAGGTGTTTTGCTGGGCATTTAAGAATGGGATCCAACAGCAAGTCACACTTTATTCTATTCTTTTCTATTCTATTCCTGATCTTACACTGACAGGGGTCTGAAGGAACCAGTGTGGCCAAGATGAGAACCCTAGTCACGGTACCAGCTCTTTGTTAATTACGAAGTCAATGAAGAGACATCTAATTGAGCTGGTGAGTACAGCAACTCCTTCCCGCCAGGGTGGAATAAAGATGTCCCGACTGATAGCACAGTGCCAGGGTGACACCTGCAGGAGGAGCCACGAATGACCTCACGGAGTGGTTTTTAGCATGGCAGATGCACGTCCCTGAGTTTTCTGGAGTTACTAGCACCAAGTAACTGCCTCAGATGCTTTCATCACTTAGTTGCTCTAACGAGCCTTCTCTCTCACAGTTGCCACAGTCAGGAAAGCTGCTTTGTCAAATCTTGCACCTAGGAATGGGCATGCTAGAAAGAGGGCAAGTAAGGAAATAGAAAGATGAAACAGTGCCTCAAAAATCAACACAAATATTTCAGTCATTTTCATCTCTTCAGTTTCAAGGTTGAACTTCTTTTAATGTTCCAAGGTCTTGCAGCTGGGTCGTGGCAACCCCCACTATCAATGCAAGCTGGGGGACAGAAGGACAGAGCACAGCTCTGCCAAAAACGACTTGGGGGTACTGGTGGATGGCAGCTGGACATGAGCCAGCAATGTGCCCTCACAGCCCAGAAAGTCAACTGAATCCTGGGCTGCATCAAAAGCAGCGCAGCCAGCAGGGGAAGGGAGGTGATCCTGCCCCTCTGCTCTGTGCAGGTGAGACCTCACCTCTAGTACTGCATCCAGATGAGGAGTCCTCAGCACAGGAGAGACACGGACTGGTTGGAGCGTGTCCAGAGGAGGGCCACAAAAATGATCCGAGGATGGAACACCTCTCCTATGAGGACAGGCTGGCTGAGAGAGCTGGGGCTGTTCAGCCTGGAGAAGAGAAGGCTCTGAGGTGATCCGATAGTGGCCATTTAGTATTTGAAGAGGGTCTATCATAAAGAGGGGGACAGACTCTTTAGCAGGGTTGGTGCCGATACAACAAGGGGAAATTGTTTCAAATGGAAAGATGGAAGATTTAGACTGGATATAAGGAAAAAGTTGTTTATAAGGGTGGTGAAGCACTGGAACAGGTTGCCCAGAAGGGTGATGGGTGCCCATCCCTGGAGACACTCAAGGTCAGGCCAGACGGGGCTCTGAGCACCCTGATCTAGCTGTAGGTGTCCCTGCACATTGCAGAGGAGTTGGACCAGATGGCCTTTGTAGGTTCCTTCCAACTCGAACAATTCTATGATTCCAATTTTGTCACAAGAACTTGGATAGGTTTTCTTTCAAGTCATTTGCCCCCACTTTTCTCTGAAAAAAAGCAGTGCAGAATGGAGCAAAACATAGATGCTGCTGGTACTAGAGTTAACACTAGTTACTTAATTCAAATAAACTTGCTGGTTTTGCCTGTATTTTCCTTAAACTAGAAGCTAAACTCAGGCTATTTCACCTACCTAAATAGGACACTATCTGGTTATATTGGTGACCACAAAAGAATTAAACTCAGCAGGGAGCTGTTTGGGTTAACAAGAAACAGCTTAGGTCATTTGTGACTTCCTCAGTCTTCTCTTTAAAAGCCTTCCCTATCTGTCTGCACGGGTGATCTGGGTTTCAACAGACAAGTATGGAACCTCTCACGCACATTTATTGTTACTCCCAATTAAGCTTATCTGCCAGCATAACTAGGGATACAGCACAGGAATTAGGGCAAACTAGGTATTTACCCAAGAAGGTCAATTTAGGTCAAAGCTATCTTGCCCAGATGGCTAATTTCAATCTCTTATGCATACAACACAATTGTTCAATAGGCTCAAAATAAATAGTCTAAGTAATTAATTTAAAGCTGCCCTAATTGTTTCTCAATTTTTCCTATTAATTTAACCTATAACACTCCTTCTATCAAAGCTTCAAAGCTTTAACTTAACAGCCAATTAAAGCTACTTAAAAAAAAAAAAAAAGTGCTGTCAGCTCTGATTCCTTCTGACTGAACTCTTTGAAGCACTTGGGATCTAATTTAAATTGCACAAGGCTTAGAAACAAAGTCTTTTTTTTCCAGGTATAATGTTCTGAGTGAGCTAATGATTCAACGGACAATTAAAACTAATTACGCTTTTAACCTGGCAGCAACTTTCTAAGCAGCATTTGGCTTGACAAAAGCGAGTCACCACTGGAGTGAACAATGAGTCCCCTCATTTATCAGCAGGAGCCGGGAGGACGCCACTTTCTTTCCCTGCTCAGTTCCACAACAGCAGCAGGAAGCTTCTCGGGACGGCCAGGGCTCTCTCACCTGAAGCATTGTGGCAGCTACATTCTTATTCCTCTAAATGCACGTGTGTAAGTACATATTATCTCCCTTATTCTCCAGGCATTGCAAAGAGAAGGAGAAGGGGGATACTTGTTAGTAAAAAAGATTACCAACATCTAGAGATCATTCTCATTAGCAGGGTGCCACCAGTCATGTTTAGAGATTTCAGTTTCCAGGTGCAATATGTTGACCAAAACCAGGACGCTCTCCTATTTTTAGCACAGCTGATATAAGTCAGATGGAAACTGAACTGCTCTTCCACCATGTAACAGAAAGACCTAGCACTGGGTGAATTACATCCCTTTCAAGCAAGCTGCAAAGTAACTTCACGGTTTCCTAAGATTTTGTTTCCAGGAAACTCTTCTATTTGGATTCTCGGTCCCTCTGTGATCCCACTATGCGTGAGACTCAGGGAGCCACCTCCTGTGTATCAGCCACCCCAGCTCCTAGCGCTGTGCCTCTGCAAGCTGTTCCACTACACCGTACTTTCCTGGGCATCTGGTGTGACTCTGATGGATATCCTGTGCTCCACCCTAAACTTAGCTACCTGTCCCATCTCGGTTGTTCTCCGCCAGTCAGAACTATGCCCAGGGATCTTCTTTCAGAATGTATTTTCACCGTGTATTTTTATATGATACCATATTATTAATTTAACTAATAGGAATCCAGGGAGAAACCCCAAAAGGAGAGGCCCTATGGAAGACTGCCTACTTAAAGACATGCTTCACAGACGTCCTGGAAAGGTGAAAGCTGGGAGGGGAGCTCTGGCTACATCTGCTGTTACCGCGATGGACACGCTGCCTCCGGGTACTGCTGCAAAGCCCACAACGGAGAAAAACACCCCCAGCACCTACAGCAGCCAAAGGGGAGGGGGAAGCACTTGTGTGAGGAAATCACAATGAGTGGTTATCAGAAATACACAAGAGCTCCTGCTGACCAAAGCAGAGCTAATTACTGTAACCAAGTGGCATAAGGCGGAGGTTTAGGGCTACCTATCGCAGCTGGCCGTACTACTGTTTGCAGGACGGGGACACCCGGCCCTTGCCATCAGGCCCAGCTCTCAGGCACCCGTCACCCCACACCTGGTACTTCACCTCACGGATCTCCCCGCCGTGGGAAACACTCCCTTCTCGCCACACCACCGCGGTGAGGTGCTTCCACGCCGTGCTCCAGGGAGCCGAGAGACCCCTGGAGGACAGAACGCAGGGGAGCCGGCACGGACGACGCTCAGGGACGCTCATTTCCAATCTCAACAACAGGGCCAGAACAGGGAGGGGGCCCAGTTCGTGCCTCGCTATCATGGCACGAGCGGACCGCGGGTGCCTCCCGCAGGAAGCCAGCACCGCTCCCACCAGCCGGGAGCACTCAGCACTTTTCAATTCCGCGCTGCCTGCTTCTGGCCCGCAGTTTATACAGCTTTGCCACGCTCAGGCCGAGCAATGGCTGATTTTAAGAGAGATGTATTTCCCCCTCTGAAGCCTGACTGACTGACTGACCGACCCACCCGCTAACGGTCAGCACGAGCCAGCAGGGCGCGCAGCCCGCCTGGGCGGGGCGCTCTGACGTCATATCCTCGCGCCGCCCGTGCCTCGCGGAGCGGCGTCACGCCCGGCGCGCGAGCCGCCCCGGCGTGGGGCTGTGGTGCCCCGCGGGCTGCCGGGGGGCGGAGGGCCGATGCGGCGGCGGGGCGGGCAGGATGCACCAGAAGCTGCTGCGCAGCGCGCACTACATCGAGCTGGGCAGCTACCAGTACTGGCCCGTGCTGGTGCCGCGCGGCATCCGGCTGTACACCTACGAGCAGATCCCCGTCTTCCTGAAGGACAACCCCTACATCACCGACGGCTACCGCGCCTACCTGCCCTCCCGCCTCTGCCTCAAGAGGTAGGGCCGCCGCCGCGGGCCGGGCCCGGGCCTCGCCCCGGCCTCACCGCCCTGTTGTGTCTCCACAGCCTCTTCATCCTCTCCAACGAGACCGTCAACATCTGGAGCCACCTGCTCGGCTTCGTCCTCTTCTTCGCGCTCGGCATCTACGACCTGACGGCCGTGCTGCCCGCCGCCCGTGCCTCCCGCGAGGACTTTGTCATCTGCGCCGTCTGCCTCTTCTGCTTCCAGGTGCGGCCCGGGCGCTGTGCATCTCGGGACGGGTGCCATGATCCCTGCGCGTCCCTGCCAACGTGGGGTGTGTGCTGTGGCCCTGTGGCAGCTCGGGGGCTGAGCTGGCTTCCAGCTGTTTGGGAAGCACAGCTGGCCCATGGGAGAGTGCCAAAACCCAGCCCACGAGGCCGAGGCCATGCCTCAGTCTCTGCCAGGCACTGGTGTCGCTGTCCAGTGGTGTGCCCATGGTTTGTGCCAGAAATGTCACGAGTGTGGAGACCATCCTGGATCGATGCCCATCTGGCATGGCAGCTGGGCACTCATTCTGACTTTTTACCTAAGATGAGCATGAGCTTGTGTGTCTCACATTAAGCCTGCCCTCAGCAGCAGTGACAGCACTTCCCTGTGCCATCGCTTGACTGCTGAAGCTCTTCTGGACTGTGCTATTCCTAAAAAAGTGCACGTGGCCAGCAGCATGGTCTTGATGACTGTGAAGAATTCACAGGAAATGTTCCTATTCCCTGAAAAGTATAGGAAGCATTTGTACAGCCAGGAGTTGGGAGAACTCCTTTGCTGGCTGGTGAAGCACAGCTGTTGTGCTCTTCCCTGTTCCTGTTGAGGCTTACAACCAAACGCTTTTCAGGGAAAAAAAAAAATCAATGCCAGCCTAACAGCCAAGTCAGTGTCATGCGTGTGGGACATCTGTTTCTCTGTTCCCTTGGCAATGTCACAGAGGTGCTGGGTGCTTGGGGTGGATTTGGGCTTTGGTTTCTGCTTGTCCCAGCTGGGCCATACTGAATTCATCATGCTGTACTCAGGCAGGCAGGGCCCTGCTCCCACGTGTACTGGCACCGCTCCTGGCCTCATGCTCAAGGCCTCAATACCCTCATTTCCTCAGCTGCAGCCTGCAGTTATCAAATCTTGCAGAGTTTTCCATTTCTCCTCTGGAAGAAGTTCTGTTAGTTTCCATTGATCACAAGCAGAAATCATAATCATATACACCAAATAGTTCTGCAAAACACGTAACAAGTTACTTTTGCACTCTGAAACTTCAGAGTTTAAGCTTAATCCCTGTTAACCCATGTCTGTTATGAAGAAATTAACGTGTCCTTGTTTCAATATTCGTGTAGGTCTGTATGCTTTGCTCAGTAGGATATCATCTCTTCTGTTGTCATCGCTCAGAGAAGACCAGCCGACGATGGATGGCCTTAGATTATGCGGGAATTTCCATCGGTATCCTGGGCTGCTACGTATCAGGAGTCTTTTATGCATTTTATTGTAGTAACGTAAGTTTGAGTCACTTGCTCACAAGGTGTTTAGTTCCTGTGGTCCCATCATTGTGGTTTCTGTGCCTTGGGAAGGGGATTCGTTGCATGGTGTCCAAGTGGCACATTAGTTAGAGGACAGCGATAGGAACTCAAACAGGTTCTGACACATGGAGAACTTTGCTCGCAGAAGAAACAGGTTAATATCCATATTCTTTTCCAGCTGTCAGTTGCACAAGGCTCAGGACAACATTTAAATGATTATAATGTCAGTGTAAACTTCACAGGTCCTGCCTTTGTCAAGTGCATGAGGCTGACGATGGGATGTTCCACCATCACAAGTAGTTAAAACATTTCCAATTTATATGGGGCAGAAACAAGCTTATTTTGCTTTGGAGCCCTAAACTACATCCCCCTTTGTGACTCCCCAGCTCCCTGTACAAGCAGCGCGCTGGAAGTAGTGGTCTGGTAGTTGAACTAGTCCACTTAGGCAGAGTTATATTTAAAGTATGTTTTAGTGAAGGTGGTGCATGAAACAAATGTTCTGCTGGGGGTACCTGAGCGGTAGAGTCCCTTCCCCTCACTACTACTGGATGAATAAGAATATGCTAATCCAAACGCTGTCATTTGTGAGGGCAGAAGTGGCAGAAGCACTGATAAATCATTACATTTAGTAACATAAACTTTCTACCCAGAGTTTACTTTTACCTAAGATGAGAAAACATACAAACTTGATTTTGTTTCTTTTTTCTCAGTACTGGCGTCAGGTGTACTTAATCACTGTGCTGGCAATGATCTTGGCAGTATTTTTTGTTCAGATTCATCCCAGTTACCTCACACAACAGTGGCGCAGGCTGCGCTCCATCATCTTTTGCTTAGTGTCTGGATATGGAATTATTCCTACTATCCACTGGGTTTGGCTCAACGGCGGCATTAGTGCATCTATTGTACAGGTAAAAGAAAATAATACAGAAATAAGATTTCCTTTTGCTTTTCATCTCTTAGACTTTTGGAAATGAGAGTGAAGTAGAGCTAATTAAAATTTTTTGAAGCACTGAATTCCTTTGGACTTTACAGCTCAAATGCAAATGCTCAGATTTACTGAAAGCCAATAAACAGGCTGAATAAATGAAATCTGTTTTACTGATTTAAAACTGCACCGTGAGAAGACCCAACTGGATACAAACGTGACTGCATACTTGCCTGAGGGGCAGAGCAGTCTGTGCAGGTCAGACCGCACCCTCGCTCACCTTGGAGCAAGGCACAGGAGCAGAAAGCTGAGTCAGTGGGTGAGTGGGAAGCAGTCGGTCAGGATGCACAAGTTGCAGAGGAGAGGGGAACTGGAAGACATGGGTGGGATGACTGCTTCCTCTTCTGCTCCCTGGATTTGCAGCAGTCACTGTTTGCCTATGCAGCCTTCTGTCTCTCACACAAAGCTTGTTTAACAGCACTGTTAAGTTACCAAACTATTTTCACTTTCTTGTTTTACCCCTCCAAGTTATGGCTAAAGGTTACTCAGCTCTGAAAAACAGGAAGCACAGCACTGTTAAGGAGGATGAGTTGTGCCCCTAGGTTTAAAACTCCAGGAATCACAGCCATTAGCCAGGGAACTAATTATGCTGAAAAAACCCTTTGCTTTTCATAGCAAGCACTAACTGTGAAAGTTCTTAGATCAGTAACGTGGGATGATTGTCTTCGAGGATGATGATTTAGCCTTGTCCAGAGCTGCTGCTGAATCTGGAAGAGCAGCACTGATGAATTAATACAGTTTTTAGACAAGGCACTGAACACTGGCTTTGTAAAAATCATATAATAATTGCTACACCTACCCTCTGCATTAAGTCTGTTCTGATATCACAAAATAGTAGATAAAGCTACTCATTTTGTTTCCATACTTCAGAAAAATGCTCTGCTTCCAGCAGCAGAACTCCCTCTCAACATAAAAAACCACCTCCTGTGAGCGGGTTGCTTTCCAGTGGCCAGTTTGATTCTTTACTGTTTGGTATGTAGTATTTCTGTGGCCTTACATTCAGATTTTTACCAAGTTCTGGCGTTTGCTCCTCAATTGGATTCTGTTCTATTTAATAGATTGTATAGGCAGCAAAGTAATATTCAGTTTTGTCGTGCCTTTTGTTGTTTTTAAAATGTATTTTGAGATTATTATTATTATTGTCTACCATATAATGGAATAGGAATACTTCATTTTCTTTTGCAGGAGTTTGCTCCGCGTGTAATTGTCATGTACTTCATTGCTGCTGTAGCTTTTCTCTTCTATATTTCCAAAGTCCCAGAAAGATACTTTCCAGGTATGAAATTGAGTGTTTTTCTGCAGTTGAGCTTTCTGCAGTGTCACAGTCTTTGCTGTGAGTTCTGAATTTATTACGAGAGAACAGTTGATTATTCTACTTAAAGTGTTCTAAAATAGAGCAAAACTCTGTGTATTTGCACCAAAAGTAGTCAATCTTGACATGCATTTGAATCAAAAGAAGTCAGACGACTTCTGTTGTTCTTCATTAAAGAACTTACACTGTCTCCTAGCCAGCTGAGTGTATGATTGAGCTTTGGAAGAGACCGCTTGCTAATTGCCTTGCATGAGTTATTGTCAAATGTAACAACCGCTTCCTCTTTTTGTCCCCCACAGGACAGCTAAACTACCTCGGCTCTAGTCACCAAGTATGGCATATCCTTGCGGTAGTGATGTTGTATTGGTGGCACCAATCTACAGTATACATCATGCAATACAGACACAGCAAGCCCTGTCCTGAGTATAGCGTGGACTTGTGAGTGAAGGTATAGCAGTCTTTGTGCTTGTGGGAACACGATATTTTAACAAGGATGGGATTAAGTAATTCTGTTTTTAACATGTCACAAGGTTCAATTAATCTCCCTAATGTAATTAGCTCCCTCAAAGAAAATGCTTACTGGTGTAATGCTTTCTTGTGAATAAACAAGTAGTTACCTTGACAGTAGGCACTCCGCTGCTGCTGCGTTGCGTGAAGCTCCCAGAGGCCACAGTGCCATCAAGCAGAGTTTTAGAGCAGGCTGGACAGACATCAAATAGGGCTGAAAGGGACGTGGCAGACAACTTTAACAGTCACAAGCACTTATCAGCATTTGTTTTGATGTGGCCTTTTCTTAAGGTTTTGGTCAGTTTTTCAGCCTGCTCAGCACTGATCTGGATTTTCTGGCAATCAGGTAAGAGTTGATTATTTCCTACGCATAATAAGTGCAAAAGATTTGTTTTTTCTCCACTATCTTGCAGAGGCACTGGACCTTACCAAATAGGCTGAGCTATGAAATAAAGCACTAAGGCAGTTCCTTTCCAACTTCTGGACTGTTATGCTACTCACTGGGATGGTACACTACCAGGAACATCGGGAAAAAAAGCAGCATTGCCTGGATCTGAGATTCATTTCCTTCTCATCATTTCCTGTTCTGCGATCAAGTACAAAGCAGGTCTTCCTTAGACTGGGACAACGAAAAGGTGGGCTGTAAAAAAAGTACTTGGATCACTGCATTATTTTTCTTCTTGGCAAACACGAACAACAGAATTGCAAACCATTGCTGAGCTAACAGGCCCATGTACCAGATCTTCATGTTTTGATCAAGTGCGAAGGAACGTGCTCCTGACAGTGTGCTTTTAAAACTACGATTAACGGAGGGACCTGGTCTTGGATCTAAATCACGTTGGTACATTGTGCTGCATCCTCCAGAGTCATTGTCTAAGTGATGTGTGTATACTTGAACATTGGTACAGTAATGTATAAAATCGAATTCAGTGGAGTCTTGTACTTTTCTAGGTTTTTTTTTTTTTCTGCGGATGGATGTTGTCCACCGTATCTATCTTGATTTCAAATCTTAAATTGCTTCCCCCAATACAGGGAGTGCCATTACTTAATAAATCTCTCTAAAGCCCTTTGATGCTTCTGAAAATAGTATTCTGAAATATTTCAGGAGTAGCCAGTGTTTTCACGTTTGCTGTGATCTTGTAATCAGTAGAGCTGCAAATAATTTTTTTTCTAAGTTACATGTGTAACAGGTGTAAATAACAAGCCCACCATAGTGAAACTGCTGTGAATTCAAATCACTGAACTTTGGCCTTTTAATATGACTTCTGCTGTACTTCCAATGCTTTGTTACTGAAAATGACTTATTGCCAAAGCTTTCCACAGTAAAGAGATGACCTTGGGTTTTATAGTCTGCAGTTAAACCATGTCTTGTAATGTCAACATTAAGAAGACATGAAACATGCAGGTTGTTAGATACCTGTGACTCAGCCTGAATAAGCTCAGTGGGTGCCAGTTTTTCAAACAGGATTGGAATTCTTCTGCTTCTTGGGCTTAGAATCAGCGTTTTAGGGGCTTCTGAATAGCAGCTGTGTGTGTGTTCACAGCTCACTTGAGCAATGATAGCAAATGCTACTACTTTGTATGACTAAGCGTTAAGTCAGCATTGGCCATTTGGAGTTTCCTCTGCAGCCTCAAAATGCTGTTACTACTGAATCCCAAGTGGTTAAATGTTGGGACTGGAGCTGCTTAAGGATTTGACTGCATCAGTATGGGTAGCATTTCAGAGTGGGTGAACCCATAACTGCTTCTACTTTGGCAACAAGCAGAAACTTTGTTTTAGAGTTATAAACTGCCCTAGCTGACCTCATTAGAGCTCCCTCCGGTATCTGCAGCGTGGCCTTTGACAATGTCGCAGACTATTCTCTCATTTTGTTATCATCTGACAATAGCTAGCTTAAAACACACTGATAGGGGCTGTTTAAGATTTTAAATAAGTTGTCTTCTTACATGAGCTCAGTTGGAAGAGACAGCACACCCTAGCGATGGGCTAGGAAAACCTTGGGCAGCCATGCTAAAAGCTGTGCACCACACCAACACCCGATGAACTACCAGCCTCCTCTGTGCTATGCTGCAGTCTGTCTCTCAGAGAGGGCTGACCCTTCAGGGCAGCGCAGGAGAGCCTGGCAATTTGCAAAGCACTCCTGGAGGCTGGCAGGGTGCTGTTTGGTTCCACCAAAGCTGCCTCTGCCCAGGGCAGAACATGCCCAGCTCCCCCGGCCTGCCACACAGGGGATGTGCCAAGGAGATGTGGCCAAGGGAGTAGTGACAGAAACGTACTAGCAATTATTTCAACTCTTATCAGGGACAGAGGACGCAGGATACTGCCTTCTCTACTGGTACGCTGGAGAGTAATGCTGTCAGCTACGTTCAGTGGGGATTTGGTGTTCTTTTTCTTTGCAACTCCAGAAAGAGTTACTGGAAAGAACTAACTGCATTTAAAATTCAAATCCCAGCCTTCGGAGCCTTCCAGTATGAACACTGATTTATTTATTTATTTATTCTTTTTAAAACTTGACAGCAAAGCAAGTTTAAAGTGCACTAATGACTACTGCTGAAGCCTGACAACAAACCTGCAATTATTAAAGCCTGTGTTCAGTGTTACAAGAACAATAACATTTGAAGAATGTGTGACTGTGTATTAAAAGCATACTGATTTAATAGTTTGCTAATTTTTTTTTTGTAAACTAACTGCTGTAGCAGTTTTCACTGGATAAGAAAACTGATTGTGAAGTTGTACATTTTTATCATCCTTACAAAATTTATCAAACTGCATGATGGCCTTTTATGTAAATACTGAACCTGTAAATAAATTTTGGTTCATTGGATGTTTACTTGCAGTAACATTTTTAACACCGTACTCAAGCATCTTATGTAAGGTCTGACACCTCACAAGGTCTGGCACCTCTCCCAGGTTTTTAAACAACCCACGAGTCTGCCTCTTGAACTATCAAGACACACAGCTTGGGTGGGCAGGGCAGGTCTTCTAACTGCACCACTCCATTACTACACCTGCTACATTCTACTCCTGATACTTGGTGCACCATGGGCTTTAGAAGGAGCATCTACAGGTGAATCTGGCAGTGAGCTCAGTTTTGCTAGGTTTAGATCTAGATTTTTTTTTCCAAGCAGTGCCTTGCATGTATCTTATGTTTTCTTGTGGGTTTGCTTGAAACAAAATTAGACTGAAATGGGTGACAGGCAGAAGACAGAACAACCAGGACACGAGCTACAATTCAGTAACTGTACCCTGCTGCCTCTCTTCATCTTTCTACAGTTTCTGTTTTCTTCAGATTACACAAGAGTAAAACAAGTAGAAGCAGGCTCCAAAGCACTGCTCTGGCTAACAGTTGACAGAATGGGTCAAATCAAGTGAAAATTATCTAGAAGATTAAGTGCAGAACTAAGTCTGGAGTTGGCAATGAAAATTAAAATGCTGGCCGCTGAAAACGGACAAAGCTTCAGTTAACACCTAGGAATCTGAACACATCCTTTCAAAACCACTTTTGGTTTTGAAAGCAGGAAGGCTTTAAGGAGTAATACTGAACCTAAGGATTTAAGAAGAAGACATTATCAACAAGTTAACAACAAGTTTTCAACAAGTTGAACAAAGATGACAACATTGGACAGCTAACGTAACCATCTTTAAAAAATAGCAACAGGAACCTGTAGCCACAAAAAGCAACCAGGAGAAGCAACACTGCTTATAGAACAACTTAAAGCCTAAATGTGAACACTTAATAATAATACCATGTTTAAGGAGATCTGCAAAGTCTCTGTTATCACCTTTATTTATTTAACAACTGCAGTATTTTATGATGTACATCAGTTTCACAAAAAAAGTTAAAGTTCTCTGTTTAGTGGTACACAAAAAAGCTTTAGAAACTTGAAGTCTAACAAGAAATGGAAGTGTAGTTCAGGAAAGTGCACTTAAAAGCTGAATGCCAGCAATTTTAAAATAGTTTTTATGCTCTTTAATATTAGGTGATGCCTTAGTCACAAACTTAGCTATACACACAATTCCCTTGATTTTTCTTTCAAAAGAAGCACTGTAGAAAAGTAACTCAGCAGCCACCCTTTGCACTTTTTTTCTTTTGTAAGTTTCACTCTTCCCAGTTCCATCAGAATGACTGTGGCTGCAATGTTACTAAAAACACAGCGTGATCTGTGTGAGCATGTGTATATTTTATATATACTTTTCATATATAAAAATACACAATATAGTATAAAAAAACTCCAGATAAACTCTTATTCTCACAGTAGCAAATATATCAACTTATTTTCACAGTACTTAGTTCTACTAACTGGGACAACCAGAATGAATAAGTTATTTCCTTGAAAGTTGGTTTTTGCAGGTCCCACATTACACAAGTCAGCAAAAGCAATCCCGCACATCTAAAGGCTGTTGAGAGTCTGCAGAGAAACTCAACATCTTATTTTTCTTTTAATGACGATAAAGGGCTTCTTAGTACCTTTGACAGAATCTCTGTTCAAAGCAAGTGATTCTGACAGGTGTGTGGTTCAGTCATTCAACATAGTGAAAGAAGAACTGTTAAAAATCAATTGATACTTTCTGTTGGAAGGGAAGTGTCAGTTCCTTACCTTGACATCATTGTCTTCACAGACAGAATGGTACAAGTTTTAAGTGCAGCATGGTCTTTCCATTATGTCAAGTAAGGTCACGATACACTCCCGTGAATGACAAGCACACAGATAAGCACGCACACACGCTGAATAAAGGCAAAAGGATACCACGCTCCCCTGCAGTACCACATTTTGTCTCTGTTGAACCTTAGTCAAAACTTAAACCCAAGCAGCAAACCAAACATACCACACAAAGTCAACTTAGTGAGGCACACTAATCTCTTCTCAGTCACCAGAAAAAATAATTTTAACTCTAGAGACATAAAAATTATATGTATGCAAAAAGTTGTTTCATAAGTAGAATACAAAGAGCAAGGCTTATTAAGGCCACAGGAAAGCAAGTATGGCTGGCTGTAACTCAGATGCAGCCAGAGGCATTATGCCAGTTGTAGAGTAATTTGGGTTTATAGTTTGCTTTTATCTCCCCTGTCAGTTTCTGTGTACAGCCTAACTTCAGCTTTCCTGTACTGTAATAAAACCACTCATAAGCCCTCTGTCAAAAAAAAAATAATCCACCACACAAGAAAATTGTTACACTCCTCATCCTCAAGTCTCAAGGTCATCTGACAAAAACCAAACACGATTCCTTCTTCTCTTAATTTACCTGAAGAGTTAGGCCATGCTAAGCCTGTTGACATACCACCTTTCCCCTCAGTGTTGAAGGGCAAACCTCTGCTCCTTCAGGCAGTGGAGATAGCCCCAGTCCCAATGCGTGCTGTTAGCCCGTACGTGCAGCACCCAGCGGCTGTGCAAACCCCAGGTTTTTCTTCCACCAGGGAAAGCAGCAGCTGCGCGGTGTCACTGAGGAGTAGCTGTATTTAAGACTGCGGGTCAGTTGCTTGTTGCTTTATTCTTGTTTTGTTTTCACCCATCTGCCCCATCTTTCATAATATTCTGTTCCAACAGATGTCTTTAGGCAGGAAAAGTTAACAGTTCAGAAGGAAACTGTAGGAAGGCAGCTAATAAGCACGCGCATATAAAGAAAACCACAGTTAACCTGAGTATCAGAAAATGCTACAGACTTGGCGTGCGCTTCTCACAGCCTTTGGCACAAAAAAAATACAGGTGAGAACAGTAGTAATAAAGCCTAAGAAACTCCTGTGCAAATAGAGTTGAAACATTTCTACTCACATACTCCTAAAAGCTTAACTTCTAAGCCTGAAAAAGTCATTCATAAAACAAGCAGAGCTGTAGTATTTCTCTTCCACCTTGTCAGAAAAAACAAAAAAAAAAGAAAAAAAAAGGAAGACAAAGCGTACAGATAGGTATGAGCCTGTTTCAAAACCCAGGACTAGGATAAACAAACTTACCACCTATGTGAGACAGCCCTCAAAGGAGAAAAGGAATTTGTTTTCAATACGCCATTTTCAACAAATATTTTAAGGGATCTACCCCTCACCCTCACAGATCTCAGGACAACTCTATCAACAGCAGTAGACTTCAAAAAAAATGCACAACCCGAAATATTTCACTTTACCTCCTGTGAAGCAGGGAGAGGAGGGTGGGGGAAACAGCCACGAATGCTTACGGTCTCCATATATAAACATCTAGTTATCTACTCTTCAACATTCAGTAGAACAGGAAGTAAAGCTGAGACAGGCAGAGGAACTACCTCCTTCCAATTCCTTAGGATTGCCACAGAAACAAGGCAGATTGGACCGTTCTGATTTGTACTCGCTCTGCAGTCAGTGTAAATGGCTTGGCACAAGTCACGAGGCAGCGGAGCGCAGGCCCACCTACACCCAGCACACGGTAAAGACACCTCTTCGACAAGCTGCTTTGCACCGCCTCCCCATCAGCTACTGGCACTGCAGGCTCCCAAGCTTTTGGCCACGTCTCACGCACCTAATGTCTCAGAGGTACTGTGCAGAGGACAGCAGTCCTGCTGGTAAGGCGTTGTGGTGTGAAATGCAGTTTACTGGTACAGTAGCGATCAGCATCTGCAGGCTACCTGCTGCTTACTGCTTCCGAAACAAATCTGGTTTCAGAGAAGTTTCTTCAAAGCTCAGTGCATTTAGCAAAACTTCCTTATAAAATACACTTAAGTACAATAACAGATTCATCAGAACTTGAGAACATTAGGTTACAGTCATTTCAGAAAATTATTATTGTTTTAAAAAACAACATGAGTTTTGAAAGAATACACGCTTTCTTTGCAATAGAAATCCAAGAGGAAAAGAAAAGGTATTTTCAGACACAAACCCCAATTTGTAATCAAATAAAACTGATGGTGCATTTCACAGTCAACTGTACAAGTCATCTGAAATACTCCATCCGTGCCAGATGTCTTACTCATGTAAACCAGCCTCTCTCCCCCAGCGTAGTGAGTAGTCTTCAAAGTGCTGCAAACACTGGCTGCATCCCTGCTGGTTTACTCCCCTACATTCAGAGTTTCTGTTTCACAAACTGTTATATTCTCTGCATCTTTAGTTTTAACTCTAGACTTCCAGTTTGCTATTTTACATTAANTTAGGCACACATTAAAAAAAAAAATCTGCCTTTCAGCTCTGCAGCTGCATAGATGTCTACCAGGTCCCAAGCCATAGCCATGCTCTGGAATTCTGGGCCACTGCCCCTCAAAGACTTGGCTTCATTATTTTATGATTAATAAGGTAGTTTTCATCTAGGAAGTGAAGACGTGACTATTTCCAGCATATCAATCTGGATATTAGTACGTTTAGGTTCTTAGGTCTAGTGCAACTGAGACAAAGAAGAACCACAGTTCCTTTAGCCTACCTGTACATATGGAAAACTTTTCTCACGTGATGTCTGCCTGTCCCCCTTCCCTCCATCTCAGCACAACGCCAAGGGCTGAAAAGGCAATGGAAAAGTGCAGAATGACAATATTTTCCAGGGCCAAAAGTCAGTGACAGACACTGATTCACATCCCATTTCTCTTTACATTCTGGGAGCCATCTATCACAACGAAAGGATGCTCCTGTGTTGTTCTTTTCCCCTCAAAAGAAAATTTAAAATTGCTATCTTTCTGACTTCCATTGTGCAAGCTGGCCATGCCTTCTTCAACTTGAATAAACTCTACAGTCCAGCTCCCCTTCAACCAGATCAATTACTCCACTAATTGAACCCACTACTAAGTAACCCAGAGAGGTGGAAGGAGGGAACCCACTCGAAGCATTTACTGTTTGGGAGGAAATGGAGCTGCTCCAAAGGGATCCAACTCTAGTGCCTGCTGCTGCTGGCTCTGTGCACTCTGCACAACCAGTTCTGTGAAGGGTACTGCACCAAAGTCATCTGTTTTCAGCCCATCGCCACCGTGCACTGCTCCATGCAAGGAGCTCTGCCTAGGCCTACTAGCCACTACTACTGCACCATGGTCCCCGCAGCTGTCACCAAACCCTTGATGCTGAGGATGCCGCATCAAGTCTTGTGGGTGGAAGGGCTTGGCTCCAAAAGGATCCAGCAGACTCTCATCTGTCTGCAGAGGGTTGGTTCGATCTTTGCTGTCAGTCAGCGAAACACTGATGTTCTCTTTGGAGTCCGAGATGGTCAGGAACTCATTGCTGCTCTGTGAGTCCCTGCGACCTGCTTTCTTGTGCCTGCGGGCTCTCTCAGGGGTACGGTAGTTGGGTTTCAAAGCCTTCTTTGTGGTGGTAGGGGTGCCGTGGTGACGCTTCCCATTGTTCTTTGGGACATCCTGTTTCATGCGCCTCTGGCGGGAAGAAAGTTTCTGCAGGTTACGCTGCTGCTTCACCTTTTGCTGCTGTTGACTCCCTGTGATCTCTTCAAAAGGAACCAACCCGAAAAGGTCCTCTTTACTCCCACTCACCTTGGGGAGAAGAGAAGGCTGAAATGGGGTGCAGCCAAAAATATCGACACTCCGTGGTGAGGTGGGTGAGAGTTGAGTCTCAGTTCCCACCATCTGGCCATCTTGCTGAGATACCTTTCTGCTGAATGGGGCTTTTGTGAAAACATCAAAGTCATCCTGCTCTTGACATGGGCTGGGGAAAGCAGTCTGAGAAGAGACATCTTTGTCACTCTTCTCTCTCGCCTGAGGCTGAAGAGAAAAAAAGGGTACTGCCCCAAACACATCAAATTCTTGTCCTGGGCTCACCTTGGTTACAGTAGTTGGCACCTCAGATGTATGCATTAAGCTGGGTTGTTTGATTTCACTGCTGTCCATGCCACCTCTGAATCTACTGCTCAGGAGCCCTTCCACAAATCTTTGTTTGGTACGATCAGATTCAGAGTCAGAACTTTGTTTCTCCTCCTCCTCTTCTTCCACCTCTTCCTCAGAGTCCATGAGAAGAGGCCGGTGGCCTAAATTCTCTGGTTCCGTATCATTGTCATCATTGAAGTCTCCATTCTCACCTTGCAAGACTTCCTCATCCTCCTGTTCTTCTTCCTCTTCACTGCTCTTGGGAGAGGGAGGATCAGATTCAAAATCACTCTCTGACTCATCACCACCTTTTGTCACTTGTCCGTCTGCAGTCTTCCTCCCTGACCGGAGATCTCTAAAAGAATGGCTCAATTTTCCAGCCTTGGTTGGGGTCCCTAAGTTATTTCCTTGACTGCTGGCTGAGTTATCCACTTGTTTTCCAGGGGAACCTGCAGGTCCAAAGAGAAAAGCAAAAAAAAACCCAGCTTTTAATACACTCCTAAAATCACTCTTATTCCACATACACCATAGCCACACACAAAAGGAATCAATGCAAGCATATTCTGTAAATACTGAAGGAAATGAACTAAAAATCAGATCTAAAGTTTCAAATGACTCTAATAAAACAGATTAGTAGTCAGAGCTTCTAGCTTAACTCCTCAACCACAAGACCTTTCCCAAATGCAATAATAGGAGTTTTGGGGCAGGGACAAGGGACACAGGTGGTTTGCAAAAGCCAGCTTTTTAAATACACACATCAGCCAGCCACTCCTCTCCAGGGAAAGAGGAGTCAGTGTGCTTGCAATAACTTCTGTTTTGTTCTTTTTTACAAGCTATTTCTTGAAATGCGTATGTGTTTGTAGCCTGCTCTAACCCACGTACTGCTCTAGTCATGAGAACAGTCAGCCAATACAGGAATTTCACACAATTCCCTTCAAATCTTGGGTACCACTTTGCAGCAACAATAGATCCAGAGGGTCTCCGTGCTATTGTCCTACGTACCCACCCAAAGGTACAACTTCTTTGCCAGCAAAAGAAGTTTCTTTTTTAAGAACACCTCTTCTTAAGGCTGCCTTCTGAAGAGGTTCTCCAAGACCGACACCCTGTCCTAAGGTTCATACCGTGCAGCCAGATACCTGGGACGACACTGACACACTCTGTGTAGTTTCAAATGGGAAACGAGTGCATGACATCCTGTTAGTTCTCAGCCTTTCCTCTCTCAAACTTTTGTTAACACTAGACAATCCTACCCAGGGTCTCCATGATAATCAGGTCTCTGTAAGGTCTATGAAAAACAGCAACTGGGCGAGAAAAAGCATGTATATGTCCCAGCTGTATGGAATACTGTCAACTGACACAGCCTCTCCCTGCTAGAGCCTTCCCCATGAATAAGGCCAACACAGCACATGTTGTGAGAGCAAGGTAGGAGGCCTCCTTGTTTGTTTGTTTTAAGGCAATACTTGCTTGGTGTTTCAAATATATGCTTTGAGTAGGTCTTTCTGTAGTGACACTGAAGCTCCACATTCAGTCCCTTCTGATTTCCAGTGTAGCAATTCAAGCAAAAAAAAAAAATTATCAAGTTGACATAAGTTTCAAATAAATGTTTTTTCTTGTTTGTTTGCAATTAGGATCTGTCAGCTTAGTTTCTCCATGGGAATGAGACCTATTTATTCATTTTGTTCTGACATCTTCATCGCTGACACTTACTAACAACTAGAGCTAAGAGGACTCTTTCACGGGGTGGCAGGCTTTGAAACAATGGGAGCTGCAAAAACTTTGTCAGTACACAAAACAGATGGCAGCAGCACACACACACTACATAAGTTTGCACAGTGCCACTAATTTGGCACTAATCACGCATGCAAAACAAGTTTCACTCCACGTTGAGCTATGCTGCTGTGTAGAGGTTTTCATGAGCATAACTGACTTTAAAAAGTGTGTTTGAAGGGAACGTGTAGGAGGAAAAGCAAAACAGCTTCAGCTGGGGCAAATGTATGTGTTTCTTTATGATCCAGATCACATCGCAGGTACATAGCCCAGAAAAATTTAACTCAATATGTAACACTTAGAATAGCAATGCTAATTCAACTCTCCACATGCATAGCTTAACTTCCAAAATTTGAGAGCAATACTTGCAAGCAAGGCTATATTACAGTGGCTCCAGATCGAGTATTACGTGGGTACCAATCTTCAGGCGGGGATCTGAACAACGGCAAAACCAAATTCCTATTCAATAAGCCACTACGGCTGTGCAGCTCGTGTGTCTGCTTTTAATAAGGAGAGAGAAAAAGTAGAAATACTGCCTGCATTGCAAGACGTCTCTGTCTTCCCCAGTTCACCTACCTTCACAACACCTGTATCGTACCTAACCTCAGGCTTAGAAGTTTGCAGAGGCTTACTTTCCAGTGTACAAATCGCTCAATGTCATGGAACAGAACTCACATGGTGCAGGATGTTGGTTTGGCATCCAAGAGCAAACACAGCACTTTGATTCCACTTCTAAGTCTGCAGAGCAGTGAGAACGTTGGCCTTGTTCCTTCATGAGTTAATATTTCATGAGGCCACCACAACGCTTATGAGGTCCACAACATAAGACAGACACAGGCTATTCCTTTTTACTGGGGTCGGTTCTCAGCTGGATTCCTAACTGCTAAAGAGCAGGAATTCAGCAAGCCGTAAGGTGCATGTCCCAATGCAGTGGCAAGTTATCTCTAACCAAGGCACAGCTCAGAGGAACAACAATTACGTGCAGACACACAGGAAAGCTATTACACAGACAGACCTGCTTACACGCATATATTGGTGCTTCTTTCTGACAACTACATCACCAAGTTGTGGATGGAAAATGCTCCTCCTGGAGTGCTTCATGGAACTTCAGAACCCCCCACTTCAACCACAAGAAAAGATGTTCATCCCACACAAAGATATTTTTATTGCTACACTGTTACCATACAGTGGGAAATACACAGAGTTCTCAGATTATCACTTGCAAGGTTTTATTAAAAACGAGGCTTTCAATATCAATGCCCTGTGAACACTCAAGCAGGACCTTTTCCCTAAGATTTCAGCTCTTAGTCAAGCGTACGAATGACGCCCATATGCTGGAAGCATCTTAAACTGAGAGGCTACATGCTCAGTTGAGAGGTTGCTCTTGTCAAAGCAACTAAGGATGAAGCATGCTACTTCTCACATTCTTGTGAAGGGATTGAACTGCCTCATGATGCAGAGAAATGGAAGGAAAGCTGGCAGACACAAACAAGAGCAGGTTTGCAGAAGCAGCACACAAGGAGCTCAGTTGGAAACTACTCAGGACTATTATCACACACCTCTACTTATGAGGTCTTCACCTCATCCGTAATATTTCAAAGAATTACATGCTTTAACTGCACATACATTTCTTAGAAGAGACCCAAAACCTCTCTTTTCACATATATTGCTACCAAAACACAGCAACCATACTAAAGTGTTCCAGAAACTTCAATTTTGTACTATTTTCAGTCTTCACAGTTGTGCTACTAGTGGCAGGTACCATCCACCAGTAGAAGGGAAGAGCCTCTGTGTCTTGCTCCCACAAGAACAGTAGGAATCTTTTAGTATAATCTCATTGCTCATTCTAAGAAATGCTTTTAGAGAGAAAAAGCATTTTAAGATTGAGCTCTTACAAAACACAGTTTTTCCTCAACTGCCAAAACGCATCCAAAATATTACTAAGGTAAATTCACTTGTACAAAAAAAAAAAAAACAGAAAGAAATGAACAAGCCTAACATTTATCTTGGGGCAATCTCTGCTATTTTGTGGGTAGGAAAAGGCCAGGTGTAAATTTAAGAATCTCTTCCCCATTCAATTCATAATCCATTAGATCATTGTTCCTTCAGCACTTTCAGGTTTGGTCCAACACGTTTACTGTATTTTAAAAAACTACACACAATTCAGAGCCTATTTAAGTCTCCAGGCCAGGAAAGCCTTCTGCTCCGTCAACATCTAGCAAGTTTCTCTTTTAAATGCTATTGCAGTGCACAACAGCAAATTCAAACATCAAAAGATGTGAACTCACCCTAAACTGCACGGTTGGGCCAACAAGGACTTTACTGACAACCAGCTTATGCTCACCTCATGGCCGTACCAAGCTCACTTCTACCCGACTGTAAACATTAGCACACCCTCCTAAGCAACCTAAACTAGTAAGGTACCACGTACCATGAACGTAGGACACCACGAGTGCTTGGTCCAAATTTCCTGAATCTCTGACAATCCTGGGAACAGGAGATGTTTCTCATTAAAGCAACTGTTGACAAGCTCCATTCATAGCACTACACTAGTTGCACATCCCATTTAAGTTTCAGCTTTTTTTTTTTTTTTTTTAAACGAAGTCATAATCAACTCAGCATGGTCTTAGGATCGAAAAAGCTGGGGGATGCATGCATGCACCACTTCTTCCTCAAAAAAAGAAACGTAATCAGCATCAAGCTTGTGATCTCCTTTTGAAACAAAAAGCAACTGCATTTCAGGTCATTTCTTCTTTCACAAAGAAATTAGCATACAACTTCCAGGCCAAGCCAGGTTTTCTTTCTGTGCTTATGTTTCAATTGGAATGTTAAGTTTTACAAGACAAGTTGCATTCTTTTACAAAGGAATTAATAGCTGGTTTCTTCGTTCAGTTGCCATTTTGCTTGTTTGCAATTATACCCTAACTTACAATAGGAGTTTTGCAGTAATGTATTTTATGTACGGATTTAAAACCAAGATGACTGAAATGACTAAAACCATCAGGTGATTAGGGCTTTGAGCTGTTTCTTGTTCGCTTCTGGTGTCAGATTGCTTCTTATCTACTGTAATTTTAAATACTACATATTTGCTTTACCGCTAAATTAGAATCTGGATTATTTGGCTGCTTGCTTTAGATTTCCCTAAGGTACAGCCTTCACGTTGCGTTATAAACCCCCATATCTTCCAAATCCTGCTTCTGTCAGTATTTGCTGGAACACTAATATTAACATAAACGCAATTAGATTTAAAAGGGAGGGAAAAAGAAATAGTTCTAGGTTAGACAGAAGCAACGTGCACATGACAAAAAAAGAAAACACAATCCTTTCAATGTCTGAGCGTAAACTTACATGGATATTGACAGAGTGTTTATACCTTCACACAATTTTCATATCCTTAAGAGTGTAAAGTTTTTTTGGAAAAGAAGCGGAGTAAATCTTAAGAAAAGGGATCTAAATATTATTCGTTAATTGATGCCACAGTTATACTCAGTGGAAAACACACTGCAAAGGACACCAGCAAGACAAAAAAGACCACATCAACAGCTGCTCATGCACTGCACCAGCAACTGAAACCACACAATGTTCAGCTCTCAGCAGAGAGCATACACCAGACAGGACTTGACAAAGCACAATCAGAGACTGAAAACAGCCTGCCAAACCACATTCCATGCACTGGCACTAGTACACAAGCCACTCCAGCATGCCATACTCACACCTACACTTGTTGCTCTTGCTGACAATATTCAGCAAGTGATTTTGGGAATCAATTATCTGGAGTCTACAGACAATCTAGTTTTTAGGTAATCTGAATCAGCATCCTAAACTTCCTTCTTGAATCTAACAACTACAATCTCTAGAACAGGGATCAAGTCAGGAACTATTCATTGAGGAAATGCATGTTCTGGAGACTCACCACTATAATAAATTCAGGAACTGCCTACACACAGTGTGAAGTTAGTGCTTTGTTTGCATACTTGGAACTCAGAACCACTCTTCAGAGAAATGATGCAGAGACACAGGTGGTGCTTACATAGCTACCAACAGTATCGGAAGCTTTAAGAGTATTTGTGAGGTTTAACAATCCTGCCATGCAGCAATGTGTCTTAGCAGCCAGTTTTGTGGCCTTTTCTTTTTCTAAGGGCAACAGGGCTACACCACCACTGACTGCAGCACCCAAGGCCCTTGCTGAACCATGACAAGAACAGAGAAGCACACAGGAGGAGGGTGCAGGAGTCTGTATGCTTGCACAAAGCCAGCCATCCACCTGAGAAAACGCATTCCTAGAAATCTCCATTCTGAGGCCACTCAAAGATGCTGCAAAGGCATCTGTTTTTCCAGCCATCCCCTCAGCTTCAAACTCCTCATTTCAAAACAAATGGCCTCCAGATAGGCTTTCTCACTTTCTAGGTCTTGAACCCTGAGGCTCCTCCTTACCTACCACCTACCTCCTCCCAGTAGGTATGTTATTTCTTCATCACAGCAGGACACTTAACTTACTGCATTTTGTACAGAATCAAAATCAGCAAGCAAATCATTACTTTTGCAGGGATTAAGAATGCACACTACAGTAACAGCTCAATATTATTAAAATTTCAGGACCAGCATGTATAACCCTACATGCACGACTCCAACAAGAAAGCAAGTAGCACGTCAGATGGCACTCTCAGCTGCAAGTCCTCCTACTTTTCAAGGAAGTGCTATTAATTTGAAGTATTTTGGGAGTGGTGACCTGACTGCCCCCACACTTGTATTTTCCCAGAAACAGCAAGTATCTTGCTTTCTTCTTCAGTTTGTATTGAGGTGTTGTAAACAAACAGAGCCCTCTGCTCCAAGCAGACTTCAGTTTAAGATACTACTTCTACACGTGTAACAGTCTGATGTAGCCAGAATTCATGGAAGAAACTGGTTCTGCATGTGCTTTCTCATCTGCAGTGCCTCTGGTTTCCTCCTTACGATACGGAGAAAATTGCAGCAGACCTGTGTTCAAACCAAACCAAAAGAACAAAATATCCTTTATACAGCTGTCAGTTTTAAATCTATGACAGGAATATTTTTCTTTTAGTGTTTCAAACTACAGTTCAACATCTCTCATTGTTAAAGTTGTCAATAAACTGAATAAATACTAAAAGCACTACAAATAGAAACTTAATGCCCCAGAAGGGAAGAATTCCTCCGTTAATGGCAGTTTAATGCTCCGGTCAAATACATTTCAAAAATGAAGTGTTCTGTCATGTTGATTTCATGCAATCTTCTCAAACTAAACTGCTGCAAAGACTGTTCAGATAAATATTTATAAAAAAGCTGAAAAATGTGGAGTAACATCTGTTTATAATGTACAGTTCAGATTACTACACTTCTAATCAGGTTTGCATCTTGTAGGAGACAATTGTTCTTTGCTCAAATGCGAGCCAGGTGGAACATCTTTAATCATATAAGAAGATCCCAATCTTCAAGGAAATTTTCTGTTCTGATGTTCTTTTTCTAGACATCCGATTATAAGAGGATGAATTCCCTCTAACAACTGCAGTAATTACATGCCTTCTGCTGGTTCATCATTTTAGGGTATTGTGGGGGTAGAGAAAGAGTGGGGCATAAGGGCTTTAGGCTTTCTTGGAATTGGTAACATACTGCCGCCATCATTTCAGAGCAATTTGCCACATGTCAGGCCCAAGGATTACCGGCGTGCTGCAACTAAATCTGCACTATTTCTCTGACAACAGCCAGAACAGCAGCTGCTGAATATTGTAATGGATTTGCACTGCTTACCATCTTTATTTTCAAGAAAAAAAAGGGAGAACAAAACACTTCTGCCTAGCATCTGTGGCTTAGAAATTCCTTCAAATACTTGTGGTCTGCACATCGAAGCATATGAAGAAAAAAGGGCAACCGTGATTGCTCTAAGATTTGACCAAAAATTTAAAAAAAAAGAAAAAAGAAAGAAAAAAAATCAAAGAAGAGTTTTGGAGAGAAAAAGCATACCACTGGGTCAGCCCATGCACACCATTCATTCTAGTGAAGCCTGAATAATTTCAAGTTACTTCCGAAGCCTTATTGAGAAAAGTGAAAAGATCATCTTGATGCATGCAAACACCCTGAACCTGCATTCAGCAAACAGTCAGCAAACAGTACCAATGTCCGACAGCCAAAGCCAAGGAAAGTTTATGCAATAAAGATCAGTATTTTTTATCAAGCACAGAAACAAATTGATTTTGTCAGATTAACCACATCCAGAGGACTGTACAACAGCCCTATTAGATGCTCCAGTTTTGCTTTCTTTCAACACACAATTCAAGAATATATATTGCCAAAGAAACAGTCACCGATGACATCAGCTCTTAAGCATGTACAGGAAACTGTTTGTTGTTACATGTGCTCTCATACTTGGTATTTCTTGCTAAACGATAGCGCACTGTGCTTCATTTAAAGCTCCAGGCTGCACTGTAGCCCAACAGCTCCAAGACTCCAGATGATTTCCATCGTAGTGCTAAGTATGCAGTCAGCCAGCTTGCTGCAGAATCCACATAGCTGTGACTAGGAAGCTACGTACCGCACCACTCCGCTCTTATTCCAAGACATACACATATAATGACCATTTAGACACTAACAAGACTTCAAGTGCAGGAAATCTGAAAGTCAAAGGGAAGACACTACAGACCCAAGCTTCCTTTTATTCCTGGTCTCTAGACAGTGAGCATGCATGCAGTGACGGGAAAGTCGTTGCCTGTGTATGTCCAAAAAAACAGTAGTTAATCAAGAACCACCACATCTACGGCACAAAAAATGAGCTTTACAAACATGAATAGAACAGAAACAGATGAACAGAACTGCAGCTTTATTCCAGTTAGAGGAGCCAACTCCCTGAGACTCCACAGGAGCAAAACGACTGGCAGACAGCTTCAGGTCAGCACTTGTTGGGAAACATGGACTCGTATTTCATTACATCTCCACTCTCTATACAGTTTATCTGCATCATTTTGAGAATTGCCTCATACTTTATTACTTCTGTGAATTTCAGGATTAAACTGAGGCAAGCAAAAGACAAAGCAACCTAGCCCAGTCTAAACCCAGCAGGAATTATCACAGCAAACTGTACTAAAATAAAATACATTTGATTCTTAGATTTTGAAAACAGCAGAAAAGTTACATCTCTTCTGAGTTTCTGAAACACTCAAGATGTTGACAAGGGACATGAGAATAAAAGCTGCTTAACACACATGTTAACCACAAATTTTCATTTCCAAATGCTGCCTACAGGAGCAAATTTTTCCATTGCAACTAGGCAGTGGTTCAGTCATTCAGGAAGTGGAATCTGTTCTCCACATGGTAGGTAATTGTCTGAACTACTCCATCACTGACTATTCAACTGTGCTTTTTTTTTTTTTTCCTCCCCTCCCCTCTCCTCTTTTTAGCAAAAACTTGGCAATACTTATTTTGTTTCTATCAGATTGAATGGTAGGTTGAATGGTTCTCAATTTTCTACTCCAGCCACTTCAAGTTTTAAGTCATTTCTCTTTTTCACAGATATGAAAGAATAAAGTAGTGTGTACAGCCAGTTTGTGTGGTACTTCCAAATCCACTTTTAATGTAATACAAACCAAGCGTGGATAACACTACATGTTTCTTATCAACCATAATAGAAGGAATCCAACAGTGTTTTGGCTCCTTTCACACAACTATCTTCCCTCTGTAGAACATGCCAAGTGATGCTGCTGTCCACCCACACCTGAAAGGAGTAAGCAGCAGAGTTCTGATAGACAAGCAGCCATCCAGTTCCAGGTTCTCCTTCCTGGTGATCTTTGCTGCACAAGCAGCCTGAAGTCCACTCTAAACTCCATAGGGAAAATCCCAGCGATTCACCACTCTCAGCATGGATCTTTCCAGACATGATGATAAACGATTTCAAGTTTCAGCCTCTGCATATCTCTCAGTCTTGCATCACCTTCCCAGACATATGTATATGTACCTGATAGCATTTATTTTGCAGGACCACCAGCACCTTATGTTTAGTCGTTAAGTCAAAAAGACAATACATGATTTTTGGCTTCTTTGCAGGTACCTCGTATCAGATAATACAATTATTTATTCACAAGCTACTTTCAAAGAACCTGTAAAACTTCCAAAACCACAGTAATTCTCTGGGTGACACTACCCAGCTGCAGTCCATATACAATAACATTTATGAACCTGAGTCCCGTGTCACACATCAGCAACAAAAGCAAAAACAGACCATAATTCCAACCCAAAGGTTGTTAATGTAGTAGAATCACAGATTCATTAAGGTTGGAAAGACCATTAAGATCAATTAGTCCAACTGTCAACCCATCACCACCACGCCACTAGATTATGTTACTCAGTGTGACATCTACCCTTTTCTCGAAAACCTCCAGGGATGGTGACTCCTGTTCCAATACCTCACCACTCTTTCTGAGAAGAGATCTTCCCTAACACCCAGCCTGAACCTCCTCTGGTGGCACAGCAATAAGGTCTCCCCTGAGCTTGCCCTTCTCCAGACTAAACAGTCTCAGTTCCCTCAGCTGTTCTTCATAAGCTCCAGACCCTTCACTAGCTTTCTTGCCCTTCTCTGGGCACGCTCCAGGACCTTGATGTCTTTCTTGTAGTGAGAGGCCCAAAACTGAACACAGTAGTCAAAGTGCGGCCTCACCAGTGCCAAGTACAGGCAGGCAATCACCTCCCTGGTCCTGCTGGCTAAGCTACTTCTGATACAAGCTAAGATGTCAACTAACACCTTCAGATCCTTCTACTCAATGCAGCTTTCCAGCCACTTTGCCCCCTGCCCCAAGCCTGCAGTGTTGCATGGGGTTGTTGTGACTTATCATCTTTAACAATGGTGGCCAGATGAAGTTCTAGCTGGGCTTTCGCCTTTCTAATTTTCCCTTTGCATACCCTAGCAACCTCTCTGTACTCTTATCATTTTGGGGTCACTATGCCCAAGACATCTTCCAGCTACCACATCTCCCACCATTCCTTCTTGGTTCATAAACAGCAGCTCTAGCGGGGCATCTCCCCTGGTATGCTCTCTTATCAGCTGTGTCAGGAAGTTATATTCCACACATTCCAGGAACCTCCTAGACTGCTTTCCTCTCTGCTGTATCGTATTTCCAGCAAACCTCTGGTAAGTTGAAGATCGTCACAAGAACAAGGGCTAGCAATCGTGATTTCTGCCAGCTGCTCACAGAACGCTTTATCTGCCTCTTCAGCCTAGTTGGGCAGTCTGTTAAGACTCCCACCAGGATATCAGCCTTGTTGGCTTTACCCCTGATCCTTACCCATAAGGACTCAAATTATCATTCCCAGCATTGAGCTGTACAACACTGGAACACTTCCCAGCATAGAGAGCAACACCACAGCCTCTTCTTCCTTGCCTATCCCTCCTGAAGAGCTTATAGCCCTCCATTCCAGCACTCCAGTCATAATGATCCTATCGTGTTTTGGTGATGACAACTAAGTCATAGTTTTCCTGCCACACAATGGCTTCTAGCTCCACTTGTTTGTTGCCCATGCTGTGTGCATTGGTGTAGAGACACTTCAGCTGGGCTACTGGTCTTGCCCCAGACCCTGGAATGCTGCCCATACGCTCATCTCTAGTAAGGCTGGTTTCATCTCCCTCCCCCTTCAAATCTAGCTTAAAGCACTCTCAATGAGCCCTGCCAACTCCTGTGCTAGAATCCTTTTCCACCTGATCAGTCCTGTTTATTGTGGGAAAGCATCAGAGGTAGAAGGTATGGAGCCCTACATGATGAGTTGCTGAAGAAGGTGAATCAAGCCAGTCTGCAGAAGTGAAGGGCATCCAGTTGGCTTTAAAAATTGCTGAACAAGAGAATTGGCCAGTGACCTCTATAATGATTCACGGATGGTGGCAAATGCCTTACGGGGGTGATTACAACAATGGAAGTTGAACAATTAGCAGCATGAAGGCAAGCCCATCTGGGCCGCTGCATTGTGGAAAGATATTGCTGCCTGGATAGAAAGCACAGCTGTAAAAGTACATCATGTAGATGCCCACATAACTAAGAGTTGCACCACCAAAGAACATCAAAACAACCAGCAGGTTGATTGAGCTGCTAGGTTTGAAGTGGCTCAGATTTGGATTTGGACTGGCAACATAAGGGTGAATTATATCTGGCTCTAAGGGCCCATGACACCTCAGGTCATCAAGGAAGAGATGCAACATACAGAAGGGATTGAGGGGTGGACTTGACCATGGATGCTACTGCATAGGTTAACCATGAATGCGAAAAATGTGTAAATATAATCATCATAACTAATATTATTTGCCTTTTCTCTTCATTTTCTGTCTTAGTTTTAACCTCAACCCACAAATTCTACTTTTTTTTCCTCTCAGTTCTCTCCTTCACCTCAGATAAAGGGGGAAAGAATGAACAGTAGTGTGGTGCTTAGCTGCATGTGGGGTTAAACCACAACATACCCAAATACTAGAACCATGTTTGAAATATTAACCGTGTTCCACTTTCTGTTCAGTCACCTTCCCTTTGACTCCTTGAACAAGGTACGCATGAAGTTTCTCTCTCAAATCTTTTATAAGAACAAGAGAAATAACATTGTACAACAACACTAAGAACAAGAGGAAATCCAAGTAAGGGTAGTGTGTTCAGTTTTTTTTCTAGAAGGTTCTCAAATAGAAATAAAATGTGTCTGTCAACACCTCATTCTCCCTTTCATGGCTGGCTTGTATATGCTTTAAAGACATTTCCAAGAACAATTCTGTGGGGAAAAACAATTCAGCTTCTTGAAGATATTTTCAGATTTAAGCATTTATCAGATCAGATTCAACGGCTAAGCGTAATTCACTGTTAACACTGAATTAAAACACCTACCTTGAAAGGGATCTGAGGGTCTTGGTCAAGCAAGTTGAACGAGAGTCAACAGCATGCCCAGGCAGCCAGGAAGGCCAACAGTATCCTGAGGTGCATCAAGCACAGCACTGCTAGCTGGTCAAGGGAAGGGATTGTCCCGCTCTGCACTGCACTGGTATGGCCTCACCTCAAGCACGGCGTGCAGTTTTGGGCACCACAGTACAAAAAGGATAAAACTAATAGAGAATGTTCAAAGGAGGGCTACAAAGACGGTGAAGGGTCTAGAGGAAAAGACACATGGGGAGCAGCTGAAGTCCCTTGGTTTGTTCAGCCCAGAGAAGAAGAGACTGAAGGAAGACCCCATTGTAGCCTACGGCTTCCTCACAAAAGGGAGTGGAGTGGCAGGCACTGATCTCCTTTCTCTGGTGACAATGACAGGACCCAAAGGAAAGACATGGAGCTGGCAGAGGGGAGGGTCAGGCTGGATATCAGGAGAATGTTCTTCACTGAGGGGTTATAGGGCCCTGAACAGGCTTCCCAGGGAAGTGGTCATGACACTGAGCTTGCCAGAGTTCAAGAAGCATCAGGACAACACTCTCAGATACATGGTCTTATTTTTGGGTGGTCCCTTATAGGTCCCTTCCAACTCAGGATAGTCTATGATGCATATATTAGTTTAAATTTCAGTTATGAGTCAGTAGAAAAATCTATTGAACAACGAGTTGTGGTGTTTTTTGTTGTCTTTTTTTTTTTTTTAATGAACACAATGAAACATCAGTTTCAATCTATGACTGAAGTTCTGTATTGTTTTTTATTATGCCAAGAATCAATGCTTAACAAATTCAACATGACATAATATAGCAAGGCCATTCATATAGTCAATATAAGCTGTATTGTAACTACCTTAAAAACAGAAGAAAGCAAGTAGATTTCAAAGGCCTCAGGTGAAGAAATAAATAAAACTAAACCCTATACATATGGTTATCAATACACAGAAGGGCAAGCACCTGGTACTTGCCGTTTCAGATTTAAGGTAACTACTGTTGATTTTGCATGTCAGTTTAGGCTCACCTATAAAAGAAAGCAACCTCTTTCATGAAGACCAGAGGATAAATACTTCTAAACCGACAACTGTTGAGAGCAAATACTTGACTTCACTTAACAATTGGCTTTACCTTGTATTGAACTACTGAATTCCAAGAACAGAATGACAGAAAACAATCTTATCCTTACCAAGTGAGCAGAATAAAAAGGCAGACTAATAGCGTAGTAATAGACCTAATTCCAGTCTTTCTGACAAGAATAGAGGACATGGATACAGTAACTTCTTTTTTCCACAATAAATTGCCTTCTAGATTACAAAAGCATTACCCTGTTGACTCTTCACCGTTTACAGTACAAGAGCACTTGTGAGCATTAAGCTCTAGCAGACCATCTTTAGGAATGCAAGGTGAAAGCAAGGTAAACATGGATGTTAACTTTGGTTGTCTCCAAAGTTATTTAAGACACTTCAAGATTTTTAACTTAGATAAGAGTAGTTAACAGAAGACATATTAAGGCACATTTATCCCAACACAAGCACTCTTAGGGAGGTATGCAAGTGGCTCCATAAGCAACTGAAGCTCTTTTTTTTTTTTTTTTTTTTTTACCATCAATTCTTATAGGTTTTACTTTGCGCTTCAGGTATCAAAATTATAAATAAAGTGCTGATTGGAAATATGTTAAAATGTTAAGTTGCATAATAACATAGCTTCCCATTCAGTCAATGGTCACGTGTTATTTTTACATCCATCTAAGGTAAAATAAAAAATAGTCAAAACCGAAACACAAATCCTCCCCTCCAAATTTACATATTACAATATATTTCACTTGTATTGACTCAATCTGCTCCCAAAAAAACTATGTAGAAAAAGACTACGTAGAATCAACACACCAGAAACATATATTCTTTATGTGGCTGGAGAACTCAACAAAATAAACAGCCTAAGTTAGAAGCAGGCTATAGGGTGGATGCGAAACCTGGCCTTAGCAAGTAATTTGCTTTCAGCTAAAATATTTCTGGTTCTAAATAAGTGATTCACACTGCATTGGCCCAATATATTTGGTCCAATATATTTGCACTGTCCAGACAACATAGTCTGCACACTGTACAAGTACCAGGAATCGGATGCACAGGTATTTTTATTTGGAGGTAATAAACATACAAAAAAATGTGTTCAACCCATCCCATGAGGCAGCCAACACTTTTATCTTTATTTGATCATTTAACTGGACACACGTACTCAACATACATATATATTTTTATATATATGTATGTATGCACATATATAGACACACACACGAGGTAGTGATGTTACAGATCTAACTTGCCTGGGTGAGAAATGAAAGGAACAGAACCAAAGGGATCTTCGGGAGGACTTTTCTGTGGAGCAGAATGTAGCTCCACATTCTTATCTGAAGTTGTTCTCCTGTCCACCAGCCTGTCTGTAAAAAATAAAATGAAACAGAACAAAAAATAAAATAAAATAAAAACGGCACGTCTTACTCCAATGTAAAGATATCTGCTCTTTGGGGTGAGGGAGCTATATTGTCTAGATTATTTTTCTGTATGTTTTAAAGATATCCCACGTCTTCAATTCATAATTCTTGACCATTCAGGAAAATTCATCTGCACAGATTACTTTTTTTAATATATCTGACCAAAAGCAGAATATATTTCCTGATGGAATGCTTAATAGGATGGTCGTATATGCAGCCTACATGCTCTGTAACAGAAATAACTAGTCATCTGCGCTCTTAAGGCTTTTAAACCAGAATCACTGTGCTGATCTAAAGCACAAAATCATTCATTTTATCCAAGTTTCAAACAGTCTTGCCACAAACAAAAAGTTAACAATCAGAGCAAAAATGCTAGGAATACTTTCTATTGAACATATAAATCTTAATAATTTGAAAAAAATTGAGTGTCATTACACAGAGAAATGCAGTATTTGTTTTATATAGTCTTCAACTCCTAGGATACTTTTTTTTTTTTTTTTTTTTATTTCATTAAAGACTTCCAGTCAAAGGTTTTCAACATTGTTGAAAATTAGAAGCACTACAAAAGGCAGAAAAATTGCTATTTCCCAAAGCTCCTGTCTTAACAGCAAGGCCAAGACAAGCTCCAGACTGTCCAGCCCAATCATCACACTTCAGCTCAGGAGGGTCCAGGAAGGCTCAGCTCATCAGTCATCTCACAACACCACTGTGACAAGGTTTGCCATCCTCAGCTACCATCCCATAGCCTCAACACAAGACACAGCATCTTGCTCTCCCTTTTGCTCAGCACACAGCTGTTCTTCCAAACTAGCAGCAGGACCTTCTTGTCCACTTGCTGCTTCTGAGATGCAGCTAAGCTGTGCTTAAGTAAGGCATCAAGCTACTTGCATATTTGGTATGCAGCCCTTCAATACAGCAAACAAGAGGCTTTCTTAAGATAACCACCAGAGCTCAGACAGCAAGCTAATCTCCTTCAGCCAGACAAACACTAACTCTGTGTACAAAGCACAAGAATTTTGAAATTACATGCCAGTTTTCATAGACAGTTGTTCTCTTCATATAAAAGCCTCCTTAATTGCAGTTGATTTATTCTTATCTATACTTACACTAAGAAACAACAAGTAGGAGCTGTTCCATTACAGGCAGCCCCTACTTAAAACACAATCCCAACGGGGGACTTCTGGTGGGGGAGATAAAGTAGTGACACAGCCACGTACAAGAAAAATACTGAGATGCACAGAAGACTAGCCTTAGCAGCTTCTGCATGTTTTACACCACTGTTTTTGAGCCTTGAAGACAAACATCTGAGCATCACAAGGAGAAGCAGTACCTGTGATTCTTAACAGCGATACCCACACGGCTCTCTCTCCTCTGGGAGAGAAGTGTTTTATTTACTTAGTTTTGTTTTTGAAGAAGACTACCAAATCTTCAACATGCATCTTTACCAATGGAGGCTTCTCTTATTCCTAGAGTCCTGCTTCCAGAGGAGAATGAGCCGACTGCTGCACAAATTTGCAGGCAAATCCAAACTCCCAAAGGATGACAGAATCTCCCTACTTGAGTAAAAGGGATAGGGGAAAACAAAATAGACTGAAATGCTAAGCATAAAAAAAAATTAGGAAAAGAAAGGAAATATAATACAGGATTTCATCTCCCCCATGTAACCTAGACATATACATAGTTGGATACATTTCTATGGGAAATAAACTTAAATGGGAAATAAAAACTTGTCAATTCAAAGCTGAAGCTATTGGAAAAGGATAAGCCATTTTTTCCATCTGAAGCATAAGTGTCCTTTGTCCACCTTCGATCAAGGATCCAATTCCCTTTATCAAAGTGTTTTGGAGACAAGAGACAGTAATGTTTTCTCCAGCTTCACCCAAGCAGAAGCACACTCAAGGGGACTGTTCATACTGGCATTATTGTGCTTCACATGCAACATATTTGAAACAAGGATCCCAGACTTGCTCCTCAACGAATCTTAATGCTGCTGAGACTGCAGACGAGAGATTTATCAGGTACCAAATGGCACAGATGATCTTTGATAGCAAGTGAGTTATTTAAGCCCATGAACAAGAAGTACAGCTGTTTTCAACAATGACAATCACCTTACTTTGGAAATCTTCACAAAGTCTAAGTAAGGTATTCTGTTCTAGGAGCTAGCTCCCCTTTTCAAGGCAAAGGGATTAATCATCACAGCAATACCCAACATTAAACACACAAAGACATCAAGCTATTAAATACATGAAGTCAATAGCAAAGTTAGCCTGACAAAAAGTAATATTTTGATCCTCTAGCAAGGATCATGTATATTTAATTATTCATGTATTACTGTCATGAGCAACAGATTTTAAAGTATTTTAAATTCACGTATAATGTGTCAGCTCAACAATACAAACCAAGCTTTTCAAAGTGGAACAAAAGGATTTGCATTTTGAATGCCATACTCAGCACTACATAACAGCAAAAAGACAAACTCTGGTAATATTGTACATCAGTTCTACAGTACAGGACAGCCACTGGGTTTAGTAACAGAGAATTTCTTTAATGAACCCAAATGGTCAATTCTCTTTCCTCCAGATGGCAAAATGATTCACAGCAAACTCAAGAATTGAAGAAAAAAATACATGGCAGTAAAACATCGACTTTCTCTCACAAGAGAGAAGCTACATACAAAGAGAACTGAGCATGGATCCTTGAGATATATGAGGAAACCCCACAAAGTATTACAGAGTGAAAGACAGTTTTACAGCCATAATCCTTAATTGTACAAGAAATCCCCCAATTTCTCATTACTCCATGTAAATTTGAATAAGTGCAAGTAGACGAAATTAGGTATAAATATTTCTGTTCCAGATATAAAAGAGGCAATAACACTGCAACAGAAGCTATTAAGATCTTTGGCACAACTTCTGTAATAGAAAAAAAAAACAAATTCAGAGGTCCTTGAAATCTTTGATGCATATGTATGTACACAAACACACAGATTAAAACAAATAACCCCTCATCCCACATTATGCATAAACAAGTCTGCCATCTAGTGTACTACTGGGCAAGTCAATAATATTTGCTGTATTGTAGTGAGTGAATAACCATAATTATGGTTATTATTGAGCAGAACTATGCTATTACACTAACTTTCCTCACAGAGCATTTTAAGTATATGATGTATTATCACATCAAGCTCTATGTGTTGATTTACCTTTGCTAAGAGGTGAAGGAAGAGCCAAGAACATGCCTAAAGTAATTTATTCTTTAAAATGTTTCAAATATTTTAGTACACACAGTACTGACAATGTCTAATGGAATTCAAGTAGTAAATTATCTTAACTGCTGGAGATTTAATAACTGCCATTAGCAGCACTTAGCTTCAAGTTACTCTTGCCTTTTCTAACAGAACAGTCTAACAGTTTGTAACCAATTCAGCATTTTGGCATATAGAAATTGGACAGTGTCGTCATGCACTCACTCCAGTGAGCCAGCTGTGACCCTCTGGCAAGCAGCAACAGCCAGAGCCTCCAGACAAGTTTATCACTATCTTAGTAACCCTCTGCTTTGTGTTTGCTTGCTTCTGTATCAAATTATATTCTGTATCAAACAGTCCAAACACGTCAGAAATTCTAACGAGGTATACAGACCAAAATATCTATTAACATAGGCAAAGGCTGTTAGAAAGCTTCCTCCTTCAACAGCCTTATAGGAAGCTTTACCAGAGCCTAAAAGGAGATGGAAGAAAACCTCATTCTTGAAACCATAGACTTAAGTAACTTTTTTTGTTATTATTTAGACTGTTCCATTAAAATTTGCAAACAATCACAATGTATAAAACAGAACTGTGCAATTTATTTTACTTCATCTGATTTAACACTTCCTATTTTCACAGCTTACAATAAGCAGTCTGTTCAGCAACACCAGGCAAAAGTATTTGCTGTACACTGTCTTCCAGCTTTTGCATAAAGCCACTTGAAGTATATTCTTGGTTCATATATTCTCCTCTACTTAAATTTGTTCAGAACACATGGCTTAGCCAAACCAAATTCATAGAATTTAACATAATCACGGTTATCAATCCAGCAGTCAGATAACAATTCTGGAAATGGGTAATGTCATGCTGACTTTTTGATTCAAGCTAACCTGCTCCAGTTTCAAGAGTTTATCATTTCAAAAGTTTTCTGAGGCTTCCTCTATAAAGAGCAAGCCTAAGTTATTTCATTTTACTGCTAGGAAAAAAAACCTTCAAATTCCAAACTCAAATTTGTAAAGAATGATTACTTCTCAGCTAATACGATATCCATTCCCCCCAGATGCTAGCAAGAATGCTCAATTTACTGTGGAATGCATGTAGCTACATTTACATCTCCAAAATAGGAGTCTTAAGACCAACACAGGATACAAGTGAAAACCACCAGCTGCCACTAGAGACTGGCATTCCATAACACCAATGACATTCCTTAAGGATGAACAGGCAATGCACATAGATATCTTGCTCAGCTATATTTAACCATCCAGAAATCCAGGAAGGAAAAGACAACTGAAAGCATCATTTTTTCCCCCAGTTACTTGAAATTCAACTTTACTGTGTTTTTAATTGCAATAAACTTGCTGCGAGTCAGCCAAGCATGTACAATTTTTTTATTTTTATTTTTTCGGACATTGCCACATCTAGTAAGTCTCGCACACAAAGCTTGACAAAACTAGTTTTTAGGAAAAGCGTCCAATAAACATGTGTTAAGCAATTAAAAAAGTAAGTAATTCCAAGTAAAAACCAATGAGATAACTGACTTCAAGAGAAAAAAGTTTATTCAACTATTGCCATGTCAGAACAATAAAGCAGCCCTTACATGTAGCCACTCATCAAAAAGGACATTACGAAACATTAACATAATGTATTAGATCATTTTTCTTTCAGGCATTTTCAAAGGACATATCAGACCCACAGAATCTTCTGTTCTGGTGTATAAGAAAAAAGCTGAAGAGGAATGAAGCAGCCAAACTGTTTTGACAACACAGCTCTGCTAGTCAGAGCTTTTTGACAATCAAGGTGACGTAAGCAGTATTTAAGAGCCAAGATATAGCCATTTCTGCAGTATTTCAGCCAGTAACTACCAGTTTTAGACAGTCACCTGCTATTGTATACATTTTCAAAAAAGGAAAGGAAAGAAGATAGGCCCAACTCTGCCCTCAAATGCTCAGAAAGAATTCTGTACACAGACTGTACGGCCCTTCAGTAAGACAGGAGATGGCACTGCTGAGCCCTTATTTACTGTGAAGCAAAATAAGCCTTCAAGTGTCCCTTACTTGATCTTAGCAGGTCAAATTCTCTGTCCAGCAGCTCCTCTTCTGTCAACTTGGAAAAATTGTCCTCTCCAAATGGGTTCCAGCCTGACATATCAGGTGGGTTACTGATGCTCTGCTTTGGGTAACTGGTAATTGCCTCAGCATCAGGAATACCTGACCTGTAAAGCCAGTCCATGGAAACAAATAAAGATCATTACAAGATTGTCTGTCAGGATAAAAATCAACCATATGCTTTATTATGTCAAAAAACTACATACAAGTAACAAACATGCATTAACAGCTTATCCAAAATGCATCCAAAAACTAAAAATAAATCAGTTAGAATGTGTGGTTTAACTGCATTATTTTTGAATGCAATCCTTGTACATTTTATTTGTCAACTTATTATTTGCAGCCAAAGCACAGAACACTTAGTCAAGACAACCTCCAAACTAATACACGTATGACTAACTAATACACGTATTCAAAATTTTAATCTATTCTCTTTGCTAAGATGCTAGAAAACCAGATGCACTTTGCCTTTCATACAAGTTTTGGCAAATTAATTCTATCGCTTCTCCAGTTGTCTGAAGTGGACTAGAAAAGCAGCCAACAAACAGCAAGTTACAGTGTTAAGTGGTTCTCTGTCTAGACCTAGACCAGCTCTGCAGGCCACACCTGCAGCCCAGCTTCATGAGAAATCTTCTCTTTGTGGCAAGAGAAAGCAGAAACGGCTCCTTCCTTCTAACAGATCTACTCTGGCAATAGGCTTGACTGAAGGACAGGTGTTAAGTCTCAGAAATGGGCACAAACATGCAGGAAAACACTCTGCTGGGGATTACACTACCTAATCGGTGCAATGAAGCCAAATCAGTCACAGTTATACACTGTATCAACACAGCCAACAACAGAAAAATATTTTGCCTTTTAGTCTTTCAACATACTGTAATGTAGAAGAGACTAAAAATGATACCAGCACCTGAAACATACCTCATTATTTACTGAAATCCTGCCTCAACAATGACTGCAACATAGGTTGCAGGGTTCCCAGAAGTACAAAGGGCTTCTCTCTCAAATGTAGCAATAGTAGGTACTTCTTCCTATACATGTCTAAAATTGACTTAATTCAGGACTTCAGTGAAATGAGGCAAGTGCGCGATTTTTTTTTTTGATGTTGCTTTGCTTTCATTCCACGCACTATTTCTGGTGAGAATTCATGAGAAAGTCATTCTTGATCACAGCTTATTAAGGAAGGGTGAATGCATGGACCCCTGCAAAGGGACCTTATCACTGAGATTAGATACATTCCATCAGAGAACACAAGACAGACCATAGATCAATGCACAGAGGAGCTAGAACCCATAACAAATAAATTACAACTATAAAGCCCATCTTAAAACAGTATCCTCCAGACTGGATTAAAGAAAAAAAGGTAAAAATTAGTGTCTGAGACAAGTGTCTGACACACCCATTAGTCAGTAGTACATGCTACTGACCACCAAAGCAAGGTGGTTGACTGTTTGTTTCTTGGAAGAAGTTCACAAAGAAGAAAAAACAGTTCTTTACAAAGTTCTATTAGGCTCATCTACTGATGAGTTGTGCCCTGCTCCCCTCTCCCACATTAACTAGCAACTATTCAATTAGTTTTAGTAATACCTTACAACTGTAACAAGCCATTTCTGAGGAAAGGATTCGGTAGTGCTCATTAGAGCTAGCAACGAAAAGCAACTGGTAACTGTTGTTACATTTGCGACAGAACACTTGCCTGCTTGCAGCATAGGGAGAGTCTGCCACCGTTCCACCATGTACTGGAAGCGATGCAGGGTAAGAGATTAAGGCTGGTGAGAAGTCCTGGGGAGAAGTGATATATTCAGGAGACTGCGGCTGTTGCGACCGCTGCTGCTGCTGAGCAAGCATTTGCTGCTGTATAAGAGCCTGCTGATACTGCTGCACCTAAATAAGATAGTCATCACATCACTAAAATGCACACAGATCAATGTGAAGCTCTTCTGCTAAGTAACAATATCATCCCCATAGACAGACATCAACAACTACCACACTCCAGAAAAGCCTGGTAACATCACCAAAAGTAAGAAACCAGACCTGTCCAGGTGAAGAGAAACTGCCTTAATAAATTAATGACATTTTTTCCCTCTTTCAACACGTTACTGCCTAGCTCTTTATAATTACTGCCAAGTACATACTATAGCTGCAATGTTAGCTTTCTTCATAGGCTATTCTTACAAATTAAGAATCCGTTCCACGACAATTTCTCCTAACTTTTGAAAACCACCCTGTGCCGGTTAGCTTTCTTGCTTTACCCATACCTATTATATATGTGTACATTTCCAGTATGCTGTCGCAGCATCACAAAGGATATGTAAGAACATTTATGTTCTTCGCAAACTACAAATAACTAAACATTAAAAGACTTATCCATTTTAAGCAAGAGTAGCCAAAATGTTCTTGAATGCAGCTTCACAAGTACTTAAAAACAATCAGCCTATAGAGCATCTTTTATTTCAAAGCTTAATCATCAGCAACTGACAAAAATCTGAAAAAAATCTTTTCCAGAATTACCCCTTCTATCACACATTCGTGTGCGAAACTATGCTCCATGGTATACTTAATAAATAGGCAAGGATTTTTCTGGGCTAGTTAGGCTTGTAAACGCAACGTATAATCTTGCTTGAATTGTATTATTCCAGAATATTATTTCCTTTTAACAATCAACCTGACATTCTTTTTTTTTTTTTTTTTTTAAAAAAAAAAGAAATGAAGTAGTTTAAGGGTGCCAACTGTACTTCTTCCAAGACTCAGAAATTTTCCGCCATTTCCTCAAGTATACCTCAAACTGTAAATGCTGCATAACATAGCTAAATACATACACAGTAGTGCCTGTAAAAGTAGTTGCTGGCTACCTGTACTTGGATAGTTTAACTACTGAGTCATTCTAGGCTTAAAGTAAGCATTTGACCGATTTTATCACTTTTCAGAATAACATGCATTTGTTGCTCTGCTCATTACTGGAAACCTTAAGCATCAAGTACGTTTTCAATTAATTCACCAAAGTTTAGAATATATCACATTTAATACCAAAGTGCAGCTCCAGATAATCCAATCTCAGTTGAGAAAGCTTTAACTTTTTTCCTCTCTCAACTGAATATCATTTTAGATGATACATCCTTGTATTTACCACGTCCACAGCTCATTATAACTATTCACAAACTTGCACTGCTGAAACTTCACAGTAATCTTACAAACACAGCACGTATTCAAAGATTGTATCATCTACATTCCGTTCTTGACGTACCATAGCAGGATACTGAGATTGGGAAGGTTGCTGCTGGTACATAGACTGCATCAACAGTTGCTGTTGGACCATCTGCTGGTGCACTGCTTGTTGATACTATATTCAAAAAGAAAAAAACCTTTAAGAAATCATGATTCTCATATTTGGAATGCACAGATATTTAGAAAAAGCACAGATTTAAGTATCATCTCACTGCCTCAACAGTATTTTTTCAGTTAAGACATCACATAACCAAAAATCAGCTGGTAATTCACTCAATACATTTTAATGACTGTGCCTGGAAGTTTTTTCCTTTTTTTTTCCCCAACTAACATCAGCCTGTTTAACAAAAAATTAGAACATATATTCTGCGCTGCCTTTTCTAAGGCAAGCCATTCAACCTCCCAGCTTCAGCAATTTTCAGGAGTACTACACCTCTCTGGAAAGCAGTTCAGATGTGCTTTTTCAATAACAATGTGGCTTAACAGAGGGGGAAAAAAAAAGGAACGGTAATAGGTGTCTTGGACAGGTTCTGAAAATTCTTGCCTGACCCAGTTCTGTTCCTTCTATTTGCAAGTATTTATGCCATGCAATTTAAGCAACTATACTTGACAGTAAGCAAGCTGGAAAGCGTTAGAATATGTAATATCCATGAAAAATCTGGGTTGACAGAACAACTACAACAAGCAAGCTCTTCATTAACCAAGAAAAAGCAAAAGCATCTAAAATCTCACTCAGAGGACCTACCTAGATCAGCTACTAGAAGCACAGGATTGTCATCTAGATCACTCCTAATGTTTCTCTTGAGCATGCTTATGCATATGCAAAACCTCTATTTGGGCCACCTAGCATTGATTAAAAGCAAGCAGGGATTCTGAGTCAAGCAACAAAAGCAAGACAGCACGAAGATAACTTTCCAGGGTAAGCATTGCAACGCCTATAGAAGAGACAAAAAGAATGTGCAGGAACTACAATCTCTTTCTCTCCCTAGCAGGGAGAAACCAGACCACAACAGCAGAATCATTTAACTAGCCAACGATTAAAAACACTACTAACAGACATAACAGATTGCTTTATAAGAAAGATATTTAACGCAATTGACCCATACCTGCTGAATGTAAGCCTCCTGAGTTGTAGGTTGCTTTTGCTGGTGATGTAAATGGTGCAGCTGCTGCAGTCTCCAGTCCCCCTGCTGCAGCTGCTGAAGAACTCTGTTCTGCTGTGGATGGTGCTGATTGGTCCCTTGGGACAGCAACATTTCCTGACCATTTCCAGGTCTTGTGGTTCCTACAACATTAAGACAACACTACTAGCATACTGATGTCTCAGCTTTAACTGGAGAGTTGCCCTGGCAGTTGACATTTAACATTTCAAGGCGAAGCAGTTTATAGTTCCCTACTGAGTTGGACAGTTTGCACACTCAGTTTACTGTATATTTCACCTTCTGAGGATAATTGCAGGCTTATCAATCCATACTGTCTACTTACAAGATGCAGGAAGCTTCCTTTGCTCTCACAACAGAGGAAGCTGGTTTCACGAGTTCTGCTTTACTAGCAATCCAGTTTTATCTCCAGTATCTTAAATGACACTCATCTATTCTGACTCAAAACTGGGATATACCTTTATTGTCTATGTTCTTATTAAAATAATCGGACAGATTCATTCTTGAGCGAGAGAATGCAACAAAGCCTTTTGGATTTTGCATACCTAGAAGCAAAGCACATAAAATACCCAAATGCCAGCTTCATACAGTAGCTATTCAAATAGAGATTGCTGCCTCTGAAGGCTTTTCTTTCAAGAACATGCTGAATTCTTTAGATCACTGCATGAGTTTTACCACTTGATTGTTTTGGCAGCCTTTTAATTAAGCAGCTACCAACATAAATCCATGTCTTGCATGCTGTATTTATATTTTAAGTGCACAGTAATGATCTGTTCCTTGTCATAACAGGAAAAGCTTTCCAAGTTGTATGTTGCCTGGTTCTTATCTAGCAGAGCTTGTTTACACCTGGGATGCCACCATTCTCAGTGGCCTTTTGACTGAAGGCTTTCCCAATACCAACCCTGAAACTACTAGTTACTTAAACCAAATCTCCACTTGATACGTCTAAAAATCACAGGGCGTTATTTTGTCTTTGGAGAAGTAGCACTGACATGTACTGGACTGCCAGTAACTTCTAACTCTAGTTCACTTAGCACTCAAAAAGTGTATTGCAGTGCAAGTACTGTAACAGACACAAGATCACAAAGTGCAATTAGAACTGTATTCAGGATATAAATTTAACTACTTAAGTGATTATTTATTACAGCCATTACTCTTTTTGAACGAGGTAAAGAAAAACTCAAAGGATTTATTAAAAATGCCCCATGATTTTCTCTATTACTCCTCCGTTGCTTCACTCTTGTGCCAAGAGCGCAATGTGAAATGCGGTGTTCAATGATTAAAGGAGCCAAGTTTTCATATGGTACCAGCCTACCAATAATACCAACATTTTAGTAATATCTCATAACTCACTGAGGCACAGGAAATGCAATTTTCCTAACAGAATTAAAGCAGTTCCTTGTTACAGAAGAGTTCAGTGAACTACTCAGAAGACAAAACAGAGCATGAACTTCTCTCATGCAGCGTTAGTTGAACTAAAATCAATATTATGCACATTGGGGAAAAAAGATGTCTTCATTTCTCAATTATTTGTATTTAGTGTTCATGGCACCTGATCTACTACTTGCACATTTAGAGTCACCCAGAAGGGATGAAGATTTGTTTCTTTTTTTCCCCCACAAATAAAACCATGTAGATACAACTTCATGTTTCAAAAGTCATCCTTACAAGATTAAGGAGAAAAACTCAAAATTAATTTCAAATTTGATTCATTCAAACTTCAGATTTCAGTAACTTACCTTTTTGCCCACGGTTACAAAATACACCAGGAACTTGTACTTTGACTGGTGTTGCTGAGCTCTGGATCGTCAGAACACTTGAAGTGACAGTGCTTGAATTGGCCTTTGGTCTTTGTCGTGGTGCAATTGAGGTTTCCGTTGGTCCAACAGTATCTGTTATTCTGAAAGAAGATTTTCATAGAAAAGATTTGATTAAAAATGACTGCTGCTTCTTCAAATTAGATACATTATCTCTTTATAGCTCACTTGCATCTTAACTATGTACTACTCTACTTCTGAGCTTGATGTAAATACCTTAAAATTTGTTTCCTACAATTCTCAACATCCATTGCAGCCATAGGAGATATGACTGCTGCAGAACGCCTTAAGAAGGACCTATGCAACAACCTTATCCCCAGTGAGAACAAAGCACTAACAAGGAGTAATAGGATCTCAGTTTGTCTCAGTGGATTCTCAAAACAATGAAAAAAAAAAAAAAGCAATGGAATGGAATCCAGAAAGAATTGGAGCACTTATAAATGTACTTTAACTATTCCAATTAACTACTTAGATAATTTTTCTGTTGTTATGAAAGAAGGTTTCAGACAAATGTGCAGCTTAACAATGCTAACAAAGAAGTAAAGCCATGTCATCTACTCACCTTGCTTTTATTTGGCTTTTTCTAGCAGCTGCCTCACTAGCTGTCATAGGCTCGGGAAGAGTTGAAGGGACAGGAGAATTCTTGGGAAAAATAAATTTGAATAAATTAAAAAAACAAAATCCTGAAAGAAAAAAATCATTACAAATTGAAGAAGAATAATTGGATTCAAGTTCTTCATGCTGCAAGGTTTCATGCAGAATCCAGTCACATGTCTGTAGATCAAAAGAATTTATTGAACACTTTCTATATGTTCTGTTACCTATTACAGAAGTACAAAATGAATACTGATCTGACTTTCTACTATGTCAACTACGTCTACTACGTCATTTATGTGCTACCAACGAGTTAAAACATTTTTTCCAAATGTTTTCTGATAATTGTAGTTAGGTTTTGAACACAGCAAACAACCAAATGAAAGCCCAATATCAAGAGTATCGCCTTCCTTTCAGTTCCAAAAAATATTACTAACGCTAATCCTAGGCCTCAGTCAGTCTCAAATACTTTTATTCTCCAAGTTCACAATCACCTTGTTCCCTGTTAGTTTACAAAAGCACCAGTAATTCAGTTGACTAAAGGGACTAAATACATTCAGTCAGGCGCTGCTTTCTTCACGACAGCTGATATACTTCAGCAAACTTAAACACACTTCTTGTCCTTTGTAGAAGTAATTATTTTTCTTCAGAATGTTCTTTAGGAGTTCTCACCTGCCATTCCAAGCTTAAAGAACCTCTCAATTTAATTTGAGTTTACTTTTCACCTTCCCTGCATTTAGCCAAGGAAAACTTTCCAACATATTAACATAATTCATAAGAATGATTAAAAACAAAAGAGTTTATCCAGAACAAACTAGAATGCTCTTGACACTTTACAGTTATGACAAAATTTTCTACTGTTAATACTTTAAGTTCTACAGTGTACTTGATGTTAATTGTATTAGATGTAAGAGAGCTGTACAGGCTAGAAGCAGAAGTCAGGTATTGATTAGTGCCATATCAATTCAGTTCATGAAAGTATGCCCTCAAAATACGGAAGTATTTTGTTTAGTGAGCTAATATTGCATGTACAGAGTATCCACTGGAAATGTATTTTGCTCTACACTCTAAATTTTGGAACAAGGCTTAAGAAGAAATAGTAAACTTCTTTCTCAGCTGATTTGATGACTTTTCTTAATGCTACATATGAAAATCTCTGAAAACAAAAAAATGAAAGGCTACTTACATTTATATTGGACACTGGACAATCCTTTTTGGCAAGTTTAAAGGCAAAGTAAGATACCTGAAAAATATCAGGTCTCTGTTCTTGATCTGGTTCAAGCATATATCCTGCAAGAATAATAAGACTGTCATTGTTTGAGAGCAAAAAGCCTACTAGGGGCAGTAGGCCACCAGCAAGAACAACTTCATTCAGCTACTCTACCAATGAAGCTTACCCCAGAAAGAAGCATTACGCTCTTCTTTTAATGCTTTTTGTCAAGTCAAATAGTTTTTAAGGTCAACACAATTGACAAATTACATTTGTTACGGTTTTTGCATTTATATAACATTTATATAATATTTTGGACATTTATATAACATAAAGATGTTATATTTATAAACTATACTTTCAGTATTAATATAATTTTAGGCAGATGTTACAATTTTACTCAAAGCCATTATTTCACAGCCAACATAGTTCACAGCAAATCTATTTTTAACGGGGTTTTAGAAAATAAAGCTGATTTGAATTAACCATGACAGCACCGTTACATGGAAACAGAATTCTTGTTGTAAGCTTACTCTTGCCACTTGATACTGAAACACCATGTTAATAAGGTAGACAATGGTCAGTTTGCCACTGCTTATTTTCCTCCTTGCAAAACTAAAATGAAGCCCGAAGTCCCTGAAACACCTTTTACAACAAGCTGCAGCTTTCTGTGGCTTTCATTCCAAAAGGAGAGGAGGGACATTAAGCTTACAAGATTCTTCCCCACCCACGTATATTTCATGCCAGTAAGTAATGCTTATTGTTAAACAACAATTCATTGAAATTTAATAAATCAGAGTTCATACTTACAAAGAGACAGAATTAATACCTGTACTCTTCTCAAAGTAACACCGTCTGGCAGTCTGACCCAAAGCAAATTATTTTATCATTTGAATATTATCTCATTGTCAGTATTTGCAGAAGGCCTGGTAACAACTAATTCTCAATAATGAATGTGTGTTCAAAAGCATGTTTTGAATTTGGTCTTTCCTATTATATAAAAGCATCAACTACGTGTTCTACATATTGAAGACAGAAATAGTTTAACAGCTCCCATTTCAATTTCCTGAATTTTTCATATTGTGTTAGTCACCCTCTTTTAAGTTAACTAGCTCAAAGTAGAAACAGACAACTGAAAATATTCATTATCACTGTATACATTAGATTCAATATCTCCATATTCAGGTAATAGACAAATCACTAGTCCCAGAAACTGTTATGCCCCAAGATTTTTCTCCACGCTCTAGATGCTGTCAAACCTTTATCAAAGTTCTTATCTGATAATTTGATTTGCACATAAATCTTATCAGATTTTTATTGTGTTATAAGCCATGAAGCTACTACAAAAATCTCAGTGCAACTCGTCACTGTACATCTCTGTACTTGGAAGAACTTGAACTATAAATTCATCGGACTAACCCAACTGCCTAACTTGGATATAAAATACTATTAACTTGACATTCTGTAGAAAAGAAAAAAAAAAACTTACATAAGAGCAAAAACAAGTCATAATTAAATTAATAGCTGCTCATTTCGTTCCCCTTCTGTATCTATGGTTTTAGGCCACCCATGACAAAAAAAGAAAACCCATGTCTCCCAAAGAAGCTTAAAGCTGTTCTGAGCTGAGAGATATCATTTATTTGGCAAATCTCTGAAGTGCTTTATTTATTTCATCTCTAAAGTTATCAATTCATCCATTAAGCACCTAGAATAGAGTAGCCGATTGGATAAAATGACCAGGAGAAACTTATTTGTATTTGATCCACCAGCTTCACTTCTGGTGCAGTTTCTAAGAAGTTTCCTCTGTTTCTTAACTTCCCTCTAGGCCAGCTTCTCAATTCTGTACCTAGTGGCACAGACCTCTGTTGTGTGAAGGGTAAGCAAGCCTACAACGGCAAGCAGAGAAGCTGAAATGCAGATGGTAGCCATGAGCAACTCCTGTTGCTAACTCAAGAACCAAGGCAGCCTGCACCATCTATCCAAGTCACCCATTTACATCAACAGTATTTGTCTGTTTTATTTGATCTACAATGCAAAAGAATTGTTGTGCTGCTCAGATACTTACTTATCAAACAATGTATACTGTGAGTATATCGGGAATTGTCTGGAATAGTAAAACTTCCATCACAAATAGCAACTTGACTTTCTCCAAAGGGAAGTGAAAAGAAACAAAGTTTATACAGCAAGCAGCCAAGTGCCTGTAAAAACAAATACAGGCACCATAAAAGGATGAGAGTAAGCCATTTACACAATAAAGAAGCACCATCAAGAAACTAATTGCATCCTAGCTACAGCTGATGCTTACAGTGTTATGTAGCAGCTGCATTATGAAACACTGTTGATGTGACAAGCTGATATATAAAGCAGCTCTAAAAGGGCTTTCTTTCCCACTGAGTTGTGTGTTAGACAACGAGCTACCAAAACTAGAACCTACCCTCAGGGCTACATTCACTTTCTGACATCACCCAGGGATACCACAAGTGTTTCTACTGAATTTAGTCTTTATTTACTTCACTGTAAAGGCTTTTAAGCACATCATCTAATAAAAACATTTCCTTGTCACACTGTGAGTGGATTTCTGTGAGAAATCACCAGCAACTTTCAGGCAGCAATCTAGCCAATAAGAAGAAAAAAAAGTCTAAATCATCTCTCCCTTTACTCAACATGCTTATCGCATATTGCATTCAATTTGTTAACGTAACACTTAACTACGAAAGGTAGCATTGCTATACGCTGCGTTGCACAGGTGCATTGTATATTTCACTTTAAACAGTTTTTCAGTCTGTCTACGTCACTTTTAGATAGTTTCTCCCCATCTCTGTATTTCACCATACCTGTTTTTTTTGCTTACCCAGATATCTGCCTTGGTAGTAATTGATTTCCCTCCATAAAGATTGATCATTTCAGGAGCTCTGTATGATAGCGTGGTATACCTAGCAGCACATAATTGAAAAAGGAAGTAGATGAAGAATATGACTCAGAAACAAAAATGCCTTTTCTCGCATCTGCCACATACACACCATTCACACACGTTTCTAATGTGCACCTGAAATTGTCTTATGCGAAGTCATTTATTGTATTTGCAGCATCCCAGAGAAAATATTACTTAAATAATACTAAATTAAATTAAAATAATATTAAAGTTAAATAAAATAATAATATTGTTACAGGTGGTAATTTGAAGTCAGGCAAAATTTACACTTCATATTAACTCCCTAGCACATGTGCTCCAGTAACAAAGAGTCACTCTGTTGTAACACTGCAAAAACCAGTCATTTCAAAGATTCTGAGCCCTACAGGAGTATTCCCCATTTTATATTGAGACATGCAGTATGTATGCTTTAAAAAAACTGCCTTCACAAAATAATTACAGAACCAGCAGTGAAAGTGCTCTGCACAGATGAAGGAAAGAACACATGCATCACTTGGTAACTTGAGAACAAGTAATCTGTGTTTATTTCTCTGCAGCAGATGGCCCAAAGGGACAAAACCAAACTAATACATGTTTTCAAGAGCGTGCCTGCAATGAAGTTAAAATAATTTCCTGACTAGTCATCTGAGAAAGGACATGGACAGCACTCCCTAACCAAGATCATATGTAAATTCATTCTAACGCCCATTTACACAATTTCTCTCCCATATTTTCAGTTAGCTATACTAAAATAGTATACATTTAAAATATTAAACTCCTAAAATGGCCAGCAGCCAGGCATATATTTTTCATCTACTTAATTTCAAAGCCACATGCTTTTGCAAGTTTTACTCTGCTTGAGACTCAGTTTTGCAAAAACAGTGTGCAAATAAATAGAAAAAGCAACATAATAAATAGTTCCACTGTTTTACTACATTCATATCAACTTGAATTTCTTCAACTTGAACAGTTGAATTAAAATTCGTATTAGTAAGGCACGCACACACTACTCACAGGTCTTTTTTATCTAATACACAGCAACACATTCAGTCACCACATAGCACAAACATTACTTATAAAGGCCACTTAAAATTGAACTTACTTTTTAATTTCGTCTTCAACCACATTAACACCATCTTTTTGAGGATTAAGAAATTTGTTAGTGGCACTGCCAAAATCACAGAGAACATAGTTTCCACTATCATTTAACAATATATTCTCCACCTTGAAAGGAAGTTAATACAGAAACAGCAACATTAGATTAAAATAATGCCATTAATTTCCAATTTAACTGTTACTATGTATTCTTTTCCTTCACACACAAAAAAAGAAGTTACCAGAAAGTCAATTGATAAACAGATAAACTGATAAATAGTGACTCTGTCTTATCTCTTAGTTTCTCTATTTACAACTCCACCAGCAGCAAGTGCTTCTCTAACTACAGGTTAGTCTCAGTGAAATACTTCCTACACTTTAAAATCTTTTTTAAGGATATTGTTGACTTTTACCTAGATGTTCCTATTTATCGAGTTCGTACCTTTAGATCCCGGTGAACTATAGGAGTTTTGCACTGATGCAATCGAGCAACAGCTTCACAGGTATCACAAAATATTCTCATTACTTCTGACTCGGTAAAGCCTGTCTGCAGACGCTGATTCATCTGATTCACAACTTGCCCAGCTAAAGAAGCAAAGAATTTCATTTTTAATTCCCATTATGTACAAAGTATAGACTTTTCTCACATGCAAAAAGCCCCTAAGTAAGATGCAATGCAGCTTTCCAGCATCACTGACTTTCTGAAAGAACAAAAACTGTTTCCAAAGTTTCACTCTTGTATGATCCTAGGCAGAAAAACTACTTTCTCAAAGAAAAAAAACCCTGATAAACTCTTCCAACGAATTGTTGCAGACAGAAGGAATCGTCCATACACAAAGGTGTTACCCTAAAAGTGCCTCTTACATTTAGATCCACAGCTGAAATGTTGTCAGCCAACTAAGTTCAAAGTAATTCATAATCTAGACAGCCTTTCTTTGTCTTTCTGAGAGACTACAGAAAAAAAAAAGAATCCACCCTTAAAGACCTTATGTAGCATCTTCATAGGTTTCTTGTTCAGATCAGAAATAATTATTTCCCTGTTTCTTGAGGGAACTTTACAAGATCATACTTGTCTCCTCCTATCATTATGCTCACATAACACTAAGAGATGAAGTGAGACTCAAGATCTATGGCATCTTGGAGAGAGCTCCTTCTGAACACAGAAAATTTCAACAAGAAAAATTTAATGCTGCCCTGTCATCTGATGGTTTACACTCATGTGGCTTCAAAATAATGCAGGCAGAACTCAAATCTAGAAGTGTAGAAGTGAGCTTGAACAAAAACTTCACATGGCAATAAGCTATTCATAACACCAAGTTGAGAAAAACCCAATCCAGCTAGCTGTGTAAGCTGAACACGGAGGAACTGGCTCCCATAAACTACAGTGGGTAGAGGTATCTCTAACATTTACTGATCTAAGTAAGGAAAGAGTGCTACTGATACAGAGTCTGAAGAGAGCTCCCAGAAAGGACAGAGAAATTTACTAACACAACTCAAATGGCAAGTTTATTCCAGTACATATGTGAAGTGGGGAGTAGGCAAAGTCCGTAACAACATGGTTTTACATATTGTTTGAAATAGCTACGTTACGAAACAGGACACAGGACTACTATTTGCACGCCCAGAACCATCAACACTAACTATATTACGCTCATTTAAAACCAGTCACCTGTCAGGTTAAGATTAAATAATCTTTGCTATAGTGATCTAAAAGAATAGGAGAAGGAGAGCAGTTGCCAAAAGTTTTCCAATCTTTACTATCAAACTATATTCTACCTACATGTTTAATTGAACAGAAGAACAGAATTTCGATTTCTACTTGAATTAATTCCCTTGCTTTTAATTATACTTAACTAAGCTCTGTGAAATTGACTTTTGCATTTTCCAAGAGTTCAACAATCGGATGTCTAACTACCAACACAAACAAATAAGCTAAAACTAATGGATTCCAGCTTTGAGATGGGGAGGCTATCCTTTTGAATTAAAGGAACACTACCACGTAAAAATCCCAGGTGATCAAAACCAATGTTTCTCTTGCATTTCCTCTGAAAACCAGAAGTGCAGTCTCTTACCTCGACAATACTCCATAAGAATGAGTACCTCCCAAACGTTATCACTTATACAGTTAACAGCACAGTCCAAATAGCTCACAATATTCTTGTGCCCAGATAACTCTTTCTGAAAAAGAAAATGCACATCACACTTCAGCATAGAAAAATGCTAATAAATAGTACAAGTTTTCATTACAACCGCTTATAACTTCAAAGTGAGCTCTGGTCCCATACACATTAAACTTTACAAAGTACAAGAAACAGAATGTAAGTTTATCAACGTCAGTAAAGTCAGTGACTGCTACATGTCAATTTCAACCCAACTACAATTCAATCAAGAACATTTATTTATGTTATTTGTTTGACAGTGCAAACAGCCTAACTGCTGCATTCGGAAATAACATCAAGTAGTAATATCTAGAGCCTTAATACACAGGAGATGTAGGAAAATCATCCTACTCATGTCCATCCTAAGGTAAATTCCCAGTCTCAACACTATAAATGAAGAAATATTTATACTGAAGAACAACGTCTCAAAAGAAAGTAAAAAATACATAGCTGGAAGTCACAACATTTATAGCCTGAACTACCACCAAGTTAAAAACACACAAGTAACTGAAGAGGTCTCTAAGCAAAAAAAAAAAAAAAAAAAATCACCAACTTTTAAGAGCCGTTTTATATGTTGGAATTAACCAAATTCATATTTCACGTCTAACAACACCAGTGTTGTCACCTGTAGTACAGTTTCTGCTCATAAGTAAACTTACAGTTAACATAAGAAGGTCTCTTATGTTAGATAATTAAATAGGTGTTTCTAGGATTATAACATGTTTAAGCTAGAAGTATATGGAAATGGAGATGAACAAACTTCATAGTATCTGCTAGAAGGCAATATAACAGCTTTTCTCTTGGCCTGTCATCATAGTAAACATAATAAGTCCAAGTGTGCCTGACAAAACCTTCTACTTTCTCTATTTGCTAGTCATCAGCTCAAAAACAACAGAACTTGCGATCATATTGAGTTCAATGTTTTGAGCTACAGCCATATCTGTTATGTTGCACAGGAGCTGCAAGAACATGCTTCTGTGTACGGGAGCTAACGCTGCTTCTGCGAGCAGCCAGCAGTGTAATTCAGTTCACAGAACTGTGGCCAGCAGAGGGCTCTACAATTTGTTATCACTACAGAAATGGAACAGGTTACTTCTCACTGGGAACCAAAATTACCCATGAAATTCCTGACTGTGGAATCAATTTTTCCTTTTTCCTTTATAATTCCTTTAGAAATTAATCACATGCTAAGCCTACACCCAGTATTGGTTTCTGCTAAAGCACTATCTGCACAAAATCAAGAGCAAAAGGTGAAAAGACAGGACTGCCATTTAAAAGACATTTGATATACACGTATTACAAATACACACATTCTCCAGTTAAAAATAATGCATTTCTTACCATAATTGTAATTTCTCTCTTGCATATGTTGAGATCTGGCACATTATTAACATACATTCGTTTGAGTGCGCACCGTATCCCACCATGGGTACGTACCAGAAACACAGTTGAGAAGCCGCCTGGAAAACACAATGACAAGACAAGGAACATACTTGAGTTTTTCTTATTCTTCTAAGGCAATGCAAAAACAGAGTGTGTGCCAATCCTTGAGTGAAGGATTAAAAACACTAAAAAAATTATTAAGATTTGACAACTGAGTTCATTCCACATACATTAAGTATTCTTGACAAAAGCATACGCATCTTACAATTATGCAACAACATTAAACAAAAATATGTGAAACGCATTTTCATATTCAAATAAATGTAGAAGAAAGTCTAGTATGAACTCCATGTATTCAAATATCAAGCCTATATTTTCAGTCATCCAGAAATCTGAATAAAATGAAGATACTCTTCATATCTTCACAATTTCTAAATCCTCCAGTACTTGATGAAGATTAGTATTCATTCTCTAAACCTACATTTTGAAGTATAAAAAATAAAACAAAATAAGATGTAAAGTAAGTTACAAGTCATGAGAGATATTTATTAATCATGCAACTTCTCAGCATAGACTGAAGACAGGAAGATCCACCCTGAAATCACACTTGGTGCAAGCAGTTCCAGATAGCCTTTTTCATTTAAATGCTTGCCAAATGTGCAGATAAGACTTCAGCACGTTCCCACAACTGGTTGAGTCAGAAGCCTGCTCAGCCCAACAGCAGCATGAACCACATGACATACACATAAGCCCACCTCCCAGCACCCCACTGTTAGCTCTTCTCTCTTCACTGACAGAAGAATCATGCAAGCAGTCATTATCCACAGAAGCCAAGTGAAACAGTCTACGGAGAAAAACTTCTAAACATTCAGGCAAGCCAAGTGGCTGGGAGAGGGGGGACACACCCCACGCTCTCTTCTTTTATCTCTTTTCAGTTAGTCTTAAGTACTGCTCAAGGCCTCCAGCAGATTGCATTGACATCACCTCAAGGTCTACACACGCAGCTTTCCCATAGGTTTAAGAACTCTGCCTCACGGAAGAGCCCATGGCAGTCCGTAATTCCCTTATTTGACTGCTGTCTGATGGTAAGCCAACTACCATCATGAGAACTTTCAACTTGTGGAAAAACTATGCTCTACAATCAGGGCAGAAATATGTAAATGAAAGGGATTAACTGCTCTGATAATCAGGCAGCCAACTGAAATGCGTGCACTTCAAGTTTCGTGATACCATCTGCCAACAGCATGTATCAAGTATAAGGCACCTGATTTGATACAGGTCTCATGTGCTTGAACTAACGTGTGCATGAGAATTCACAGCTGAAGAAGGGAAGCTGTATTAGGGTGTTTTCTTAGAAAAAAACACTCAATCGCTCATTTAGCTAGATGAGATGCTATGCTTTCAAAACAGAGTTGGTGCCCATTTTAATACAGCAGCCTAAATTCTACAAAGTTACCATACTTAGGCCATAGCTAGCTTACACAGGGCACTCCCAGAACACTGACACTGCCCCTAGGTTACTCGAGTTCTAACGTCAGTCTCAGGTGGGGCTGAAATAATCCCACAGAGCATCCCACCAGCTGCGGGAATGACGCTAAGTGACATGCATGCCATGGTTACTGGAAGATTGTTGTACTGTCCTCTCAGAAAAGACTCCTATTTAAAGCACAAATACTTGAGCAACAGTATGAAATGATATCCAGGTAAAGCACGAAATTCTAACTATTGGAATAAAAATAATTTGTCTTTTTAACCAGCTTTATAACCTTTTGTAACCAGATCAGTCATGACCTGGAAAA